>BQKN01000678.1:184190-220478 GCA_022839385.1 Asparagus kiusianus | reverse complement strand
AGGGAGCGCGTGAGTGAGGACAAAACGTGCTGAAAAGACATGTGGTGATTTATGAGGTCAGTCTATCAGATCTAATAGCGCACCGACTCCGGGATTTCGGTTCGGGGCGTTACACGAAGGGTCTCCTGTGCAATCCTCAAGTTCTCTAATAATCCCTGCAACCACAAAGCCTCCTTCACAGCTTCAGTCAACGCCATATACTCTGCTTCCATAGTGGAGAGAGCCACTGTAGACTGAAGTGTGCATCTCCAACATACCGGTGCTCCTGCTAGTGTAAACACATATCTGCTAGTAGACCGGCGTTTGTCCAGATCCCTCGCATAATCAGAATCCACGTAACCAATACAATCCTGTCCTCTCTTCTCATTCTTCTGAAATACCAAACCAACATCCACGGTACCTTTAATATACCGTAGAATCCACTTCACGGTCTCCCAATGACCCTTCCTGGGGTCGTGCATGTACCTGGATACCATGCTCACAGCCTGTGACAAATCTGGCCTTGTACACACCATCGCATACATTAAGCTACCCACAGCATTGGCATATGGAACTTTGGACATGTATTCCCGGTTCTCAACTGAAACAGGTGACATCTTAGCTGATAGCTTAAAGTGGGGAGCCAATGGAGTACTCACCGCCTTGGCATTGCCATCATAACTGAATTTCTTCAGCATCTTCCGCAAGTAACTTCTCTGTGTCAACTTGAACCTCCCCCTCGCTCTGTCTCTCTCGATTTTCATACCCAATATCTTCTTTGCTTCTTCAAGATCCTTCATCTCAAATTCGGATGACAGCTCCTTTTTCAACTTTCTAATAGCTGAAGTATTCCTGGAAGCTATGAGCATATCGTTAACATATAATAGCAAATAGATATACTCACCATTCTGTAGTTTGTGCATGTAAACACACGGGTCATATGGGCTCCTCGTGTACCCTCGGCCAATCATAAAGCCGTCGAATATCTTGTACCATTGTCGCGGCGATTGCTTCAATCCGTAAAGAGACTTCTTGAGCTTGCATACTAAATCTTCCTTTCATGCAGCTTTGAACCCCATAGGTTGTGTCATGTAGATCTCCTCTTCTAAATCTCCATGTAGAAAAGCTGTTTTCACATCCATCTGGACTAAATTCAAATCCAGCTGTGCCACCAATGCCAATAAAATACGAATCGACGAATGTTTTACAACAGGTGAAAATACCTCGTTGTAATCAACGTCCTCTAGCTGTGCATATCCCTTGGCAACCAATCTGGCTTTGAATCTAATTTTCCCAATAGAAGATCCCTCTTTCTTTGCATACACCCACTTGCATCCAATAGCCTTCTTACCTTTCGGTAGCTTTGCAAGTTTCCAAGTGTCGTTCTTATAAAGAGATTGCATCTCTTCCTCCATGGCTTCCCTCCACCTATTCGAATCAGAGCTTGACTCTGCTTCCTTGAATGTAAAAGGAACCAAATCATCAACGACTTCTGCTGATAAAGCATATACAACCATGACATCGTTATATCTAGCTGGTCGACGAATGTTTCTTCTTGGTCTATTAGCTGCAATGGACTCCTGAACATGACCCTGTTCCTGAGTCCCAACATCCACTGTATCCTCTAAGTGCCCGGCTGTCATCTCATCTCCTCCCAGTGTCACCTCTGTAGGAGCCTCAATGGATACAATGCTATTTGGAGTGGGTGGAGTCACATCATCCTCCACCTGCTGCGATATCTCCTGAATCTGGCCTTCCTCCACCTGCTGAGGAACTTGAGGCTTCATCATGTACGCCTCGTCAAATGTGACATTCCTGCTAATAACTATCTTCTTATCCTGTGGATCCCATAACTTGAATCCTTTAACTCCATCTCTAAATCCCACAAAGACTGCTTTTCTCGCCGTCGGATTCAATTTACCATCATTAACATGGTAATAAGCTGGACACCCAAATATCCGAAGCGACTCATAGTCACTAGCTACCGAACTAGACCAACGCTCCAACGGAGTCTTCCTCTGTATCGCAATGCACGACAACCTATTCACGAGATGGCTCGCATAAACTAACGCTTCGGCCCAAAAGGATCTTGACAATCCACTCTGCGTCATCATACATCGTACCTTCTCCAGCAAGGTACGGTTCAATCTCTCAGCCACCCCGTTCTGTTGCGGTGTCTCACGTACTGTGACGTGTCGCCTAATGTCGTGATCCCGGTAAAACTACAAAAATGGATCACTCTTATACTCTCTCCCGTTATCTGAACGTAGAGTCTTTACCTTTCTACCTGTCTGCAGCTCCATTTTCTTCTTCCACTCCACAAAAATATCCAGGACCTGATGTTTATGCTTCATCGGGTATACCCAATTTCTCCTGGAATAATCATCAATAAAAGTGATAAAATAGTTGGCCCCACCAAGTGATGTGTGCTTGGAAGGGCCCCAAACATCTGTGTGAATATAGTCCAATATACATTGGGTATTGTGAATAGCGGTGCCGAATTTCACTCTTGTCTTCTTCCCAAGTATGCAATGTTCACACATCTCCATCTTGCAGGTCTTTGCACCCTTTAATAGCCCCTGCTTCGCCAATACCTGTAGGGACTTATCACCAGTGTGTCCCAATCTCATGTGCCATAAGTTGATAGTATCATCCTCTGTGGTAATCGAAGCTGCCAGACCCCCTGTTACTGTCTTACTCTTCAAGTAGTATAGGTTATTTTCCCTGATACCTCGCATCACCACCATGGACTTCTTTTTGACCTTCAGAGTGGCATTCTCTAAGATCATCTGATAACCAGCTGCCTCCAAAGTTCCAAGCGAAATGATATTTTTCGTCAATTGAGGAACGAATCTCACTTCTTTCAGCTCCCGAGTCACTCCGTCACACATCTGGATCCGTACTGTACCAGTACCACCAATAGGACATACGTGATCATTACCCATGAGCACGACATCCCCTCTTTCCAATTCCTCAAAGCTGGAGAACCAATCCCTCCTAGGGTAAATATGGTATGTAGCATCAGAATCCATCATCCACTCCGTAGAATCAGCGTAACAAACTGACGGTAATGCAGAGCAAGAATAGCCCGAAGAATCCGTATCTGAATTGTCGTCACTAGCATTGACAACATTCACTTCCAAAGCTTGTACAGCTTTCCCTTTATTCTTCCCAGCTTTATCTTTTAACTTTGGGCAGTCGTTCTTCTAATGTCCTTCTTCTTTGCAAAAACGACATTGATTCCTACCAATATTTCTATGGCCACCTCTTGACTTCGATCTTGAGCGATCACCTGGACGACGGTTTGGACCACGACCTTGAACTGCTAATGCATCTCCCGATGCCTTCTCGGAGGGTTCGCCATCATTCTTCCTCAACTCATAATTCACCAAAGTTGAGGTCACCTCCTTGTAGCTAACTGTAGTTCTTCCATTTATCATAGTGAGAACAAACGTTCCAAAATCATCCTCCGGCAACGAACATAATAGTAGCATCGCCTTGTCTTCATCCTCAACCATGATATCTACATTGGTCATATCCGAAATTAGCTTCGTGAAGTTGTTAACATGCTCCCGAACGAAAACTCCCCTCTTCATCTTGAATTGGTAAAACCTCTTCTTTAAGTGAAGCCGATTCTCAATGCTCTTCGTCAGATACTTCTCATTGAGTGTTTCCCACATTCTCTTCGTCGACGTCTCGTTCATTACGTCATAAATAAGATCCGGCGTCAAGCATGACCAAATAACTCCACAAGCTCTACTATTCATTTTCTTCCAAACTTTATCCTCCATATCCGCGGGTTTCTCTTGTAACTCAAGAGTCTCCTCCAAATTTTGTGCATCCAAGGTGTCCATCACCTGACACCTCCACAAACCGAAATTGATCTTGTCGTCGAACTTCGGAACATCAATTTTTGTATTATTGATGCTCAGACTCTGTATCGCCTTCGAAAGAGACGATCCCGATGTGCTTGTTTCTCCCATGTTGTCGATCTAATCTTCAAATAGGAATCCTTCAGCGAATCCTTCAAACAAGCCCCAAATCCAACCCGGAGCTCTGATACCACTTGTTGTGCACAGCGGAAATTTCGGCAGCACCTCCGGTACGCAAGGTGCACAACAAGAGATTAGATCACAATAAAATTCTCGTTTCTCAAAGGAAACAAGAACCAAAAGCCAGATATCTCATCAAAGTAAGATATCAGCTCTTCCTCTCGTCAGCTCTAGGACTGCGCGTCGAGGGAACCTACAAGCTATTACAAATCACGGCAAGAACACAAATTTTTACGTGGTTCGGCAAATAGCCTACGTCCACGGGGCAAGGAGGGGGAGATCTACTATTAGAGGGAGAGATACAATTGGGGTTTACAATCAACCCTCTCACAAACTCTCAGATCCCTCACACAAATACTCTCTCAAAGGGGGGACACAAATCAAAGAACAACTACAAAAAGGCTTTGCTTCTTCTCTATGAATAGCCGCCAAAATCTCTCCTGTAGCCGCAAATCCTCAAGATCCGGTCCTCTGCCTCAATTCGTAGCCGCCCACAAAATGACTCCAGCCTTGCACTTTTCACACGCCTCCAACTGCACACATTGTGCTCACGAAACCCTAGGCTATTTATAGCCTATGCGGAATCGGGTTTCCGGGTGGGCCTATGCACAGCAACCAACTTCCTTCACTTGGTTTCTTTTTATTCACGTGGTTCATGGGCCCCACGTTCACACACAAATACACAAAGGTTAATAGCCATTAAACTTTGTAAGAGAAATATTTCCTCTTCCAATGACAACTGTTAACCTAGCTTCCATTAGATATGTGATGTTGATCCTCATAGTTTTTGATGCGCCTAGAAAGAAAATTCTGATTGCAACATTCTTTCATCTGGACATGAAGTTTGTTTTCCTTTGTCACTGTAATTTCTTTTGAACACATTGTAGAGTTATTACAACCGGGTAATAACATTAAGAGCTCCATTAATCGGGTCTTCAAAAGGATTGAAGAAGCCAAAGGTGGAGTCAACAGTTTGACGACGGGAATTCTAGAAATTTTTGGGGCTTCTTTCTGACTATTTTGAAGAGAACGCCATATGGGCAGACTCTGTTGCTCGAATCATGAAATTGAGAATGTCTCAAGATTGAATTTATTACACAACTTGAATTGTCTGAAAACTGTCATCAATGAAGTAGAAATTGAGTTTGACTTGTGATTTCTCGCATATTGTATTCTGATAGCTATAAAATCGCACATCTTCTTGTTGATGGTTATCTGGTATTCTGATGAACAGGACATAGAAATGGAAAGTCTCTTCTTATAGAGGATGGTGCACTCAACTGGATAATTGCCAACTCTACAGCATTTTCCACTTCCACTAGACGGCACATTGAGCTTGCTCTTTGTCATTTGGCTCAAAATGGTACATCTGTTATATTGTTTTTCTTTTGTAACTAGTTTTCCATTTACTCTGTTGAAACTTGAAATGTTAAAAATCCTTCTAAATCTTTCTTTATCCAAAATTTCAAATGAAGATATCAGGTTGGAAAGGTCCATGGACCAGAGATGAACTAGACCATCTACTTGAACCTAAATACCTAATAGACTCAAAACGACTAACCCTGTTTCAGTCATGAGTTTAAGCTTATTTTATATCTATCTAATTGTTTCTTTAATGTGATACTAAATCTCTTTTCATGCTTTTTGATATACTAAACCCACACCTAAACTTAATGGATGCAAGCTATGTTACCTAGGTACTTCTAATCTGAAGCCGTACTCGTATCCGACATGTACCCGTACCTATATATGTACCCAAACTCCTTGGACACTCCTTGCATATATGCATACATTTACTCGGGCATGTACTCAATTATACAATAAATGTTTTAATTTATAACACTTATCATACAATTTTTTGGACATATATCTTACACTTCACATCCACTGCTCGAAACTCGTTGGACATAAGTTAGGTTCTATGATTTTGAAGGTTTGTTGGTTGTCTAGTTCAAAAACTAGTGTTTTTTCAATTTATAATTCACATAATAAAAGAAACATAAAATGTTATAGGAATTTTAATTCTTATTCTTGCTCTCATATAAATTATTAATTCCACTATATAATATATGTCTATATAAATATTTATATAGCCGTGTCCCCGTACCCTACCTTTTACAAAATTGCCGTGTTTTATACTCGTACCCATACCTGTACCCATGTAACATAGGATGCAAGACACTGACTAGTCTCCACCTTGGTTCGAATCCAATTGAATCCAACTTGAGCCCAAAAACATGTGGCTATTGGCGATAGCGTCTCAAGCACTTTTCGGACGAACAAAGTCACAACAGAGGCAATGTGATAGTACGTGCACTCAAGAAAATCCTAGCCTGTATTGAACCAAGTTATACCACGGCCTTATGTCATGTCATGTGCACTCCACCTTGACCTCTAGCCCATGGGCTCTGCTACCAGTTTGGTGGTTTGGAAAGGCTAACTAGAGAGGGACTAGGCTGGTCTACTTGGACCCATTTAACTCAATGATTAACCCCATTGAAGTCATGAGTCCAAGGATAATTTATCCATATATCCATCTAATTGTTTTTCAGATAAGAGACTACATCTTACCTCAAGCGTTTTCCTAGACCAAACTTGCACTTGCACTGAATGAATGTGAGATAGACATGGTCTATAGTAGATCCACCTGCGGACTCGAACTGGAGATGGGTCTCGTCTAATATTGTCCGTGTTGGACCTTGACCCGGGATTCAAACTCCTTGCTCCTCCCAGGAAAGGAACACTCCAGAATAAGTTTCCCTTTATATATATAAAAAAAATCTCATCCCCTATACTGAATAGAATAAATCTTGCCTTGTCCTTATTATTTTCATTAAGTTGTATTTCTTGCATGCTTGTGCTTGCAGAAGATTTAATGCTGTAGAAGCAAATATTATGTTTTGGTTTTTTTTTCTGTATTAACAACTTTCAAAATAGGGTCATTCTATAGAAAGCACCTTTGATTTTTAATTTATACTTAAAGCATATTTAACGGGTTTTTTTAGCAATCAACTATATGGGCCCACTTTTCAGTTGATTTTTTTGGTAATTGATCCCACATAACCTCCATTAAGGACTCTCTCTCTAATATACTTAGTATTTGACAACTAATTATTATAGCAAAATAAAAAAAATTGATTTAAAAGTAAGTCTTGGTTCATGATGACAATAAAAAACCCTTTAAAGGTGCTTTATGTATAAATTGAAATTTAAAAATCAAAGGTGGTTTCTATTGAATGTCCCTATTTTAAAGGTGGTGTCTAGGGAAAAGAGAACCCTATGTTTTTCACATCGTTGGGTAACAGTGAATCATGAAGAGGATCCAGGTTAGCAGGTTGGTTTGTTATTAATGATTGGGGATAATGAATGACATGAACTTGGTTGCAAGCAATTATGAAGGAATGAAGGATATGACAGTGGTGAATTTACATAAGTGATAGCCCTTTATGGAACTGAATGGAGGAATAGGATTCCTGAACTCGACGTAAAAGATTTTGGATAAAGGCTTCGTTGTTGTTGTTGTTATTGTTGTTGGTGGTGGATGATTAGTGGCTTGATTGTATTCAGTTTGCACTTCAAAATGGTCATTTTGGGCTTAGGGTTTTAAACCAACTAGCGCAGCATAACTTGTTCCATTTAAAATCTTATAAAACCAGCATTATTAAGGATAGAACAGTTGGTAAGTCTCTTGTCAATTCTGCAGGAGATTGATTTAAACGCCAGTAATCTTTTATCCTTTATGCATAAATAGTATATGACATGCATTATAATGCTGTTTTCCTGAGTACAGTCCATTCGAATCAGATTATTAAATGGCTTACATATATTTATTGTGAAATGATATCCCATTTTTTCCCCTCACTTTCGAACTATATCACTTGTTGGTGGTATCCTCATGTTACAGGTGATAATTTTCATATAATCTTTTGTTTTTTGATATATCTGTAACTTGTTAGTGCCTAAAAAGTTGAACACTTGTCTATAGAAACGTTCATTAGCATAAGTTTATTTTGAAAAAGTAAATCATATGGAATGCTTTAATTTCTAATGTTTGACTATTTTTTTAATAGTTAAAATTCTTTACTCGAACTGTGTTCGTTATTTTTTTTCCTCCAGGCTCCTGCTTTGCAGTTTGCTAACTATCACGCACAGTAGTATCACAATCTACAAATTGAAATAATACGGCTTAATTGTTTTCTCATTACTAGAAAATAATACCTTCTATTTGAAACTTTTTAAATACTTAAAATTATATACTCTAGCTGCATTATCTTTTTTTTTCCGTTCTTATGGTTTTTAGTTTGCTATCGCACGTAGATGCAACCATCCCCACTTTACAAAATGCAATAATACTGTTTAATTCTTTTTCTCATTACTGCAGATGGTAATACATTTGATATTGTTTCTGCAAAAGGAATCAAGCAATTAGTACGTATATCTCAGGAATCCTCGAAAGAAGATATCCGCAACCTTGCAAAGAAAGCCATAGATTCAAACCCAATATTTTTGGCAGAGATTCGAAGATTATGACATAAGTGCTGTACATAGTCATTGGTTTTCTCAGTTATGGAAAATTATAAAGGCCTTAGGTACCTGTTTAACAACAATGCCCCTTTTGTAATACATAGTGGGGCTACAATAGATGAGACATTCTGTGTGAAGAAAAGAAACAGGATAAAGAAATGAAATTTTAATATTTCTAATTTCAGCCTAAGCTAAAGCTAAAGCCGAAAGTCTTAGTGTACATTGTTCTTAATAAGTTCTCTGTTATATTTCTAATACTTCTTATTAATAATATAATCTCAAGTTTTCTTTTCATGTTTCAATTATTGTGCCTGATTTACATTTCCTCGATGAAATAACATGATGAAATAGACCAACCTCTAACTGAGAAACCAAATCCTATTTCATCTAGGCAGAAAAAATTGGCAGAAACATGACATCGTTCAGTTGAGTTTTTGTGTCCCCGCTCATCTCCTTACCACTTGATAAGGCAAACTTCCTAGTTGACGTTTACCATCACAATATGTATTTTCATCTCATGTCCATTATTTTTGTGCCCGATGCATTTGGGATGAAAAACTACTGATAATGGAGTAAAAGTGGGGTAAAAGTAGCATTTTATGGATTGAAACTTAGCAGGTTTGATGCACGCTGGAGCTCCTAAAGAATGCTACAGTGCTTCACAAGCCCCACAAATGGGAACAAGTATGTATCCTAGGGTGAATCCAGTACACTTCGTCTTCGCCTTAAAATATTCAGCTGCTCATTCATGGTCATATATATTGTAGACTTGTAGTTTTTGTTTTTATACTGATGACCACCATCTCCCAGGATTTTCGTGTTCCCTGTGTCTGGATGTTGATAATTGAAATGTTCTAGTAATCTTTAGTACTTTCTTCATTCAGCTTGCAATTGATATCCGGCTGACTAATTGCATCTATTAAACTTATCTTGGTTTCATACATTTAAATTAAATGTACATCTCAAGTATTGGTTCCACACATCAAGTCTTGTTTTGCGCAGTTGAGAGCTTCCCAGTTTAATTTTTTTCCTCAACATGTCACAAAACAGATTTGATTAAGGCTTCTTGTTAATTAGAATATGAGCATATATTTCCTAAATATTGGAACTAACTTCAAAATCCATGGAATTAAGCAGAAGTCTCCTGAACAAATATAATTTTCAGTTAGCTTGGTTCTAAACTGTGTCATGTGCAAGATTGCATCGTAGCGAGAATGATTTTGATTTTTGATCTGTATGTTTCCTTTTATTTATTTATGTTTTCATCTTCTATGTTCTATGATCATGAAAACCAAGAGCCAAAGCATAAGCTGAACGTGTTGTAAGCGAAGTTTATATTTAATTTAAAGAACATCTTTCAGACTTATCATTTCTTTTTCAGCTAATATTGCAATTATAGGGTCTGAGCCACGTATCTGCTAGTTGTCTGTTTATACACCATCTTAACGTCAGGATAAGGTCATATATTTATGTGCTGCAATGAGTTATGATATGAGCTGACCCATGCGAAAAATATCAATTGAGAATTAAGTACTACCCAATAATTACTGTTTGGATCTAAATACCTTATGCATATAAATTTATAAAAACTAAATATCTCTTTGCTTAACATACCACCCTGTTAAAATGTCTGTCTCCATTTTTATAAATACCAAGTTATTTTAGTCTAATGGAAGTCACTAGACATTCGTCCATTTCTTAAACAGGAATCCAAAACCAAATATTATTTCCCAAAACCATTTTATTAACTAATGATTGCCACTTGGACAGCCTCCCATTGGTCCCCTTTAGTAAGTTCTGTTATTTTTAGTTATTTTATGAGTCCACAGCCTGCCAATTTCAATGGCCTCTCAAGAGCAGATCTGCCAACCTTGGAAGAGAGAAAAAAATGATTTAGCAGCCATTATAAATTATTATTTTTTCATAGAGTCAATGCAAGTGATGACATGCATATCTTTGTTAGTAGATTTTTTTCTCTCTTTTTTTATAAGGATAGCCAATTGAAGATACTCTTATTATAGGGTTACTTTCAAGTTTGTTAAATTGAAGATTCCATGACAAAGCTCAGACAATAATAGGCGGATCTCTATCCCATCAAACTCTAACTTCTGCATATTATATGCGTATGAGTTTCTTTTTGTTGTTGGAGCAGTGTCTTTTTTTTTCTACTGGCATCATCCATCAAGCAACTGCTATAATAGACATCTCTAGGATTACTGGTTATTATATGCATGAATTTGAACAACTACAAATATTTACATCCAAAAACAAAAACAAGAACAAAAATATTTGCACGTAATAATGTATACCAAAAAACTTGTATCAAAGTGATCGTTAAAATAAACCTCATGGTTTGTGGTAAGCCAGTTCTCCATGACTTGGATCTACCAATGTAAAATGAAATTCTACACATGGGCAAAGAGTTTAACCTTGTCATCGGTTATTGACAATTTACCATAAATCCGTGACACACCTTTTCTTTAATATGGTTGGATGTAATTTTAATCTTTTGTCAAAAATCGGTTACTATCAAATTTGATGCTTCTCTGGGTCTTTTTCGTTCATGCACAAGCAAGGTAGGTATATCTACAACTAAGAAAACACACGATTAATTGTCACACTGTTGACCTGCATGGCTAAGGGACAATCATTGGATACCATAATATGAAGGCATACAGGCAAATGCGTGTTCTAGTAGGTGCCATGAGAATATAAAAGCCTAATAAATAAATGTTAATTGGTGTTTTTTTTGTCAATAACTAACGAGAAACACCTATATAACGAAACAAGTAGTGCACAATTAACTACTGGGACTAGTATAAAAAAAGACATTTTCAAAACCAACCTGTTTAGAAACTTAACTGTAAAAATCGACCCATTTTCAAATTAATTACCAAATTCGACCCAGTTTCAACCTAACTGGCTGAAACTAGGTCGAATTTGGTGAAAAAAGTTACGAAACTTCACGGGACTTCAAGTCCCGTGAAGTTTAAGCCCCTGATAATCAAGCTGATTAGAGGGTATATAAGTTCACAGGACTTGAAGTCCTGTGAATAATTTTTTACTTGGCCAAACTTCACAGGACTTCAAGTCCTGTGAAGTTTCAACTTGAATTTCCAGAGAGCATCACTCTCTGGAAAATTTGCCTGCAACTCCACGGGACTTGAAGTCCCGTGGAGTTGGGGCTGAGCCTATATAAGGCCCACACAATTTGTTATCGTGTTTACCCCACTGCAGCTTCTCTCTCTCTCTTCCTCTTCACTCCCAAACAAACCCTAGACCCCTTTCTTGCTGCTCCTCGCTGCTGCCGCCACCGCCGTTGCCCCTACCGTCGTCGTCTTGGCCAACCATCACCACCGTTGATCGATCCCGCCCCTGTCACCGTCGGAGTTCACCGAAAATTAGCACATCGACAATTTTTAGGTAAAATCTTAAAAAAAATTTCCTAATTTTTTTATATTCTCACTATTTCATGCTAATAACTTGTTT
The DNA here is from genome assembly GCA_022839385.1 of Asparagus kiusianus. Taxonomy (NCBI): domain Eukaryota; kingdom Viridiplantae; phylum Streptophyta; class Magnoliopsida; order Asparagales; family Asparagaceae; genus Asparagus; species Asparagus kiusianus. The sequence goes on along the minus strand of BQKN01000678.1, from coordinate 208,434 downwards.
AAATTTAGATTTTGAAATAAATTTTGAAATATTTATGAATTTTATGAAGAAAAATTAAAGAGATTTGTGTATGAAGTTAGAGGAGAAATTATCAAAAATTATAAAAGTTAGTGTATTATAAAGGTTTGACATTTGGTTAAAATTATGGATGTATAAAATTGATATTAGAGGATTTAATGGTAAATAATATTTTTTGTGTTTTACGTGTAATATTGATATTGGATTTTTTTATTCTTCAGAGGTAACGATGAACGGTCAAATCGTAATTCTTTGTTCATATGATGGAAATATTAACTATCTGGAGAACAATATGCCCGTATATGAAGGAGGTGTGACGAAGTCGTTGTTTATCTCAAAATCGTGTACTTTCGATGAATTGGTTAATGACTTACACAAACTTACATTAACCCATTCACGTGAGTATCACCTAAACATTATTTGTAATTATCCTGTTATGAGGTACAGAACAAGCGGCATTAAAATCTCGAACCGGAGTAGACACAGATGACGGTTTATTTCCTTTGGCGTTTGCAGTGGTTGATGTTGAAAACATAAAAAAATTGGGCATGGTTTTTTGCATGCATTATATATCATATGCCTAGTGTGCGAATGCGGTCGTTGACATTCATATCTGATAGGATGAAAGGAATTCCAATAGCACTTCAATGACATTTTCCGTCGATACATCAACATCGCTATTGCTTGCGACATATTAGGGACAACTTCAAGAGGAAGCATGGCCAAGTGCAGCTTTAACATCTTATTTGGCAAGCTGGCTGTGCAACAGAAAAATTAGTTTATGAGCAACTACGAGAGAGGATTAAGTTTATTTCAAGAGCTGCACATGATTGGATCCAAACTAGTTTGGGTCCGAATAATGTTGATAAGTGGGCTTTATGTGAAGATGACGGGAAACGGTTTTGTATGATGACCACTAACTCGTCTGAGAGTTTTAATGATGTGCTTAGGGGAGCACGTGGTATACCAATACAGTCACTAGTTGTAAAAATATTTTACAGACTTAATAAATTCTTTCTTAGGCAACGTACACTTAGCGTAAATATCCCGTCAGAGCAGACGCCGAGGTTGAAGGCATATTAGCAGATCAGATTGTGCATGCTCGATCATTTCGTGTCGTAAGACACAGTTTAAATGAATGAGAGGTCATTGAGGGAATATCACATAGAGAAAGTCACTCTTACAAAGTTAATATGCTAGTGGATCACACTTATACATGCACTTGTAATATACCACAATTACAATAGCTTCCTTATTCTCATGTTGTCGCTGCTTGCTTGGATCTACAGGGTGGTGTGAGGATTTCACATTATACAGTCACAGCAAATTGGTATTCAACTTACAATTATCAACAAACGTACAAAGAGTGTTTTTGTCCACCATATGATAGTCGACATTGGACACAAGGCGGGCCACAGATATTACCTCCTGTATATAAAAGATCAGCTGGACGACTTCATTCCGTACGAATTAGAAATAATATGGATGACGGTCGAGAAGGATTAAGGAGGAAAAATAAATATAGCAGGTATGATCAACCGGGCCACAACAAAAGCAGTTGTCCAATTAGGCTTAGGTGTTGATATATCGCTTATAGTTTTTATAATGTATAACCTTTTATTTTTAATCCTTGTTCCCAAGTGACAATCGTTTTGGTAATATATAACGTTTTTCTTTGAATCTTGAATCTTGAATATGTAAAATACATATGATTAAGTCATTCAACTAAAAACCTAACATATTGTATTTTAATCTCAGAGATATCCATTATGGATCCGAGACCGATGCAGCCCGACATATTATACCTTCAGACAGATCATCGTTCACACAAGATTGGCTTAGGACATATAAAAAAATGGTTTATATATATTCCTTATTTTTGGCGCTAGTTTTAAATTTTCTTAATAAATTTTATTATTTTTGATTAATGTGCACGCGACGCTGTAGGACATGTCAAGCAATGGCGCGTAATGATGGCGCCAACACTTCTGATAGCACGCCACATATGCTGATGGAGCCGACACTTCTCAACCTCATACACAACCAGATACTCAGATCATCAAGGCTCAGCAGCATGGACAGAAGGGGCGAGTACCCGGGGGGGGGGGGGGTAGGCGCGAGTACGGGGGGGGGGGGGGGGGGAGGGGTAAGAGAGGGAGAGGAAGAAGAGGAGGATTTTTGGGATGTATGTGAATTTCTTTTGTTCAAATTTGTTACTTTTGTGAATTTCAAGAACGATATAGTTAGATTGTTCAAATTTGTTACTTTTGTGGATCGATTATTGTTTATATGTGTGATTTTCGTGAGTATTGTTTGATTCATGGTTGAATTTTATGGATATTGTTGTAATTCAGTATATATGTGATTTTCATGTGTATTGTTTGATTCATGTATATTATTGTGAATGAGGCGAGAATTTCATGTATATTGTTGTGAAATTGTTTTCATGTATATTGTTGAGAAATTGTTGGGAAATTATGTGTACATTGTTGGGAAATATGTGTATATAAAAAACATGCACATAACCTGTGCATGTTTTTTAAAACCTGCAACTTTACGGGACTTCAAGTCCTGTGAAGTTTTGTTCCTCTTAACTAGGTTAATTACAACGCGCTTAAACTTCACCGGACTTGAAGTCCCGTGAAGTTTTGTAATTTTTTTTACCAAAACTGACCCAGTTTCAGCCAACTGGTTGAAACTGAGTCGATTTTGATAATTAATTTGGAAATAGGTCGGTTTTTACAATTAAGTTTCTAAATAGGTTGGTTTTGAAAGTTTGTTAAAAAAAAAAACTATTGGGCTTCTTGACTTCACACTCTAAAATTCTGGTACTCTTTAACTTTTTAACATGCATGCTTGTTTACTTTCTAAGATAAAGACTTGTTAATCACGTCTCTTTTGTCCTTTGAAAATTTTGAGAAGTTTTAAAATTAGCATGAGTGTTAGGTGTCCACTTGTTAAAAAAAGTTGAGGGATAGTTAACTCATAGGTAGAGGTTTATGTAAAAAGTCAGAAGATAAGCCTAGATTGAAAAAGAAGAAGTAAGCCACCCAACGTCATCATGTACAGGAATACAGCGTTATGTTTCAAACCTCAACAGACTTCTTCCTTTCTCATTTGATAATGAGGGAGAAGCACACACTCAAATCATTTTTTTGACATTTTTTAATGATATTTTATAGAGAGATTCGTGTCATTATCCGGCCGGATCATATAGATTAAGCATTTCAAATGTTTCTAGAACAATTAAGGAAGTAGTTAACATATGTGGAAGAGGGGAGAAAACAAGATTTACAATTGATCGAATCGTTGAAAAAATATCTAAAATGTATGTTTTTTTTAATATGGATAAAAGTGAATGGATTTCAACGAGTGGTGACTTAATTGTGCCATATTTTAGGCTTTGATTTTAACGTAAAGTAATAACGTGGATTTATTAATTTGTGTAAATTAAAGGTCTAATTAGGACTTATACTATGTTATCAAAATTTGGGGATGTATATAATTCAATATAGTTTTTTTCCTATCAATATCTAGAAAATCCTTATATTTAAAAGAGAGACAAGTATTTTGTCCGTGTTTGCACGGGTGGGTTTTATATGTAAAATAAGTAATATGGAGAGGATAACATAAATTAAACCTGCATCATTAGCTTAGAAGGGTAAAAGTCTGAATTTTTTTTATATTTGATGTTTAGCCTCTAGAGGTTTCTTCTTTAGTCATGTGCATCTTTGCTTCTAAATTGAATTGAACGGATTTTTTTTGAACTAGTGCTTCTCTTATATACTCCATTTTTATGGATATGAGCATAAAAATGGCTTATAATAGTGGCTTATAATATATAGATTATTGAAAATTAGATAATCTAAACTGAAGATTTTTCTTCAAATAGTTTAAAACTTAAAAGAAATTTAAAATAAGAGGTGGATGATATTTATTTTAAAATTAAAATTCAGAGTTAGCTAGTTCAACCACCGACATTTCCTTTAATCCTCTTTATTTATAATATTCTAAGATAAAAAGAGAAGAAAAAGTTCGCTTGCCGAATGAGCACATGAATATTTTTATTTAAAAATTTCTAAATTTAAAATTAGATAGTTTAACCTTCGAAATCTCCTTTGTAATATCTCACCTTCTTATAATATTTATAAAATAAAAAAAAGTATAAAAAAACTCGGCACTCCATGTGATCACAACACTAAAAACATCTCTTCGATGTAGGAATTATGGAGATTTTTCTAGTTCAAGGACATCTTAAATTGACATTTAATTATAAAAAAACTTTTAAAATTTGATATGAACTAAAGAGAATATTAAATTAAACTATGCAACATGAATAAATCAAATAAAATGTTGAAATTAGATGAGATATAAAGCCTTCACATATTGATTTCTAAAACAATCTCATGCTTAAACCTTAATCTTGTGATGTTGCATTAAAATTTTAACTTAAAAAAGTACATGTTACTTTAAAATATCCATAAAAATATCTTAAGAAGAATCCAAATATTTTTTCGTAGAACAATCTTAAGAACTAATTAGAATTTTAATATAATTGTTATAAAATATCAAATAAAGCAGGGAGTCAAGATAATATTTTGGGTAATTTTTATAAATAATGTGTTTATTTTTTTAGATTGTAGGAAATATTTTTATAATAGAAAAGTTTTTAATTTTCTAAATCTTTACATGTTAATTAGAGAAAAAATCAGTAAGGACATGATATCTCTTAAATTTAGTCTCTCTAACCATTAGATCGAATTTCCAAAGTTATAGTGAGGATCGAGGATTATATTTTATATTAATTCTAGCATGCCTCTGCGGGTCGAGTGTCCTTTTATCGGATGCAAACCTGACCGCTTTTTTAAAATTCGCATTAAATTCATGGTGCTAACATGTTGTTCGGGTAGTACAACGTTGTTTGTGCAATATCTCTTATTGATTAATAACAAGCTTTAATTTGCTATTGATATGTTTGTGAGATAATATATTTTAGGTATAAATATGTATGAATAAGTTACAATTCAAAATGATGTAAAAATCAACAAGAACATTGATTTTAGCCTTTGTACCATCGATGGTCACGAGGCATCATTGATGGTCAAGTCAAGATATAAAATCAGACCTTCGATGGACTATAGTCGACCATTGATGATCGCAAGGACAATAAATGGACTACAGTCAACAATCATAGAAATTCATAAATCAGAATTTGCACAATCGATAGACTACAATCAATCATCGATGATCATCAATGGACCATCGATTGGTGCGATGAGTTTTGGCAAATTTCATGTTTTAATTTCAATCATTTGTCGATTATTTTACTCTCCTATTGGGACTCTGATTAGAGGATCTCTTTCCTATGCTATCAATGTCTATTTAAAGGGGAATTGAGGAAGAGAACAAAAGAGAAAAAGAGAGAAAATTGCACAAAAAAGAAATAGAGTTTATTAGGGTTTGTGATAGCCTTGTTCAACTTCTTCTTGGTGCACTTTTCGTAGGAGTTTTGTTCAGAGAGAAGAAGTGCCTTACGCCTACAACGCTACATTGCTTCTTCACGGATTCAAGTACATTATTTTGAAGAACGGTTTGATAAATAGCTGTAAGATTGTTCTTTTTATTCTTTATTTGCTTTAGTTGATTGTGTTTTAAACTTGCGAGTTTGACGGTATACTCAAGTCAGTGTAATTGAGGGTTGAAGCTAATTGAGGGTTTGGCTAGCTAGAGCTAGGTTTCTTTTGGTCATTGTGAAGAGCTAGGTTAGATGACTAGTTTCGACTAGATTCTACGGTGCGATCTATGAAGCCTACTGAATTGAGTTGTGATTCAGGTGAACTCTAATCATAGTGAGAAATGCCATTCGTGGAAGGAAGAGTGGACATATATTTTGAGCCGAACTGCTATAAAAATCTCGTGTGTTCCTGTGTTGATTTGCTTTTAGTTTTTCGCTTAGCCAAAAATTTATAGCAATCCTATTCACCCTCTCCCCAAGGTTTGTATCTCAGTTTCAACACATGGCCAGTAAGATTCAAACATGGGTTGCTCTGATACCGTATTAAATTTAGTCCCTCTAACCATTACACTGAAATTTTGAAGTTATAATGAGGATCAAATATTATATTTTATATTAATTTTAACAATATCAAATAAATAAATAACATAAAAATGACAAATTCGTCATTGATATTTTAAGATGAACACTAATTCGTTTTCTAGGAAAAATGCAAGGGTAGACTTGGGCTTTTCGACCTGGATTGCTCTGTTGTTTGTTTATGTTTTCACTTTTATTTGATCGTGATTTTCGCTCAAAAACATAGGGGTTTCCCATGGAAAAACTATTTTTGAGTATCTTGTTTATAGATGTATTATTAAGCTGAAGGGAAAATGCATAGTTTGCTTGATTAGATAAGATGTGTAGCTAGCTTCTTCTTCTTTTTTTTCCCTTCGTTTTTTGGGTGAGAAGAAGCATCTTTCATTTTGTTGTACATATATATTATGTTTGGTATAGGTTAATTTCTACACGAGTGTTATCTCTTCAAATTCGCTAGTTCTAATTAAGTAGCTCGTATGGGATCATACTTAGCCTAAAAGTCTCATGGGAGAGTTTTACTTTTTGAAGGGTAGGATCACACGAATTGGGGAAGAAATGACACCATTTATAAGTGTTGTACGCATCGAAAATTTCGGCAGAGTTTCTGGTGCACAATAAGAGAGAAAGATCCCAATAAGAATTCCCGTCTCACCAAGGAAACAATAATCTGAAGCGAATATCTTAACAAAGTGAGATATCGGCTCTTCCTCTCATCAGTTCTAGGACTGACTTGTCGAGTGATCCTAAAACTATTACAATGGCCACAAACACAAAACAAACGATTTTACGTGGTTCGGCAAACTTCCTACGTCCACGGGGCAAGGAGGGGGAGATCTACTATTAGAAAGAAAAAGAATACAAATAGGTTTACAACTCTCACAATTAAACCTTCAATCTAATCTCTTTCTTCCTCTCTCAAAAGCCGCTTGAGAACCCTCTGTTTTCCTCTGCTTTTATTTTGCCAAGCCTGCACGAAGCCAAGAGACAGCCACAATTCCCCTCTGCACTTACACCTGCTGCAGCCGCCAATTTAGAAGCTCCTCTTTTGCTTTTTCTCTCACGAAGCCTGCCTTGCACACCTAAACAAAAAACCTAGCCTGGGTATTTATAGGTAGCCTGGGTTTTGGGTGGGCCTCTCAAACGATCCACTGGACTAAACAAAAAAAAAACACTTCTATCTCTTCACACGGAAGAGCCAGCGCTTGTTGCCCACGTGAAGGTCTTCATGTGAAGGTGGAACTCACTCATAATTCTCCACCTCGACGAAGTTTTCCCAAAAATTGAGCCGACACCAACAAAAACAAATGTCCCACTTGTTATGTCCAGTACGGAGTGAAACAATTCACAACAACGGACTCAATGCATAACAAGTCGAGACCCAAATGGGAGTGCGAATACTCTCTTAAATGTCAGTATCTACTCACCAAATCGGTCTCACCCCTATCAAAATCAACTAATCCAAACCGGCTGCATCTGAAAAGTCTGCCTATGTATCCTCTTGCCTAAGGAATTAAGCCGAACGTAGTTTACCCAAATGGCCACGAACGACCTTAATCCAATAGAAGAGTTCGCAACCCTTCTCTAATATCATCAACTCTGCGGCTGATAGCACCTCCAATGGCCTTAAACACCTCCACCTGAGGTGAACCAATGGCCATATCCAAACTACATCTATCATCTACACTCGAATTAAAAACCAACTCATCATCTGCATCCAAAATAAATTGATCCCTTAACTGTGTCACCTCAGTTGGAATCCCAACCAATACAGAATGACCTGGAGTATGTGAGAAAATCCTCACCTAATATGGAGTAGCATCAATCTCCACCTGCTGCGATACATCTAAGGTCTGTCCAAAACTCTCCACCTACTGAGAGTCAATTGGCTTCCTCATCGAAGGCTCAACCGTAGTGATACTACCAGACCAAACATCCAATGGAGTTTTACCTCCAATCACAACAGTTGACAACTCTTTAATAAGTTGGCTCGAATATGTCGAAGCCTCAGTCCAGAAACTCTTCTGCAGACTATTGCTTGGCAACAAACACCGATCCTCCTCCAGCAAGGCACGGTTCTCCAAATTTGCCACCCTATCAAGTTGCCCTAAGATTTCCTTTCCAACAAAGTGTCTCGAAATGTCGTGAGCTCGGCTCCAATACAGAAACAGGTCCATTTTGTACCTCCCACCAAAATCAGAATGAAGTACCTTCACCTTTCTATCTATTATACACTTCTTCAATCTGTTAGAGACTACTAGGAATTTATCCATAGGGGATTTGATTGCAACCAAACACGCCTAGAATAGCCACCAACAAAGGAAACCAAACGCCTATTACCTCCCAATGATGCTCCCTTGGAAGGCCCCCAAACATCCACGTGAACTCCTCTAGAACAACCCTTAGCTTGGTGAATAGATGTGCCAAACTTCACCTCGGTCTTCTTACTTACATCATGTTCACTGGACTTCAAACTACAGGTCTTCGTACCCTCTTTCAATCTATGCGAGGAGTCAATACTGGAATGGCTAAGCCCTAAATACCGCAGTTTACTCGAATCAATAGAAGTTGCTAGTTCTCCACCTGCCACTATACCTCCAGTCAAGTAATACAGGTTATTCCTCCTGACGCCCTTCATCACAATCCGAGAGCCTTCCACAATCTTGAGAACCATGTCCTCAAATCGAACATTTCAGACTCTCTCCAACCAAAGCTCCAATCGAGATCAAGTTCTTCCTCAAAGAAGGAACATATCTCATATCATTTAACTCCCTAACAGTCCCGTCAAATATTTTGATGAGAATTCTTCCTATCCCAAGGATCTGACATGCACGGTTATCAGCCATGTACACCACACCACTATCTAGTTTCTCATAACTGGAGAACCATTTCCTTCTAGGGCACACATGATAGGTCGCACCACTATCCAACATCCACTCGGATTCCTCCTAATAGTTACATGTAGGACTGATAGAAAGCGAATAAATAGAAGAGTCAGACATATTACCATCTGATATGATGTTTGCTTCTGATGATGGTTGCTTCTCTTTTCCCTTCTGCTTATTCTTCATCCATTCATCGAGCTTTGGGCAGTCTTTCTTCCAATGACCAGTCTCCTTGCACCAAGCACACTGATCTTTTCTAATTGTAGGATGTCCTACTCTAGACTGTGACTTCCAATTCTTTCGGTTTGGACCCTTCCTTCTTGCGGCCAACGCCTCTGCTACCGACTCAGTCGAAGTCTCCTTATCCTTCTTCCGAAGCTGATAATTCACTAGTGCAGCAGTGACCTCACTATACGAAAGAGATGCCTTCCTATTAATCAGAGTAAAGACGAAGGTCTCATATTCCTCGTCGGGCAAGGAACTCAACAACAGCAACACCTTGTCCTCATCTTCAATTATAACATCTACATTCGTCAAATCCGTAAGAAGCTTTGTGTAGGTGTTCATGTGATCTCTAATTGAGGTTCCCTTCTTTAACTGGAAATGATAAAATCTCCTCTTCAAATGCAAGCGGTTCTCAATACTCTTTGTCAGATACTTACTTTCGAGAATCTCTAAAATCTTTTTTGTAGAAGTCTCATTCATCATATCATATTTTAGATCTTGAGTCAAACAAGACCTAATCACACCACACGTCATTCGATTCATCTTCTTCCAAACATTCTCTTCAATGTCATCTGGCTTGCCATCTAACTCCAAGGTATCCTCCAAATTCTACGCGTTCAGCGCATCCAAAACCTCGTATCTCCATAATCCAAAGTTGTTTGTGCTATTAAATTTCTCCACATCTATCTTCATAGAGTGGATATTCAAACTCTAAATGGTCTTCACGCCAGAAGCACTACCCTCGACACCCGAAGCACCTTCTTTCCTTGAAATCTTTCTCAACGCACCAACGAACAAAGAATAGATCCAAAACTGAAAGGATATAGTCTTTACCAAAAGATCCCACCTTTATCACTAAACGAAGCCCTAGATGAGCCTCCAAATTGATCTACTCCTCCAACCAAGACAAAATCCTAGATCTGGAATCTGGGCTCTGATACCACTTGTTATGCGTAGCAAAAATTTTGGTAGAGTTTCTGGTGCACAATAAGAGAGAAAGATCCCAATAAGAATTCCCATCTTACCAAGGAAACAAGAATCTGAAGCGAATATCTCAACAAAGTGAGATATCAGCTCTTCCTCTCATCAGTTCTAGGACTGACTTGTCGAGGGCCTAAAACTATTATAATGGCCATAAACACAAAACAAATGATTTTACGTGGTTCGGCAAATTACCTACGTTCACGGGGCAAGGAGGGGGAGATCTACTATTAGAAAGAAAAAGAATACAAATAGGTTTACAACTCTCACAATTAAACCCTCAATCTAATCTCTTTCTTCCTCTCTCAAAAGCCGCTTGAGAACCCTCTGTTTTCCTCTGCTTTTATTTTTCCAAGCCTGCACGAAGCCAAGAGACAACCACAATTCCCCTCTACACTTGCACCTGCTGCAGCCACCAATTTAGAAGCTCCTCTTTTGCTTTTTCTCTCACGAAGCCTGCCTTGCACACCTAAACAAAAAACCTAGCCTGGGTATTTATAGGTAGCTTGGGTTTTGGGTGGGCCTCTCAAAAGATCCACTGGACTAAACAAAAAAAAAACACTTCTATCTCTTCACACGGAAGAGCCAGCACTTGTTGCCCACGTGAAGGTCTTCATGTGAAGGTGGACCCCTCTCATAATGAGTAATGTGTTTCTCTCACTTCACTCTCTCTCTATCTCTCTCATCCAACTCATTTAGCGGCCTTAAGATTTCAAGCAACTTGCGTCCTTCCGAAGTTTCAATGTTACTAAAATAGTGGGTGGGACAATAAAATGGGAGAAGTTGAACAGCTGTAGTAGAGAAATAAGCTCAAGGGTAATGCATGTGAGAACCATACTAATGAACGAAGAGGAAGGAAACAAGTGATGACTTTGGCAAAACCTTATTAAGTTTAAAATGTTGATCCTACTATCATTTCAAATCTAAATTCTTTGAAATAATAAGTTTGTAAGTATCAATCTATTACCTAGCTACTTCTAATCTAAAGCCGTACTCGTACCCGATACGTATTGTACCAAAAGTCCTTGGACACTCATTGGATATATGCATACATTTACTCAAGTATGTATTCAATTATACAATACATGTTTTTATTTAAAACACTTATCATATATTTTTGGACATATATTCTACATTTCACATCCACTTCTTGAAGCTTGTTGGACATAGGTTAGGTTTAGAAAACATGAAATCCTATCAACCATTTTAATTTGAGTAAATCACACTAAAGTTTGGGGTGTCTCATAAATTACTATATTATAGATTACCCCACTCAACTTTAAAAATTAGCAAAACCCCCCTCAACCTTCCTCCCAAATCTTTCACACTTTTCTCATCAAACTTCTCTTATATCATTTCAAAATATAAAATAACCGCAATACCTTTTTAAAAATCAACCCATTTAATTACAAAGAAACCCCAACAAATAAAAAAAGAACTACTTTCACTATATAATGCTTTTCACCTTCTTTCTCCTCCCTTTCTCAATAGAAGGGTGTTTTGATCTTTTCTTAGTTACTTATTATCATGTAACATGCTACACCTAATAATGATAACTTTCAGAGCATAAAGTGAGAAGAGTTCATGGAGATTTCTTAAATTTTCAAACTTGAGGGCAGTTACATACAATAAGCTCATAGATGAGGTGGTTTCTCAAATTAAAATAACTTAGATGGGTTTTCAGAGACACACCCAATATTTGGGGGGGGGGGGTTAAGTGAGAAAAGTTTAAGAGGTTATCCCAAATTTTCATAATTGAGGGGGGTTATGTATAACTCAAACTTGAGTGGAGTTTTCTTAAATTTAAATAGTTGATTGGGTTTTCTAAAGTCAATCCATGATTTTATGTAGAAAAGCTCTTTATATGAGTTTTTTTCTTTAATTTATATATTTAAATATATGATTATGAGATTTTTTTATGGATAGTTATAATTTGATAATGATTATAAAACATTTGATTATTAGAATTTTCTAATTATGGATAGTTTTAATTTGATGAGAATTCTTGTGTGAATATATGGTTTAGTGTCATTTTTCATAGGATAAAGAGATATTTTGATACTTATAATAGGAAAAAAATATCAAATTGGTATATTTTGTTTATCCATAGTGACAGTTTGGCATATATTTTTCCGGTGATATATTGGTATATATTTTTTCCTCCAGCAACAAATAGGCCTTAAGTTTGGTCGGATCAAATTTTACGGTGATTTTTCTCACATGACAGCTCACATGATGTGAACGTGGCCCTAACGTGGCTTCCTACGTGGCGGTAGTTGGAAAGTTTTCCTCTCTTCGAGGTGGGGGAGGGGGTTTCTCAGATTAGGGTTAGGCTTCTCCTCTTCTTCCCTTTATCTTCCTCCATCTTCTTCTTCCTCCTAGGTTTAGGGTTAGGTTGAGTGAAATTTAAATTAGCGATGGATTCTTCATCTTGAAGCTGTCGCTCAAGATCAGTGTCAAGCATGAGCTTCGGAGAAGCAAACAAGGGTTCAATGGGATAAAATCTATTGGACAGTGGAATGATCTAGCAAAGCAATCTGGGGTGAATGTTTGTAGTTGTGGTTTGGAGTGCGAACATTTTACTTCTATGATTGATGAAAATCCAGAAGGAGGTTTTACAAATGCCACAATCATCATGTAAGTTAATTTTGGATTTGTTTTGAATTATTGATAAGTTTTCCTTATATTTTACTTTATACCTATAGTTATGAGTTGAAACAGAGAGAGAGAGATATATGAGACTATACATGCTAAATACGAATTTTGTGAACATGATCTTAGAAATAACTTGTGTTAATTTAATTGAATAGGGTGAATATGTAATTAATGCATTAATATAACTTTGATAAAATATTACAAAATAAAATTCAATCATTACACTATTCATATATTAATTAACATATTAAAGCCTAATATTATCCAAATCAAACCTAGACCATTATATTATTTATATATTATTGAGGATTGCAAAATCATTAAGCAAGAACTCCATAAGTGCACCATGTTTCGCCCTGTATTTGTTTGTTTTTGTTGACTTCCATTCACAATTTTCCTTAGCATGCTCTAGCAGTTCTCCGTAGGTCCATCCGTTTTCTCCATTGCAATATGGACATAATAATTTTACTTTTGCGATGATCCTCTTGTTGTTGTTTTACAATTGTTCAAGCAAAAAATTTTATAGTTGACATAGTTATCTTGATTGTACTTATCTTGATTGTCGAGGAATTATTCTATCTGAGAATTTATTATAAGCATGTAATAAAATATGAAGGAAAAGAATAGGTAACTATTAGAATATTTATCTCGACATTATCTTCAAATTGAAAGTTAATGATGTCCTCTATATTCTTTCCTCAAGCAGAGACATTGTCCATTATTGCGCTTTTATCTAAACAACCATTGAATAAAAGTATCATTAATAGAAAAAACAAATTTTTAAATGAAAGAAAATCTCCTCTCTTACCTCCTACTGTTTAAAGATGGAGGATTTTGATTTTGAGCAAAACTATAGAGTTCATGTTGTATTTATAGGCCTTAAGAAAGCAGTTGTATAGACTCCTACATTTCCGGTTCACATCCTTTTCTAAGAAATTATAAAACTGAACAATTATATGTGTAAATGCTTAGTTTTGGGTTTGAATTTATTATAATTTTTACTTTTGTTAATAACAAAATATAAATTGTCCGTTATTATTGGAACCGTTTTTACTTGATTGCAATTATTTTATTTTTGGCATATCTTTTGTTATGATTTTATTTGATTTATGAGTAATGATAGGCTAGTGGTTGTGGCATTTAGGAGTGGATTGACAAGCCAATGTGTAGTGTTGATTGTCAATTGTTTCCGCTTCTTAAAGAGGAGATCAATGGTTTGAGGAGTACATTGCTTTTGAAGGATGAGTTTCTTCAAAGGTGTGAAAATAAGCTAAGAGGATCCAATAAGCACATTTACAAGCTTAAAAAAGATGTTGAATTGTCTCAACATGAGACTGCTACTTGTTTGAAAGAAGTGGAGAAATTGATGAGTGAAAGATTGAAATTGCATGCAAAGCTTGCAGAAGAAAAAAGAAAATTGAGTTTATTTTGTTATTAGGACTGTTTACACTCTGTTTAATTTTGTATGTTGTAATGTGAAGATGGTTGTAATGTGATTAAAGCATTGTAATTTGTGAGTTGAGTTGATTATGAAGTTAATGTAATCTGAAGTTGTAATGCAATTTATAAAATTTACATTGTTGTTATTGTTTGCATCGGAAATTAGTTTATTTATTGAACTCATTACAACTCGTTTATCGAATACAATGAATTCTGAGAAACAAAATTTTTATAAGACTTCTCGTTACAAACAAACAACTTCCTAGAAACACACACATGAACGTTTATCATTCGCTGCTTGCGTGGGATCTTTGCATGTGCCGGGTTACGTTAGCCCATGGACGACCGAATCACAGATCTAAGTTGAACCGTGAAGAAGGCTTAAGGTCGATGTTTCATTTTAGAAACAAAAACAGAAGTGAATATCTTAGCAAAATAAGATAAAACACTCTTCTCGAGATTAAGTCAAAGCTTAGATCTCAAGGAATCGCAAGAGCTCTGAAAGGCTTGCACGCGATGAAGATTCTCTCTCTCCCTTGATTAGAATGCTAAAATCTCTAATCTATTCTGCTCAATAATGCTTTGTCCCCCTCAGTAATGGTCCTAGAAGAGTATATATAACCCCTTAGAACCGTAACTGAAGTCTAAAGTTGAAAAGAAACCGTGTCGAAGAACCTCTGTTTCCGAGACACTCGCAGCTGTCTCGGAAAGATGGCTCATTTCTGGCAGTTTTGTAACTGCTTCAATCACATTTTAATGCCATTATTTTGGCAGTTATTAGCATGATTTTTGCTTGTAATATCTCCCCCATGATTATGGATGGTCCCTAGTAGTTATGAAGCCACATGGATCACTCAAAACTCGAGAAAACCATCAAGTCCACTCTAGTTTCTGAGACAGTTGTAAGTGTTTCGAAAACTATGATTTTCCTTCATAGCTTCTGAGACAGCCGCAAGTGTTTTAGAAAATATGATTTGCCTTCATAGCTTTCGAGACAGCCGCACCTGTCTCGGAAACTATGAGTTTTCTCATAGTTTCTGAGACACGTTTTGTGCCTCGAAACTTGTGTGATGCGCTTCTTGTACATTCCTTAGTTGATCTTTGGCTTTGGATGATCCTTTATAACTTAGATAATGATGTTTATCGCCTTCTCTTCATCTTAAGTTATGTGTGATACCCTATAGGTAATTTTTGACGCCTACAGATACCCCATCCAAAGTATTTTAGCCTTATTTTTTCATAGAGGAGGCCGGAATATTTTGAATATGATATGCCCAACCTTCAATTCTTTGACTTCTTTAGCTTTTGGTCTATTCAATATTTTGTCGAATAGCTAAAATTCTTCCAATGCTGCGTTTATCATCTGACCATTGTCGAAATATTGAACTGAAGTTGGTGTGTTGATTTCTGAATTTAGCTCGTGTCCTTGAGTAGATGATGAACTAACCATCTTGGTTAGAAATTCATATTTGAATTATGATTGAACTCCCAGGGATTATCCTTGGTCTTGGAATTGATCCATGTCTTATTTCGGCAAAGTTATTGACGTGTTGACTGGCGTTGACCTTCATTGTGGCGTGAACACAATTTATACTCATACGTAACTGGAGTCTACATAGTTTAAGCTCTTAAGGTATTAGAGTGGGGAATCAATTTATATTAATGTACTCCTTGGAGTTTTTGGGAATCAGTTTAACCTTGTGTACCCATTGGTGGTTCAATGAGATGTAGTTTATACTCGTATACTCATCAAAGTGTTTAAATGTACTAAAAATAGGTCGAGAATGCTCCACGAACGCAATCGGGAACACTTCGGGTCGGCCCCTTTTTCGAGACAGTCGCTATTGTTTCGGAAGCGCGAGACAGTGTCACTGTCTCGGACGTGCGAGACAGTTATGACTGTCTCACACTAGGGCGGACATCAAGCTTCCAGTCCTTATAAAACTCAAGACTTGGGCTCTTTTTCTCAATACTTGGCCATCTCTTCCAATTCAAAACCTCTTCCAAATCCTTCCTAAATAGTTCTCAAACCCGTTCCCCTTCATTTTCCTCGGATTTCGTCGGATTTTCCTTGAAGAACCTAGGGCTTCATCACTTTTTCTTTGAGGTATGTTCTTCTAACTCTCATATTTTCTCATCAAAGTTCATTCTTTCTTGATTCTTGATGGAAAACGAGCCTTTAGGTTACCTCTTGGATATTATCTATGATTTTGTTTGATTTTAACCTCAAAACCCTAACTTTTCTTGAGTTTTAGGTCAAAATCATCTCTTTTTGCCATGTCTCCTAAGAGATCTTGCGTCCCGAGGAGTAGATCTACCTCCCATGTAGCCGAGAGAGTGGATCCCACTATCACTTCATACAGGGGTAACTTTTCTAAACTTTTGTTCATTCAAAAATTAGAATTTCGTAGATAGATCCTCATTTGCTATCCTTTGAGAGGCATTCGGGAAGAGCCGGTATCCTTCTTTGTAGGGATCGATGCTAAAAGATGTTGTTTTTCTTAGCCAAAACACATCTCAAGGCAAAAGGGGCGATTTCATATTGTTCCGTATTTTATAAGGCCGGATATATCGTCGTAGTGTTCACATACATCGATGTGTAATGCCTTTTGTGTGTGTAACAATTGAAATCGTCTCGCCTATCACAAGGTGGTGACTCTATCTCATGGGTTTACGAGATGAATTCTACCTCTTGTTTGGCCTTAAAATGTCTTTTTAACTGAATTCTGACAAATATATATTTTTGTTCCCTTTCTAGTCAATTTTCCTTCCATAGCATTCTCTGATAGAGAGGTCATGGGTCAAAGCACCACTACACACACTTATTATGAAGGGGTTCCTTTGATTTAAGAGGCCCCCCCCCCCCCCCAAATTAGCTCTGACTACTCGGAGGATGTCCCTAAACTCATACAACGAGGAGATCGTCGTATTTTACGTCGGTTGATCATCGACATTCCATTGACTCAGGACCAGGGTTCTACTCAACCCCTGAGGAAGCTACAAAACTTATTTGGAGACTCCATAGAGGATCCTAAGAATCTTTCCTATGAACCAACACAATGGTTGAACAAGTGTGGCTCAGTATGCAAATATTTACCACCGATCCCCCGCTAGCACTCTCTTCTACAATTTCAGAATTTGATGGTAACCTGAGAGATGTCCTGGAGATTGACTGAGGACCATGAGCACGTCCATTGCGGGTTTATCAGCAAGGACACTAAGACCTAGGCTCGAGTGGCAAGCATTCTATCAGAGGGCTTCACCCTGGCATATTGGGCCAAAATAATTTGCCTCAAAACTAGCTGATGCTTAGGCAAATACAGTGAAGAGTCGTCTGGCTCGATTGGAAAGAGAGCTCCCAATCAAGATGTTCAGGAGCTATGGTTGGGTTCACTCTTCTGCGGATAGGTGGTGGACGAAGATGACCAGTTACGTGCTTAGTCATTGGGGAAACGAGCTAGCTGATAAAGGATTATTCGTCCCTATACGTGCTAGCATGTACGGGCTGCCGATCAGTGTTGACCACTTCTTTGCCTTATTCGAGACTTACAATCCGGACACTAACACTTTCTTCACTAAGAATGGAGAGTTAGGTCTCCCTCTCCATGAAATGATGAAGGTCTCCGGGCTACTAATGGGATATGTACCTTACCAAAAGTTCTTCCTAACAATTAATCAGCTCAACCGGATGCAAGAAAGAGCCACTATAGCTTATGATACTCTGTGGGAATTAACATGTCATTATCAGACTGCTATGGCAGAGATGGAGATTAAGGCTAAAAACAAATCTCTGCAACTAAGCCTGAAGCAATTTACAGATTATCTCTTTAAGAATCTCGAGGATCATTCGGGCCATGAAGTGTATGAACTACCTCACTTAAACCCATCAGAGATCAACATGCTATTCTTAAAGACAAATGCCCAAACGTACACTTCTCACTCAGAAGGTGGATTCCCTTATGGCACAAGGTTCGAATCATTTTTATGGCAGGATCACAAAAGAATCATGCTAACAACTCTTTTGGCTGGGTACTTAGCTATTTGGCTAAAGAAGTGTGTAGTCCCTCATCAGCCTTCTGATGCAATGCCAATTAAAGTTTTATATCTGGCCGTTTAATTGGTGACTGGACGTAGGTTATCTCTACTCTCGACGATGATTGCAGACATTCACTATGGACTTCGTCACTTAGCCACCACTTTCACATAGGAAGGAAAGAAACCGTTGAGTGAGATCCCAGATTCCAAGATCAAATTGCCTTGTACCTACCTAATGACTTAGTTGGTTCTCCACTGGCCTGACCATATGTTAGCTCCTAAAGCCACTAGTCCAGATCTCCCTTTGTTGCAGATCTTAGAAGAATACAGGTGGTCGTCTAGACAATGGCAAGATGTGTCCCGACAATTTCGAGTTCACAAATATTAGGAATTCTTCCCATTCTTCCCTCAGTTTTCCGGCACCTATAATGATACACTCTTGGACACCAAAGAGCTGAGGAGGAACATAACTGTGTTAGACGTTGGATGTTTTAGATGGTTAGTGAACATTCGTCCTGGTTATCTGGTCTTCAGAGTTAAGGACATCTGTAGAATCAAGCCATATCTGCCTTGTAGGTTTTCCCATCAGTTTGGTTATGACCAGCTGTATGTTGGCAACCCAAACAGATGGCTAAAAGTTTGTGGAGGTCTTATCGATGGAGCAAGGGCCTGGTTTTGGAGTATAAGGGCTGCACCAATGCTCGGTTTGATCTTCCTCTGGCTATGCCTCCCTTACAAATGACCTTTCTATACTACAAGTGGCTTATATCTGCCAATGCCGCCACTAGGAAGAAGAGACTCTTAGAGTTGGAATCGGAGGCTGCCTCTCGACTTGCTACCGAAGCAGTTCGGGAAGCCGTTTTACCACATAAGAGGAAAAACCCCGTTGAATCCTCAAGTAAAGGAAAGCAAATCACCGATTTTGATGATAGTGAGGAGGAATTCTTTATCGATACAGCTAAAACTTCTAAGGAGGAGGGTGAAGATGGAAGTGGAGAAGCCGAGAATGAGGATGAAGGGAACGTACCTGGTCTTCCATAGTATTTCTTTCAAAGAGGATATGTGAGTCCTTCCATTGCTCACAGGACTCATCATGCTGACCCACCTCAATCACTAGAAGCTCCAAAAAGGAGGAGGGAGAGGGTTGTTCTGACATCTCCTAATCGGATGATGGTGGAAGTCCTTAGAGGAGATGAAGAGAAGGAAGATACAACACCCCTCACGCATAGAAAGAGATTTCAGTCTTCAACTCAGGCTCAAGCTCATACCCGGGTTTCTCTAAAAAGTCGAGTTGCGCATTGTAGACAATAAAAATTGCCTTTATTCCCTACCAGAGAAGTTCAGAACAAGATTGCTAAAACCTCGCCCGAAATAGCAAAAATGGGGAAAACACCAATATATCTCAAACCGGAAGGAATTTGGTTAAATGAACGGAGGCAAACTGAACCCTTTGGGTAGGTTTGGTCAGCTCCGTCTCGTCGAGATAGGCAATTTTCATATATAATTCGTCAAATTCTGACTTACAGTTTGAAAGTTATGACATATTCTTCGTGGTATATTCTGGAGATCGTCTGCATAAGAAAAGCTCACATGCACAGTCTCATCTGCAGAGCTCGCCTGCACAGCCTCGTCTACATAAGGCAAGTTTGCCTAACAGCTTGAAGCTTGCCTGCATGATCTAAGCTCACCCAAAGGCAAGCTTGCCTGCACAGTCTCGCCTGACAGCTTGAAGCTTTCCTGCATGATCCAAGCTCGCCCAAAGGCAAGCTTGCCTGCACAGCCTCACCTGCAGAGCTCGCTTGGTAGCTTTAAGCTCACCTGAAGGCTAAGCTAGCCTGATTTAGGCCAAGCTCACCTGCAGACCCTTAGTTCACCTACAGAGTTGCCAACCTGCCTGTAGGGTCTCCAGCTCGCCTGCAGAGTCGCCAGCCCGCTTGCAGGGTCACCATCTCGCCTGTAATGTTGCCGACTCGCCTGCATGCTTCAGCTCACCTGCTGTAGAATCGCCGACTCACCTGAAGGCTGGTCAACCTTGTTAGCCGTCCACTTGAGGTATAGGAACGATCACATCAGTGGTCACATCTCATGTTTCATGGAAGAGAGTATGGTACACCTTGTCCCATCAGTGGTCACATCCCACAAATTAAGGGGGGAGAGCATGGTGCTCCTTACCCAGGTGTGGCCATATCCCACAAATCAAGGGATTGGCCATGGCTCTCCTTTTCTTTAAATATCCATACTTGGCTATATGAGAAGGAGTCTTGGGTCTTCTGGAGAACTTGATCTTTAAAGGGGCTAACTTGGTTTGGCCCTTTCTTAGGTCTTGGCCTTCTTTAGAACTTGACATTTTAAGTGGCTGACTGGATCTTCTTTGGGATAGCTCCCCCTTAGCATTTTTAAAGTCTTAATATGAACTCTCAGATTTGGAGATTCTTAGCTTATTGGCTCTACAAACTCTTGCATTGTAGCCTTCTTAGTGCATTTGGCCTTGATACTCATTAAGCTCGGGCATTCGAACTCCAACCGTAACTTCGATCGTATCATCCAAGGGAAGCAAACTCGGCGCAAGCACTGGGGGAGGTATCCTACCGCTACCAACGAACCCACATAAAACAAGGAGGGCCATTCCCTTCTCATCTGTTGTAAAACATTGATCATTAGTTTGTAATAAGCCGATCTTACAAATACAAACGACCCCTCGAGCAGGAAATTACACCCCAATAGGAGATGGCGACCACAGTAGGAGGAACCATTTCTTCAACCGAAATGGTGGTGGCGTAGTTTGACGAAATTGCGGTGGGGAAAACTATTAAGTCCCTCGTGATCGAGTTTGAGGAGTACTTATCTTCATCCTCTTCTAGCGGCAATGCGTCTCGCAAGTGCTACAGAGTTGCGCATGTGGCCCAGTCCCAAGTGGCCAAGGCAACCACACCGAAGAGCTTTGCCTGAGCAAACACAGGGGTTCTATCTCCCCCAAGCCCATCATGATCAAGCTGAAGGTAAAGAATGCAAGTTCAAGGGCCGCGCGAGGGGTCGTTGAACGATCCTTGTAGGCCCCATGCAAGAGGAGACAATGGTTCATGTTAGCGTGGACACCACCTTCACCGTTAACATGAACGCTTCCCTCTCCAAAAGAGCCAAGCAATGACGATGACAAGCTCTCGCCCACCAAAAGACGCAAACCTTCATCTCCGATGACAGCCTAAATTACTATTCAGGCCCGAAGAGATCCAAGCCAAAATGTAAGGTTCCTAATTTTGGCTAGCTGAACCGATCAGGCGAGCTTACCTACTCAGATGGGCTTTGCTTCGTTGGTAAAGTTCCCAAAATTAGCGAATTTAGTGTTTTCGGCGAGCCTAGCAGTTCAGGCAAGCCCCACAAGCTTTGCTCCATGAGCAAGGTTCCCAATTTTGGCGAACACTCAAATCAGGCGAGCCCACATACACAGGCGGGCTCCGCTCTTTAGGTGAGCTTCCCAAATCTGGCGTGCTTCGCAAATATGATGAACTTTGTAGTTCAAGCGAACTTCATCAAGTTCACCTAACGGCCCAACTTCGCCCACAAGCTGATCTTCGCCAGAAAAGCAAAGCTGTAGCTCGCCTAAGAGGCGAGCCTTGACAGGCCAAACCTCGCCAACACATGCTAGCTGGCCAACAGATGCAAGCTCGCCTAACAGGCAAACCTCACAAGACCGAGCCTCGCCGACGAGTTCAATATGCCAAACAGGCAGACCTCAGCAATCTCGCCTAACAGCTCGACCCTGCCTATAAGAAGCGATAGTTCACCAAACAGGTGAACCTTGCTTGAAAGAACTAGAGGTTGAACCTTGCTAACATGCTCAAGGTCACCGACCATGCGACCCTTGCCTGAATGACTAGACAGCTGAACTTTGCCAACAGGCCCAAGCTGGCCTGTCTGGCAAGGTCACCTGAGTTCAACGCTTAGGAAGTTTTCCAAGTGTTCCCATTTGGACTCCCTTGAGTCTCCTTCATTTGAGTACCAACAGTCGGCTGAGGATCAAGTTCACCTTGAACCTCGCCTGAACGACCAGTCGGTTCGACCTCGCCAGTCATCGACTGAAGCTCATCCACATTCTAGACCTCACCAGCAGTCGGCTGAAGATCGCCCAGATTCTAGACCTCACTAGCAGACGGCTGAAGGTTGCCCAAATGTTCGAGCTCGCATGCAGTCGGCTAGAGCTTGCCTGCATTCTAGACCTAGCCTGTCTCGGCGAGGTCAGTTGGATCCGATACTTAGGGAATTCCCCAAGTGTCCTCATGTCAGCTCCCTTGAGCCTCCTTCATGCGACTTCATGTCTTATCCTTCTGACGTTGGGGGTTGTCACTATCAACCTACAGGGGATCTCAGAGGATGCTTGACTTGCAAACACATGCCCTATGAGACTTTCGATAATGTGGAGCTCCCTGTCATAACTATTAATGAGACTGGGAAGTCTAAGGCCATTGAGCATGAAGGTATCCACTAACGCACTAGCTCTCAAATAGGGGTAGCTATTCCGTTTGACTACACACACCTAGCACCCGTCTCTGACGACGACAATGATGATTGCTCGGTAGTGGTAATGTCGCATGCTTCAAGCTCTATTCAGGGTGAAAGCGCAGAAGTGAATATGACCAATACCCCTGATGAGATATCTAGGAGACTCGATGAGCAACAAGCAACCTTCGTTTCCCTGAAGGAGATGTTGGAGCAGCTTCTGAGTGAGAAGAAGAGGGAAAAAGAGAGGACTTCATGGGATTTGCGTAAATCCTCAAAGCACAAAGAGCGGGTGCCTACTCCTTCTCACTCCTCGTCTGAGTCATTTAGAGGAGCGTCATCTTAGGATCATAATCCGAGGGACAAAAGGCTCGATGAGTTCCAAAATCAACTCGATGCCTTGAAGAAGCACATGGATAAGCTGGGGGTTGTCAGACTATATCCGATCGAATGGGATACAATCTCCTACTTGGTGAAGTTTCAGCCACTAGACCTCCTACAGTTTAATGACAAGGTTTCTCCTACACAACACATTTATTACTTCTAGGCGTAAACTAGATACATAGTGGGGGAATGATCCCATTATGACTCAACTGTTCATTGACACCCTTAAGGGGGTCACTTTTGAATGGTTCCGCAGATTGGAGCCTAGATGTAGGATCTGAAATAGATACACTTGAACACTAGAGGGGGGTGAATAGTATTCTTTTAAAATTTATGCAAAGTATATCATAAATTACAAAGAAAAATGGCAATCTCAAAAATTCACAATCACAAACACAATGATTTATACTGGTTCCACCAATCCGGTATACATCCAGTCCCCAAGCAAATCCCGCTTGAGAGTTTCCACTATGATTTTGAATAAACTTATAAAATCAAACGTAAACCTGACCAATTTGCAAGTCCCTACAAATTGCAACACCAATTTGACAAACACCTTACCAATTTGAACACCAATCTCTAAACCAAGAGATCAACTCCTCTCACAACTTGAGATCACTTTTGAAACAACAATTTCAATTCCTATAAGCCTTGATTTGTAGTGTAGTGTAGTAGTAGTTTAGGAATGATTTTAACCTCTGTAAATTGCCTAAACAATAAGTATTTGAATGATGTTCAGAGGCAATTTCAGAAACTTTTCTTTTTCTCAAAATCTGAATATTTTTCACTTGAAAAAAGCACAAAGATCAAAGCTTATGGGTATGTAAGTCTCTGTATTTTTTCTGAACAAATAACCTATTTATAACCCTTGAAAAGACAATTTTTGAACTTTAAAAACGTTTAAAAATGGCTATAAATAGTCATAAATTCAAACTTTGAAATCTGAAAAAACTGTATCTGTAGTCGACTACAATAGACATTAGTCGACTACACTGAGTTCAGACAGACTCTGTGTATTCAGAAATTTTCTCAG
>BQKN01000678.1:169298-183790 GCA_022839385.1 Asparagus kiusianus | reverse complement strand
ACTAATTAAGATTGTAGTCGACTACTCAGGTGTTTTACAGAAATATAAGTTTCTGTCTTTTTACAGTATAGTCGACTAATCAACATTATAGTCGACTACTGAACGTAAATTTCATTTTATCAGTTTCTGTCAAAATACAGTGTAGTCGACTAATAAGCATTATAGTCGACTACTGAGAAAAATTTCTGAATACACAGAGTCTGTCTGAACTCAGTGTAGTCAACTAATGTCTATTGTAGTCGACTACAGATACAGTTTTTTCAGATTTCAAAGTTTGAATTTATGACTGTTTATAGTCGTTTTTAAACGTTTTTAAAGTTCAAAAATTTGTCTTTTCAAGGGCTATAAATAGGTTATTTGTTCAGAAAAATTGCAGAGATATACATACCCATAAGCTTTGATCTTTGTACAATTTTTCAAGTGAAAAATATTCAGATTTTGAGAAAAAGAGAAGTTTCTGAAATTGCCTCTGAACATTATTCAAAAACCTATTGTTTAGGAAATTTACAGAGGTTAAAAGAATCCTAAGCCACTGTTGCACTTCACTACACATTCAAGGCTTATAGGATCAATTGTGTTCTTGCTTCAAAAAGGATTTCTCTTGGGTTTGAGAGGGTTGATCTCTTGGTTTAGAGATTGGTGTTCAAATTGGCAAGGTGTTTGTCAATTGGTTTTGCAATTTGCAATGACATGCAAATTGGTCAGGTTTGCGTTTGATTTTGTAAGTTTATTCAAAATCATAGTGGAAACTCTTAAGCGAGATTTGCTTGGGGACTGAATGTACACCAGTTTGGTGGAACCAGTATAAATCCTTGTGTTTGTGATTGTAAATTTCTGAGATTGTCATTTTTCTTTGCAATTTATAATATACTTTGCATAAATTTTAAAAGAACACTATTCACCCCTCCTCTAGGGTTCAAGTGTATCTATTTCAGATCCTACATTTGGTATCAGAGAAAGGTAAAAGATGACATCGTCAAATACTTCACAATTCAAAGAAGGTCACTCAACAAATCGTCCACCAATGTTTGATGGATTGAACTACAACTATTGGAAGTGCAGAATGAAGATTTACCTTCAATCAATTGGCTACGAACTTTGGAACGTCGTTGAAACAAAATATGAGAAGCCAACAACTCCTTTTGTAGAATGGACTACTTCTCAAAGAAATAATGTAAATTTGGATTCAAAAGCAATGAATGCATTATTTTGTGCACTTGACAAGAATGAGTTTAATAGGGTGTCAACGGCCACATCCACATACGATATTTGGCATACACTTGAGGTAACTCATGAAGGTACAAATAAAGTTAAACAATCTAAAATTTCTGTTCTTGTACACCGATTTGAATTGTTCAAGATGAAGAAAAATGAGACTATTGGAGAAATGTTCACAAGATTCACCGACATCACAAATTCTCTCATTGGTCTTGGAAAAACATATACACAAGTGGAAATGATAAGAAAGATACTTCGATCACTTACTCCACAATGGGAAAAGAAAGTTACCGCTATTAAAAAAGCCAATAATTTGTCAACTCTTACGGTTGAAAATCTTATTGGTAATCTTATGGCATATGAAGTTCAAATTGAAGATAGAAAGAATGATAAAGAAACAAAGAACAAGAAAGTTCTTGCATTCAATTCTATTTCCGATAAAGAAGATTCAGATGATGATGATGAAGAAATGGGCATGTTTGCACAAAAATTTCGGAAATTTATAAAACGTGGTAATTTTAAATCTAAGAATTCAATTTTAAATAACCCTCTTTGTTTTAAATGTAATAAACCAGGTCATATGAAGAAAGATTGTCCAATATTGAAGAATAAACAAAAATCCAGTAATTTCAACAACTTCAACAACATTCAAAATAACAAGAAAAGGAAAGCAATGTCAGTCACTTGAGATGATAGTGATGAATCATCTTCAGATGAAAAAATTGAAGAAAAGGAAAGTGCTCACATGTGTTTCATGGCACAAGATGAAGTAAGTGAGGAAGAACTTTTAGATGCTTTCAATGAATTATATGAAACTTTTGTGAGATTAAAGACATCACATAATTTTCTTAAAGGTGAAAATAAAAGATTACTTGAAGAAATTTCTGATTTAAATTCCTCTACTTTTTCTAATTCTCAAATAATTGAATTAAAAGAAGAAAACTTTTCTTTACTTAAAGAAAATGAATGTTTATCTAATGAGAATAATTATTTAAAATCAGAATGTAATAATTTAAATATTCGTATTAATAGTTTAGATAAAGAT
Source organism: Asparagus kiusianus (assembly GCA_022839385.1). Lineage (NCBI taxonomy): Eukaryota > Viridiplantae > Streptophyta > Magnoliopsida > Asparagales > Asparagaceae > Asparagus > Asparagus kiusianus. The sequence goes on along the minus strand of BQKN01000678.1, from coordinate 181,527 downwards.
ATTTCTTCTTTTAAATCAAGATATAAAGATATAGTTTAAATGTAAGCAAATTTAATAAAGGTAAAGAAAATCTCAATAACATTCTTTCTTTTCAAAATGAATCACAAAAGACAAAAGGATTAGGTTTTCAAATTAATAAAAATAAATCAAAGAAAACAATTTTTGTAAAATCTTCTTGTGATTTGTATGAAAATAGAAATAAAAATTTGTGTAAAAAGAAATGAAAATTCTTCTCAATTTGGGTTCCAAAAGAATTATCTTCTTTACATAAGAATTTTTATATTTCTGATTTTATTAAAAATATTTGTTTATCATCTAACTATTTAGGCAAATCAAACTCATCTTGGGTTTGGTTTCCTAAAGGCTAATTTAAAGGACCCAACATAGTATGAGTACCAAAATATAAATGTTTATTATTTTAGGTACCCAAGAAAGATAGGTGGATTTTGGATAGTGGCTGCTCTAAACATATGACTGGAAGCATACAATTGTTGTCATCTTTTCAAAACAAGGATGGTTGTACCGTTACTTTTGGAGATAACAACAAAGAAAAAGTCATCGGTATTGGATCTATCAGTAATCCAAACAAACCTATCATTGATAATGTTTTATTAGTTGATGGTCTTAAACATAATTTACTTAGTATTAGTCAACTTTGTGATAAAGGTTTTAAAATTGTTTTTAAAAAAGAATCATGTTTAATTTATGATATTGATTTAATAACTATTATTTTTAAAGGTCATAGAAAGAATAACATATATGTCTTATCTATGAAAAATATTTCAAATGAACATTGTCTTATTGCATCATCTAATGATTCTATTTTATGGCATAAACGTTTTGGACATATTAACTTTAAACATATGTCTAAGATTTCTAAAAATGATTCAGTAAATGGTTTACCTAATATATCTTTTAAAAATAATTTTTGTGATGCATGTTAACAAGGAAAAATGCACAAATTTTCTTTTAAATCTAAAAATATAATATCTACAAATAGACCATTAGAATTAATTCACATTGATCTTTTTGGTCCATCTAGAGTAGCATCTTTAAATGGAAGTAGATATGCATTTGTTCTTGTTGATGATTATTCTAGATTCACATGGGTAATTTTTCTTAAACATAAAAATGATGCTTTTAATGAATTTTCTATATTTTGCAAAAGAATTCAAAATCAAAAATCTACTTCTATTATCTCTATACGTAGTGATCATGGAGGTGAATTTGAAAATGAATTATTTGCAAATTATTGTGATAAACATGGTATATCACATACTTTTTCTTTTCCTCGTGCTGCTCCACAAAATGGAGTTGTAGAAAAGAAAAATAGAACTTTACAAGAATGTGCTAGGACCATGTTATGTGATAGTAATTTACTAAAATATTTTTGGGCAGAAGTTGTATCAACAGCTTGTTATGTATTAAATAGAATTTTATTAAGACCTATTTTAAAGAAAACCTCTTATGAATTATTTTATAACAAAATTCCTAAAGTATCTTACTTTAAAGTTTTTGGTTGTAAATGTTTTATTTTAAACACAAAAGATAACTTAGATAAATTTGATTCTAAATCCGATGAAGGAATTTTTGTTGGATATTCTAATCATAGTAAAGCATATAGAATATATAACAAAAGAACACTAGTTATTAAAGAATCTTTACATGTTTCTTTTGATGAAAATTTTTCAAAAACACCTATTATATTAAATAATGATGATGATATAATTGATACTATTCATGATACTCCTATGATAGATATTACAAAAGATGATAATTTACAAAATAATTTACCTAAAGATTTTGTAGAAGTTAAAAATCATCCACATGATTTAGTAATAGGAAATATTTCTAACAAAGTAACTACTAGATCTCATTTTAATTTGATTGTTCATAATGCTTTTATTTCAACTATTGAACCTAAAAATATAAAAGAAGCACTTATTGATGATTCATGGATAATTGTTATGCAAGATGAACTTAATCAATTTACTAGAAATAATGTTTGGGATCTTATACCTAGACCTCAAAATAAATCTATTATTGGAACAAAATGGATTTAGAAACAAATTAGATGAATTTGGTCAAGTTGTTAGAAACAAACCTAGATTAGTTGCTCAAGGTTTTAATCAAGAAGGAATTGATTATGATGAAACTTATGCTCCTGTTGCTCGATTAGAATCAATTAGAATTTTACTTGCATTTGCATATTTTGTGAATTTTAAATTATTTCAAATGGATGTTAAAAGTGCTTTTCTAAATGGTTTTATAAAAGAAGAAGTTTTTGTAGAACAACCTCCAGGTTTTGAACATGAAAGTTTTCTAAATCATATTTTTAAACTTAAGAAAGCATTATATGGTCTTAAACAAGCACCTCGTGCTTGGTATGATAGATTAAAGAAGTTTCTTTTAACTTCAGGTTTTGAAATTTGAAAAGTTGATTCAACATTATTTATTAAGAAAATAAATAAAGATATTTTACTAATTCAAATTTATGTAGATGATATTATTTTTGGTTCTACTAACAACAATCTTTGTCAAGAATTTACTAAGGCTATGCAGGATGAATTTGAAATGAGTCACATGGGTGAACTAAATTTCTTTCTTGGACTACAAATTAAACAATTGAAAGAAGGAATATTCATCAATCAAAGCAAGTATGCAAAAGATTTACTCAAACGTTTCGGATTGGAAAATTCAACAAGCAAACCAACACCAATGAGCGCCACTACATCACTTGACAAAGATGAAAATAGTAAGAATGTTGATCAAAAGCTCTATCGAGGTATGATTGGATCACTTCTTTACATTACTACAAGTAGACCTGATATTATGTTTAGTGTATGTTTATGTGCAAGATTTCAATCTAATCCTAAAGAATCACATCTTAAAGCAGTAAAAAGAATTTTTAGATATATTAAAGATACTACAAATTATGGTTTATTTTATCCAAAACATAGTTCTTTTGATTTAATATCATATAGTGATGCTGATTTTGCCGAATGTAAATCTGATAGAAAAAGTACAAGTGGAACATGTCATTTCTTAGGATATTCACTTGTATCTTGGTTTAGTAAAAAACAAAATTCAGTATCATTATCAACAACTGAAGCTGAATATATTGCTGCAAGTCTTACATGTGCTCAAATATTATGGATGAAACAAACTTTAACTGATTATGGCATAAATTGTCCCATATCATCCATTATGTGTGACAATTCTAGTGCAATTAATTTATCTAAAAATCCTATTCAACATTCACGTACAAAACACATTGATATTAGACATCATTTTTTACGTGATTATGTGCTTAAAGGTGACATTTCATTAGAATTTATACCTACAGATAAACAAATAGCAGATATATTAACAAAACCCCTAAAAGAAGAAATTTATGTTAAATTAAGAAGGGAATTAGGTATATGTTCAATTGAAGATTTAAATTAATTTTTAAAACAAACACATATACATTTATACCCTAAATAGTCGACTAATTTGACTTATAGTCGACTACATGCACAAGTCTTGCAAATAATTTTTTCCTGAAAATTACAGTATAGTCGACTACTTGCCTTTATAGTCGACTACTCAATGTTAATATCTTAAAATCAACTTTCTGTTGTTTACAGTATAGTCGACTACAATACAGATTAGTCGTCTACTCTGAGTTAAAAACTAAAAATCATCTTTCTGTCGATTACAGTGTAGTCGACTACTTTTACTATTAGTCGACTACTGATCCTGAACTTTTAGTTTTACAGTTTTTAAAAGCTTATTGGATTTTTACCCAAAACCTAATATCCAATACCCATTTCAGTTAAGTAAAACTCATCTCAACTATAGATTTTCATCTCTATCAATCCTAACCACACATTTAAGATTAAATCTTAACCCTACACTCAATGTACTATCAAATCTCAACCATACATTGTATTTTCTTCTTAAAAGATAAAGTAAAAATCAAAAACTACCCACTATCTATACCTAAAACCGAAACCTCATCTTCCTCTCTTCAGAACCCACGAATCCAGGTTAGGGCTTTTTTACTTTTCTCAAATTTTCATCAAATTCTTCAATTCTCTTTCAAATTTGTCAAGAAGTCAAGCTCAGTAGTCGACTAATCCAAGCTATAGTCGACTAATCTAGGGTTTCTACAATTTGGGGTATATTTCTAAACTTGACCTTTGAATCTTTGGTTATTTATCTATCTAATCATGTCTAGATCTAAGAAAGCTAAGCAAACCCATACTTCTGTCAATGATGAAATCATCATCTATTTAAAAAGTCCCGATTTATTAGAAGAATTTAACAAAATATCAACTTTTGAAGTTCTTCCAGGACGATTTGTGAAATTTGATGATTTTATACCCTGAAACTTTGGTTCATATTTTGAAAATGTGGGATTGCTTGAATTATTCTCTGCTGAAAATAGAAAAACCACATATCCATTTCTTGTGCAACTGTTCTAGACTAATATAGAACGTGTGGAAACTATTGGTGGTTCTGAAAAACTCAAAACTCTTGTTAAAGGAATAGAGATTGACTTAACTACAAAGTTAATTGGTAAAATCTTTAATATTCCTTATCAAGGAGTTTCTCTTAGGTCTGTTAGGATGAATGATTCAGAACTGCTATCCAATCATATATTTCTTCCTGGATATGGCAAACCTTTAAATAACTCAAACAAACTTCGTCCAATTCCTAGGTTCATTGCACGAATCCTAGCCTATAACTTGTTTCCAAAAACTGGGAGTTTTCATTTCATTTCCCTAGATTTAACAAAAGCTCTATATGCTATAATGGGAAATATTCAAGTTAATTGTGCTGAAGTTTACTTTGACAATCTTCTGACTATTCCAAGAGGATTTCTTCCTTATGGTGCATTCCTAACAAAAATCTTTGACAAATTTCATGTGGATCTCCAATCTGAAAATTCTGTTGTCCGTTCCATTGAATTCTTTGATTCCAATGCCCTAACTAGGATGAAATTGAATAATTTTGAAATTCAAGAACATAATCCTCAAAATGAACCTGAACCTCATCAAGAAGAAATTCCACAATCTTCAACTCAAGAAGGAGCTTCTTCAAGTCAACCACCACCATTTCCTACAGAACCCTCATGCTTTTCAGACGTGCAATACAACACTTTAAGTGCACGTATTCATGAACTTAAAACTGATCAAAGAGCTCTTTATTCCCAGAACTCATATATCATTAGTAATCAAGAAGAGTTAATCAAGAAGTTTGAAGACTTGGACACAAAGCTTAATGCATATTTTCAAGGACAGCAACCTCCTCCAGCACCTTAAGATGTTTTTTATGTTAAGTTTCAAAACAATTATGTTATTCTGTTTAAGTTTCAAAAACTATGTGGTTGTGAGTTGTTAAGACTTATGTAATAGGTTATTTATGTTGCTACTATGTCACTTATGTTGATTGTGTGTTTTTATTATCTATGATAATGTTTGGTTAGATAATGCATGTGCTACATATTTTAAACAGATCATGGTGATGAACATTGTGGAACTTTTGGTCTTTATGGCAAGTCTTTGCCTACCTATTTGGATGGGTAAAGTTATGGACTATGTTCATAATCTGGATGATTTGTTTGAAGTTTTAGCTCATGTTGAAGAAATAATGTCATGTTTAGCATAGATATTTTTCCTCTTTTTGTTGATAACAAAGGGGGAGAAATAGTACTTTTATGTAAGTATTGTTATGCATTGTTATAGACTTATATTTGACTCATATTTGCATATATGCAGGGGGTGTAAGTATGGTTATTTCATCTGATTATAAAATATATACTTAGGCATAAATTATTTGTTATCATTAAAAAGGGGGAGAATGTTGAATATCATATCTCCATAATAGTATTTTTATGATAACAATTTATACAGTGTGTGCACTAACTTTTATATGCAGATTCCAATATCAGAATAAGAACAAGTGCAAGATGTTTTCAAGGCATTATGAAGTGAAGAAAATGAAGAACATATGAGATAATGTATTTTACATTTTCTTTACTTAGAATTTTTGTACAAGCCTTGATCACACACACGCACACACACATAATATTAGAACACACTAACACAGGCTTAGTGTGTTGGTTAACTATAGAAATCTCCTATGTTAACCATTAGAATTATAGTTAAAACTTGTTTATAAAATAAGTTTAGTTTATAATTTTTATTCTTAGTAGTCGACTAATTAGAATAGTAGTCGACTACTCATGTATAAAACTAAAATATAAGTTTCTGTCATTTTACAGTATAGTCGACTTATGTAGATTGTAGTCGACTACTCAGGTGTTTTACAGAAACATAAGTTTCTGTCTTTTTACAGTATAGTCGACTAATCAACATTATAGTCGACTACTAAACGTAAATTTTATTTTATCAGTTTTTGTTAAAATACAGTGTAGTCGACTAATGAGCATTGTAGTCGACTACTGAGAAAATTTCTGAATACACAGAGTCTGTCTGAACTCAGTGTAGTTGACTAATGTCTATTGTAGTCGACTACAGATATAGTTTTTCCAGATTTTAAAGTTTTAATTTATGACTGTTTATAGCCGTTTTTAAACGTTTTTAAAGTTTAAAAATTTGTCTTTTCAAGGGCTATAAATAGGTTATTTGTTCAGAAAAATTACAGAGACAAACATACCCATAAGCTTTGATCTTTGTGCAATTTTTCAAGTGAAAAATATTCAGATTTTGAGAAAAAGAGAAGTTTCTGAAATTGCCTCTGAACATTATTCAAAAACCTATTGTTTAGGAAATTTACAGAGGTTAAAAGAATCCTAAGCCACTGTTGCACTTCACTACACATTCAAGGCTTATAGGATCAATTGTGTTCTTGCTTCAAAAAGGATTTCTCTTGGGTTTGAGAGGGTTGATCTCTTGGTTTAGAGATTGGTGTTCAAATTGGCAAGGTGTTTGTCAATTGGTTTTGCAATTTGCAATGACATGCAAATTGGTCAGGTTTGCGTTTGATTTTGTAAGTTTATTCAAAATCATAGTGGAAACTCTCAAGCGAGATTTGCTTGGGGACTGGATGTACACCAGTTTGGTGGAACCAGTATAAATCCTTGTGTTTGTGATTGTGAATTTCTGAGATTGCCATTTTTCTTTGCAATTTATAACATACTTTGCATAAATTTTAAAAGAATACTATTCACCCCTCCTCTAGTGTTCAAGTGTATCTATTTCAGATCCTACACCTTCAATTCTTCTAAATTCACCCGTCGATCCTCTTCAATAGGATGACGGGTCCACACAAAGGTTATCATGTTAACAGTCACCTCTGATAACTAATTTCTTCCAAATCCCCTATTGATCCTCTTCATCCGGACAACAGGCCCACATGAACTAACATCACCTCCCGCGTGTCTGTTTAAATTATGTCCAACATGATTAAAACACTCCAATTGGTGCATGAGGTTAAAATGCTCATTACATCTCCCACTCGGTCAAACCTTCCTATAGTTAGGACCAGAACTAAAATCTCCTCTTGTTTCCTTCCAAGAATGAGAGGTCCACTTTTAAAATGGGCGACTAAAACTTTAAACAGTTAGAGTCATCCCACATCTCCTACTTGGTCAAATCTCCCTACAATTAGGACCAAAGCCAAGTTCCCTCACGAACCTTTCTAATAAGATGGCAGGTCCCGAAAACTATTAAGTTAACTGCCACCTCTGATAGTCATTTATCCATTATTCTCATTCAACTGGATGATGGATCTTTTATAAAACTATCAAGTCAACTATTAACTCTGATAGTCTCCTACAAACTTCCTCCATTGATCCTCTCTAATAGGACGATGGGACCACTCCCACTATCATGTTAACACTACACCTCTGATAAAATCAACTTACCAATCCTCTTCAATAGGATGGTAGGTCCTCAAATTCGCTCTAATCGCGACAATCCAATCAACTTACCTTTCCTATTCAATAGGATGGTAGATCCTCAAAGTCGCTCCAATCGTGATAATTCCTATCACGTTAACGATTACTAATGATAGCCGACACCGTCATTCCCGCAAATGTCATTATCCAATCAGTCATCACACTAATACATTCTTGAACGACCTGATCTATTCTGAGTGTTCTTATATTTTCTTAGAACAATCTATCGGTAGTAGCCTATCATGCGATGGCTCCTATAACAGTCAATCGTCACACTCATATGTCCCTAAACGATTTGATTCCCCCAGCACCGTCCTTCCTGCAAAAGACGTTGTTGGTTGATAATGGACTACAAAGCGATGTGCCTTTATCCAAATAGTAGCATACCATGCGATGTGCTGCTATTTCGGGTTCGTCTTTGCCCTAAGAGAAGACAAATCAGGGTTCATCTTTGCCCCAAGAGAAGACAAATTAGGGTTCATCTTTGCCCCAAGAGAAGACAAGCTTTTCCTCCAAACTTCAACGAGTATATGAGTATAAACTGTTTCCTACCTTTGATGGGAAGTTCATGGAGGATATTATCCATAATATTCTTAAGGATAACCCGACAAATTTTCCAACAAGTATACGAGTATAAACTGTTTCCTACATTTGACGGGAAGTTCCTGGATGATATTATCCATAATATTCTTAAGGATAACCCGGCTAACTCCAACGGGTATATGACTATAAACTGTTTCCTACATTTGACGGAAAGTTCCTAGAGGATATTACCCATAATATTCTTAAGGATAACCCGACTAACTCCAATGAATATACAAGTATAAACTGTTTTCTACCTTTGATGGAAAGTTCTTAGAGGATATTACCCATAATATTCTTACGGATAACCCGACATACTCTAACGAGTATACGAGTATAAATTGTTTCCTACCTTTGACGGGAAGTTCCTAGAGGATATTACGTATAATATTCTTAAGGATAATCCGACAGACTCTAACGAATATACGAGTATAAACTGTTCCCTATCTTTAACGGGAAGTTCCTGAAGGACATTACCCATAATATTCTTAAGGATAACCCGGCAGACTCTAACAGTTATACGAGTATAAACTGTTCCCTACCTTTAACGGGAAGTTCTTGGAGGATATTACCCATAATACTCTTAAGGATAACCCAGCAGACTCCAATGGGTATATGAGTATAAATTGTTCCCTACCTTTAACGGGAAGTTCATGAAGGGTATTACACATAATATTCTTAAGGATAACCCGGCTTACTCTAACGGGTATACGAGTATAAACTATTTCCTAAACCTCCAACTAGTGTATGAGGCTAAACTATTCCCTATCTTTGACGAGAAGTTCCTGGAGAAGATTTTTAAGGATAACCCGGCAACCTCCAACTGGTATACGAGGCTAAACTGTTCCCTACCTTTAACAGGAAGTTTCTTAAGAATATTCTTAAGGATAACCCGACAACCTCCAACCAGTGCATGAGGTTAAACTGTTCCTTTCCTCCAACCGGTACACAAGGCTAAACTGCTCCTTTCCACCAACTACTACACAAGGTTAAACTATCCCTTTACTCAGACAAGTATACGAGTCTAAACTGCTCCCTTTCCTCTAACCGATGCACGATGTAAAACTATCCCTTTTCTCCAACCGGTGCACGAGGGGAATCTGCTCATTTCCTCCAACTGGTGCACGAGGCTAAACTGCTCCCTTTCCTCTAACCGGTGCATGAGGTGAAACTCCCCCTTTACTTCGATAAGTATATGAGTATAAACTACTACTTCTTTCCTCCAACCGGTGCACAAGGCTAAATTACACCTTTTCCTCTAACCGATGCACGAGGTGAAACTACTTCTTTTCTACAATCGGTGCACGAGGCTAAACTGCTCTCTTTCCTCCAACTGGTGCACCGGGTGAAACTACTTCCTATCCTCCAACTGGTGCACGAGGCTAAACTGCTCCTACCATTCGATTGGTATACAAGGTTAAACTGCTCCCTATGCTCTCAAATGCCTCAAATGGCTAATGATAGAGGAGAAATCTTAGCATTGAGCCTAAAAGAAACTTCTCGACAACTTATCATGCTAAGGGTAAGAGCATGTCTAGTCCAACTCAAACGATAGTTGATAAAGATAAATCAAGTCTGTTAATACCTGGGTTTTGTTCAAAAGCCTAGATGGCGATCATCAGCTACGAATGAAGCGGTCAATTTCACCGAGCTCGTTAGAAGGTTCCTCACTCCGTCTGAACAGTGATCACTTTGCAGGTCTTCATATCCAAAGTATTCTAGAACCAATGTGGCTTGATTCAGGTCTGAAAACTTTAGAGGGGGTTCTATAGGAAATAAAAATTGCCTTTAATCCCTATCAGAGAAGTTCAGAATAAGACTGCTAAAACCTCACCCGAAATAGCTAAAAAGGGCAAAACGCTAATATCTCTCAAACCGGAAGAAATTTGGTGAAATGAACAGAGGAAAACCTTACTCTTTGATAGGTTTAGTTGGTTCCATCTCGTCGAGATAGATTATTTTCATATATAATTCGTCAAATTGTGACATATAGTTTGAAAGTTATGACCTGTTCTTTGTGGCATGTTCTAGAGCTCGCTTGCATAAGACAAGCTTGCCTGCACAACCTCGCTTGCAGAGCTCGCTTGACAGCTTGAAGCTTGCCTGCATGATCTAGGATCACTCAAAGATAAGCTCGCCTGCACACCTCGCTTGCAGAGCTCGCTTGACATTTTGAAGCTCGCCTGCATGATCCAGGCTCGCCCGAAGGCTACCTCGCCTGCACAGCCTCGCCTACAGAGCTCGCCTGGTAGCTTGAAGCTCACCCGAAGGCTAAGCTTGCCTGATTCAGGCCAAGCTCGCCTGCAGACCCTTGGTTTGTTTGTAGGGTCGCTAGCCCGCCTCTAGGGTCGCCAGCTCACGTGCAATGTCACAAACTCGCTTGCATGCTCCAGCCCACCTGTTGCAAAATCGTCGACTCGCCTGAAGGCTGGTCAAGCTTGTCAGCCATCCATTTGAGGTATGGGAATGGTCACATCAGTGGTCACATCCCATGTTTTAAGGGAGAGTGTATGGTACTCCTTGTCCCATCAGTGGTCACATCCCACAAATTAAGGGCGGAGAGCATGGTGCTCCTTACCCAGGCATGGCCATATCTCACAAATCAAGAGATTGGCCATCTCCTTTTTTATAAATAGCCATACATGGCTACATGAGAATGAGTCTTGGGTCTTCTGGAGAACTTGATCTTTTAATGGGCTGACTTGGTTTTGCCGTTTCTTAGGTCTTGGCCGTCTATAGAACTTGACCTTTTAAGTGGCTGGCCGGACCTTCTTTGGAATAGCCCCCCTTGGCATTTTTAAAGTCTCAAGTTGAACTCTCAGATTTGGAGACTCTTGGCTCATTGGCTCTGCAAACTCTTGCATTGTAGCCTTCTTGGTGCATTCGGCCTTGATACTCATCAAGCTCGGGCATTCGAACTCTACCCACAACTTCGATCGGATCATCCAAGGGAAGCAAACTCAGCACGAGCACCGAGAGAGGCATCCTACTGCTACCAATGAACCCATATTAATTAAGGAGGGTCATTCCCTTCTCCTCTATTATAAAACATTGATCATTAGTTTGTAATAAACCAATCTTACAAATACAAACGACCCCTCGAGTGGGAAGTCAATTTTTACACCCCAGTATGCACCAAATATCATCATGAGAGATCTAATACTCTAGGAGAAGCACGTTCATCAAAGAGGGCTAAAATGATCGTACATCGACGACGCACTCCTTTACCAGCAACGGAAGAAGAACTAACCCATAATATTCCTGTTGAAGAAGGAGGTAATATTTTGTTTTTTAATTTTCATTTCGCTATCTCCTTTTTATTAAGATCTGAACTTATTCCATATTTGGTTTTCATAGGGGATCGAGAAGAAGGAGAAATTCAAGTCGGCATCGCTTCTCCCGGACTTATGGAGACCAAGGAGCCCAACTTTGTCCAACAAATGCACAATGCAATGGATGACGAACCCGCTGGCATTCAAACAACCTCCCCTACTGAAATCATTCCACCAACTCCCAGCGTAGGTATGGGTATTTTCCCTATTCAGAGGGTAATTCCGAGAGATGAGTGAGTCGGAATGCGTACCTCTTCTAATAACCTGTGTACTTTATCTCCTTTTAGTAAAAGTAAAGGAAGCGGGTAAAAATAGTGGAGTTGTCGAACCTACCGCGGCTACTGAAGGTAATGCTAATTTCCATTTTTTCTGGGCTCATACACGTATATATATATATATATATATA
>BQKN01000678.1:114051-169198 GCA_022839385.1 Asparagus kiusianus | reverse complement strand
TATATATATATATATATATATATATATATATATATATATTCATAATTCAGCCTATTCTGTAGATGTCGTGATGAATGAACCGTCCGGAGGGGAGACCACTCATGCTGCTGAGGTCGAGGATTTTAATGAACACAACCTCGATCTTGATCTTTCAGAAGATGACCATTAGTATATTTTTGATTTATTATCGGGAAAAACTCCTGGTGCGGCTATAGGACCAACTGCTGGAGTTGGTACAACTGAAGTCGGTTCCTCTGAAGGTATGAATTTTATTCTGTAACCTCAATTGGCTTCTTATCAGTTAACTTTACACAATTATATGGGGGGTTTTAATCGCAGGACCAGTTGTAGAAACCGATGCGACTACTATTATTAGGATATCTGATCAGCTTGAGGGTCTTGATTTCTTGTTGTTGATAGGAGCCAAGGCTGAGGCTCAATTGTCAGTTCCTGAGTCTTAACCTCTCATCCCTTTAGACCCGATGATGATAGAAGTTATTGCCACCACCAAGGTTAGTCCTGCCGCAACAACCGTAAGACCAACTGAAGAAGTTGGTACATCGACAGTTGTTATATTCGGAACGCCTTCATCCGTTCATGAAGTTGAAAGGGTGGGAACAAGGATAGAATATCAAACTGGCGAAGCCTCGCCTATAGTTAGTGAGTTTTATCAGCTGCTTGCTCTAAACCTCTGATTAATATTCCAGAATGCTCATTGTGTTTCTCTCTTGCTTATAGAATCTTCACCCCTTCCACCCAAGAATTTCATAGATTCTGATCTAAAGCTGACGGAGGTCCCAGCTACAATGTTAACTAATGTAGTGGGTACATCGACGATTGTTAACCCTGAACAAACTATGGTTGCTGTCGACGCTGAACTAACATCGTTGAGACAAGGAAGCCAACCTGGAGGGTCTTCTGTTAGACTCGATACCTTTTCGTTCACCATTGCTTTTGGATTCTAAATCTCGAATATTAATTCAACTATTCTTTTGAGTATTTATTTTCTTTTCTCCCTTTGCAGTGCTTCCTTCATCATTACTTGAGCCCATCCAAGCCTTGATATCTGATGAGGATCCGGACAAAGGCATTATCATCTCGGATGTCCAAAGTTTCGTCTACTTCCTAAACCTCATGATCGATCGAATTCTTCATAAAGGCTCTTCTTTTGATAGCTTTAGGAGATCACTCAATCGACACGTGTCAGGGATTAGAGACGAGGGATACCCTGAGCTGGCTGATTCTATTGATGCCTATTTTGTTCAACTGGAATAGCAAATCGAAGACTTGAAAGATCTTCAAAACAACGGTGTCTCTTCTTATGTAATGGTCCAGATAGATCTAAGGCTATAGGCATGGCGTGATTCACAAAAGTCAGCTGAACTCGAACTTCAGAGATTACGAAGTCGTGTGACCCAGATGAGGATGAACATTGCCAAGAAAGTTTAAAGCTAAGGCTGATTTGCTTCAAGCTTTGGAATCGCGTCAAGCTGAGATAGCTCGCCTAGAAAAAGAACTTGAGGAAGCCAAAGATGCCCAAAGTATTTTAGAGATTGATTTAGCTAAAGTGGAGCGTGCTGAAAAGAACATATTTGACCAGCTAGAACTCCAGGACAAAAAGTTTACCGAGACGGAACAAGAGGTTGTCAAGGCTTAGAATACCAATAAAGAATCCCTGAAAGTCAGCCTGATGATAGAGTTCGAGCAAGTCTATATAGAAGAACTCTCCAAGCTAGAAGAGTAAATTCATAGTTTTAAGTTATCTTTAATTTAAGAACATTTTTTACTTGCATCGGAACTTCTTTTGTACTTTTTCAGGTTCTTTCCATGAAACTTTTTTTTTGCTCATTTGAAGTCTTATTATGATTACTCATTCTTGTCTGGAATAAATAAACATAATACTCATAAGATTTTTAGCAAATTCTCAGCCATCAACAGATTTGATGTGCCTTTACTGATTACTGTTTGAGTCGGGCTAGCATGTAGATTGTCTAAATCCGTTCTACATGTAATGTTATGCTAAAAGAATGAACTCTCTTAGACTTAATACTATAATATTGAATATGTAGGCTACATGTGTTAGATGTAGGCTTATCTTTAGTAAGGGATCGAGATAACATCCCCCACGCATAAAAGGCATGGATTCAGAGATTATTAACTTAATAATAATCACTGGCTACGATATTGAATACGTATGTTTTGTTGTTTCTACGAGAACGTATCACTCGGTAACGTGTGTTAGACACAGACTTATCTCTAATAAGAGATCGAGATAACATCCCCCATGCATAAAAGACATGGATTCAGAGATTATTAACTTAATAATAACCACTGGCTATGATATTGAATTTGTAGGCTTTATCATTTTTATACGAGAACGTACCACCCGACAACGTATGTTAGACGAAGACTTATCTCTAATAAGGGATCGAGATAACGTCCCCCATACATAAAAAGCATGGACATACATAGAAAGCATGGATTTTGGTGTTGAAAAATTATGTCTTCTCCTGGGGCAAAGACGAACTTGATGTCGGAGAGGAAGAATTTTATATTCTATCTCCTACTTGTATTATCTTGGGGCAAAGACAAACTCGATGCCGGAGAGGAAGAATTTTATATTCTATCTCCTGCTTTTCTTCTCTTGGGACAAAGACAAACCTGCTATCGGAGAGGAATAATTTTATATTCTATCTCCTACTTCAAGAGAAACTCAAAGTAGGATCTCCACTTCGAGAATCCTGAAAGGTGAAACAAAGAGTGGGATCTCCACTCCGAGAATCAAAAAGATCCGAATAACCCTAACTTTTATAGTATTGGTTACCCAGCCTGAAGGTGAATTTCTCGTTTATTGAGATGAAATCCTAATTTTAGCCCAAACTATAGAAGGGTTTGACTGAAGAGGAATGAATGGAGCCCTTTTGTTTATCACAAGGGAATTCTAGTTCTGCAAATGGACCACTCATTCATGGAAAGAATCAAGAGGTGATTTTGGTTTTGGCCCTAACTGTAGGAAGGTTTGACCAAATGGGAGTTGAGACAATTCTACCTTTACAGGCTTGATTGTTCAAATTGGGTGGATGCCTTTTCATTTATTAAAGGGGATCTCGGTTTTGTAATTAGACCTCTCGTTCATGGAAGGAATCGAGAGGGGATTTTGTCTTTGGCCCTAACTGTTTAAAGGTTTGACCAAATGAGTAGTAGGAGTGAGGGTACAAGTAACAATGAGAATGTCGATTTGTACAAAACACTCATTGGGGGGCTTCGGTGTCCAGCGATAAGATCTTGTTACAAAGGGGGTTCAATGATTGCCACAGATTAGCAGATTAAAATTTGAAATATCATATCAGGGCTTCGACAGTGGGAGTGTTACAGGTTAGACACAGTGGGAGTTTGAAAGATTTTAATCTATAAGAAATTTTAGTAGACCCACCGCCAACTGATTTGCTCAATGAGGGATTTTGAGATGGGGGTTGTGAATCATCAAGTATTCCACAACTACATCGTGGGAGTTTCGTGAGGAAAGATTGACCAAATAAGTCATTGAATCTTATATCGACGAATGAGTGCTCAGAAAATTACAATGGAAGGGTTTTAATCATCTTGGAAATGATTAAATAGCCACAGTGGGAGATTCTTAATCATTTTTATAATAATTAAGAATGAATTATTCAGATGATTAGCTTCTATCTGGAATAATCAACTGATTTCGGGTTATTCTTAAAAATACTATGTACAGTATTCTCTAGGAACTTCCTATTTAAATAGTTATCCCGAACGTACTAAGGGTAGTACTTCTTCAGAAACTTCCCATTTATTGACATCACAAGTTTATTCCCATCTTTGGTGATCAGATGATATGTACCATTTGAATAGACTGTCTCTATTACAAACGGTCCTTCCCATTTGGGCTGAAATTTGCCTTTCTTCCTGGAATTGAGTATCATTGGTCGCCGGACAGCAAGAACCAAGTCCCCTTCCTTGAAGCTTCATTGTCGTACTTTCTTGTCAAAGGCCCTAGAAATCGTAGCTTGATAGAACTTGATTTGTTGTTGAGCTTCTAAGAGCCTTTCGTCTAACACCTCGAGTTCTTCGAGATATTTCTGATGCTATTCTTCCATCGTCATACCCGTTGCGAGGGTGATGCAGAGGGAAGGAATTTGGATTTCCAATGGGAGGACGGCTTCACACCCGTATACTGGAAAATACGGAGTTTCTCCAGTAGGCGTGCGGACGGTGGTGCAATAGGTCCAAAGAGCTTCACTAAATTTGTCATCCCGGTCTTGCTTATTAGTTCTCACAAGCTTTAACAAAATCTTTATGATCGTCTTGTTGAAAGATTCAGCCAATCTGTTCGTGGTGGGATTATATACCGTCGAGGAAACATCTTGAATTCTGAATTTTCTATAGAATTTGATGAAGCCGTTACTAACAAACTAAGGACCATTGTCATGTACAATTCGTCTCGGAACACCATATCGGTAGATAATATGGTGTTTGATGAATTTAACGATATCACTTGTCTTTACTTCTTTCAGTGGAATTGCTTTGGCCCACTTGGAGAAATAATCGATGATTGCTAAAATGAAACGGTCACCTTTCGTGGATTGAGGAAAAATAAGACCAACGACGTCCATTCCCTATGTCTCGAACGTCAATGAAGTAGCCAAAGGATGCAAATGCTTCGGAGGCTGGTGCATATAATTCGTATGTATTTGACACGCATGACACCGTCGGGCATAGTCAATTATGTTCTTGACCATGGTTGACCAGTAATATCCCATTCTTCTGAGTCGATCACAAAGTTAGGGACCGGGTTGGTGCACACCGCATGTTCCATTGTGTGCTTCTTTGAGTGTCTCTTCCGCCTCTTTGGTTGAAAGACACCGGAGTAGCAGACCATCGTATGCACGATGATACAACATTTGAGTCGCTGTGTTGTAATAGAATATCGGTGCTCTTCATCTGATTTTTTTCCCTTTCCTTTATATCTTCTGGTAAAATACTATGCAAGACATAATCAATAATGGGGAATCGCCAATCTCGAGGCTCGAGTTTGGTTTTGGTCAAGTGCACTTCTTTGATGTCGAAAGCGTAATCTGATATAAAAAGCTAGTGAGTTTTCACCGTAACCAGTTGTTCTGTCTCGAGAGGTTGTTCCAAAGATACTGCTAATGCTGCCAGTGCATCTGCATATGTATTCTGGAGATACATGATGTACTCGATGAAGAATTCTTCCAATGAGTCTGCCATGGTCGCTTGGTGGTACGGGATCAAGTCTTGGTTTCTAACTTCATACTCTCCTCAAACTTGATTGACTATAATTTGAGAATTACCAAAAGCTTCGAGATATTCGACCCCCAGCTCTTGTTGGATATCATGTTCCCATAATATAATTTTAATGATAACAATTTATTCATAACATGAATCACTATGTGTATTATTGTGCACTAACATTTCAGTACAGATTTCAATATGAACAAGTGCAAGATGAGTTCAAGGCATTATGAAGTAAAGAAGATGATGAGCTTATGTATCAATGTAATTTTTATATTCTCTTTACTTAGAAATTTTGTACAAGCCTTTATCACTCACACATACATACACATAGATATTAGAACATGTTAACACAGGCTTAATGTGTTGGTTAACAATAGAAATCCCCTATGTTAACTATTAGAGTTTTTAGTTAATCATTGAGTCAAAAAAAATATTTCATACATATTTTTTTCACCCTTTAGTAGTCGACTAATTAGTTTTATAGTCAGCTACGAAGTCTAAATTAAAGATAGAAAGAATGAAGATGAAACAAAGAACAAGAAAGTGCTTGCATTCAATACTACTTCAGATAAAAAAGATTCAGATGATGATGAAGAAATGAGCATGTTTGCATGCAAATTTAGAAAATTCATAAAACGAGGTAAGTTTAAATCAAAGAATTTAAATTCAAATAACTTACTTTGTTTCAAGTGTAACAAACCAGGGCATATGAAGAAAGATTAACCATTGTTGAAAAATAAACAAAAGTCAAATTCCCTTCAACAATATTCAAAGCACCAAGAAAATGAAAGCTTTGGCAGCTACATGGGATGATAGTGATGATTCATCTTACGATAAAAAAATTAAAGAAAAGGAATGTGCTCATATGTGTTTTATGGTACAAGATGAATTAAGTGATAATGAAGAACTTTTAGATGCTTTCAATGAATTATATAAAACTTTTTTGAGATTAAAGGCTTCACATAATTTTCTTAAAGGTAAAAATAAAAGACTACATGAAGAAGTTTCTGATTTTAATTCTTCCACTTCTTTTAATTCTCAAATAATTGAATTAAAAGAAGAAAATGTATCATTACTTAAAGAAAATCATTTTTTGTCAAATGAAAATGTTTATCTAAAATCAGAATGTAATGATTTAAAAATTTGTATTAATGTTTTAGATAAATATATTTATTCTATTAAATTAAAATATGATGATATGTGTTTGAATGTTAGTAAATTTAATAAAGGTAAAGAAAATCTTAAGAATTTACTTTCATTTCAAAAAGAATCTCAAAAGACAAAAGGTTTGGATTTTCATGTTAATGATAATAATTCTAAGAAAACTATTTTTGTAAAACAAATGTGTAATTTACATGAACATAATGTTAAAAATAATGTTTTATATGAAAAGAAATCAAAATATTTATCTATTTGGATTCCTAAAGAATTATCTCCTTTAAAGAAAAAATGTTATTTTCTAATTTTATTAAAGATATTTGTTTATCAAATAATTTTTTAGGAAAATCAAACTCTTCATGGGTTTGGTTTCCTAAAGACTAATTTTATGAACCCAATATAGCATGGGTACCAAATTTGTAAATGTTTATCATTTCAGGTACCTAAGGAAAATAGGTGGATTTTGAATAGCGATTGCTCTAAACATATGACCGGTAATATACAATTGTTGTTATCTTGTCAAAATAAGGATGGTGGTATCGTCACTTTTAGAGATAATAACAAATGGAAGGTCATCGGTATTGGAATTCTCGGTAATCCAAATAAACCTATTATTGGTAATGTTTTATTAGTTGATGGTCTTAAACATAATTTGCTTAGTATAAATCAACTTTGTGATAAAGGTTTTAAAATTATTTTTGAAAAGAATCTTGCTTAATTTATGATATTGATATAATTACTATATATTACTTAAAGGCCATAGAAAAAATAATATTTATGTTTTATCTATGAATAACATTTCTAATGAACATTGTCTTCTTGTATCTTCTAATGATTCTATTTTATGGCATAAACATTTTGGTCATGTCAATTTTAAAAATATTTCTAAAATTACTAAGAATGATTATGTTAAAGGTTTATCTAAGCTTTCTTATAAAGATAACTTTTGTGATGCATGTCAACAAGGTAAAATGCATAAATCATCTTTCAAATCTAAAGATGTAGTTTCTACAAGTATACCACTTCATATTGACCTTTTTGGTCCTTCTAGAGTAGCTTCATTAAATGGAAGTAGGTATGCATTTGTTCTTATTGATGATTTTTTAAGATTTACATGGGTAATATTTCTTAAACATAAAAATTATGCTTTTAATGAATTTTTAATCTTTTGTAAAAGAATTAAAAAACAAATGTCTCTTTCAATTATTACCATCGTAGTGATCATGGAGGAGAATTTAAAAATAATTTTTTTATAAATTTTTGTGATAAAAATGGTATTTCTCATACTTTTTCTTTTCCTCGTGCGGCTCCACAAAATAGAGTTGTAGAAAGAAAGAATAGAACTTTACAAGAATGTGCTAGAACAATGTTATGTGATAGTAATTTACCAAAATATTTTTGGGTAGAAGCTGTATCTACAGCATGTTATGTTCAAATAGAATTTTATTAAGACCTATTCTAAAGAAAACTCCTTATGAATTATTTTATGATAAAATTCCTAGAGTTTCTTATTTTAAAGTTTTTGTTTGTAAATATTTTATTTTGAATACAAAAGATAATTTGGATAAATTTGATTGAAAATCTGATGAAGGAATTTTTGGGGGATATTCAAATCATAGTAAAGCATATATAATATATAACAAAAGAACCTTAGTCATTGAAGAATCTATACATGTTTCTTTTGATGAGAATTTTACAAAACCATCCATTATTTTAAATAATGATGATGATATAGTTGATACTATTCATGATACTCTAATGTTAGATATTTCAAAAGATGATAATATAAAAAATGATTTACCTAAAGATTTTGTTGAAGTTAAAAATTATCCACATGATTTAGTTATTAGAAATATTTCAGATAAAGTCACTACAAGATCACTTTTTAATTTAATTGCTTATTCATCTTTTATATCTATAATTGAACCTAAAAAATATAAAATAAGCTTTAATGATGATTTTTGGATAATTATCATGCAAGATGAATTAAATCAATTTACAAAAAATAATGTTTGGAATCTAGTTCCAAGACCAAAAGATAAGTCCATTATTGGAACTAAATGGATTTTTAGAAATAAATTAGATGAATCTGGACAAGTTATTAGAAATAAATCTAGATTAGTTGCACAAGGTTATAATCAAGAAGAAGGTATTGATTATGATGAAACATATGCTCATGTGGCATGTTTGGAATCTATAAGAATTTTACTTGTATTTGCATATTTTATGAATTTTAAATTATATCAAATGGATGTTAAAAGTACTTTTTTAAATAGTACTTTTTTAAATGGTTTTATTAAAGAAGAAGTTTTTGTAGAACAACCTCCATGTTTTGAAAATAAAAGTTTTCCAAACCATGTTTTTAAACTTAAAAAAGCTTTGTATGGTGTAAAACAAGCACCTCGTGCTTGGTATGATAGATTAAAAAGTTTTTTTATAATATCTGGTTTTATAATAGGAAAAGTTGATTCTATACTTTTTATAAAGAAAATAAATAAAGATTTATTATTAATTCAAATATATGTAGATGATATAATTTTTGGTTCTGCTAACGATAATCTTCGTCAAGAGTTTTCAAAGAATATGCAGGATGAATTTGAAATGAGTCACATGGGTGAACTCAATTTCTTTCTTGGACTTCAAATCAAATAATTAAAGGAAGGAATTTTCATCAACCAAGGCAAGTATGCTAAAGAATTACTCAAGCGCTTTGGAAGAGAAAATACAACAAGCAAACCAACACTAATAAGTACAACTACATCACTTGACAAAGATAAAAATGGTAAGAATGTTGATCAAAAGCTATATCGAGGTATGATTGGATCACTTCTTTATATTACAGCCAGTAGACCTAATATTATGTTTAGTGTGTGTTTATGTGCTAGATTTTAGTCTAATCCTAAAGAATCACATCTTAAAGCTGTAAAAAGAATTTTTAGATACTTAAAAAATACTACAGATTATGGTTTATTTTATCTAAGAATAGCACATTTGATTTAGTATCATATAGTGATACAGATTTTGCAGGATGTAAATCTGATAGAAAAAGTACAAGTGGTACATGTCATTTTCTTGGGCATTCACTTGTATCTTGGTTTAGTAAAAAGCAAAATTCAGTATCATTATCAACCACTAAAGCAGAATATATTGCTGCTAGTCTTGCATGTGCACAAGTTCTTTGGATGAAACAAACGTTATCTGATTATGATATAGTTTGTCCCACATCATCAATCATGTGTGATAATACAAGTGCAATTAATTTATCTAAAAATCCTATTCAACATTCACGTATAAAACATATTGATATAAGACACCATTTTCTACGTGATAATATACTAAAAGATGTTATTTCTTTAGATTTTATTTCAACAAATAAACAAATTACTCATATATTAACAAAACCTTTAAAAGAAGAAACTTATGTTAAACTAAGAAGAGAATTAGGTATATGTTCTTTGGAAAATTTAAATTAAGTTATAAAATTAATATATATACATTTTCAGCCTGAGTAGTCGACTAATCAAGTTGTAGTCGACTACATGCACAAGCACCGCATTTAAATTATTCTATTGATTACAGTATAGTCGACTAATTTGTTTTATAGTCGACTAATCTGAGTTTAAACTGAAATCCAGAGTTCTGTCAATTACAGTGTAGTCGACTATTCTTCTTAGTAGTCGACTACAACCACAGATTTTTCCAAACTTATTTTTTCCAGCATATTGGATTTTAACCCATTATACCCTAAACCCAATCCCCGTTTCACTTAAGTAAAATTCATCTCAACCACTTATTTTTAACCCTATCAATCCTAGCTACATATTTAAGAGTAGATCTTCACCATTCATTTGTTTCTTAATTTAATCTTAACCATACAAATTATATTTTTTCTAAAGAAAAATCATAAAAACAAAATTTACCCACTATCTCCTTCTCATAACCGAACCCTCTTATTCCTTTCTTCTGAACCCAACAAATCCAGGTTAGGGCATCTTCGTTTTTCTCATTCTTTCCAAAAAATTTCATCAAATTCCTGTTATTCTTGATTTTGTCAAGTTCTGTAGTCGACTACAACAGGTTCTAGTCGACTATTCCTAGGGTTGTTTGTTGTTTGGTAAGTTATTCAATCTGTCTTTTTCTTAGCTTTTGGTTATTTTTTGATTTATCATTTCTAGAGCTAAGAAGGCTAAGCAAGTTCATACAGATATTAATGATGAAATCATTGTCTACTTAAAAAGTCCTGATTTGCTTGAAAAATTTAACAATATATGTACATTTAAAGTTTTTTCAAGAAGGCTTTGTGAAATTTGATGATTTCATCCCTTGGAACTTTAGTTCATATTTTGAAAATGTGGGATTGCTTGAATTATTCTATGTTGAAAACAGAAACCCACATATCTATTTTTAGTTCAACTATTCTATACAAACATAGAACGTGTAGGAACTATAAGTGGAACTGAAAAATTAAAAACTCTTGTCAAAGGAATGGAAATTGAATTGATTCTAAGTCAATTGGAAAAATATTTAACATTCCTTTCAGAGGTGTTTCTCTTAGGTCAATCAGAATGAATGATGCAAATTTACTATCAAATCATAATTTTCTTCCAGGTTATGGTAAACCATTAAATATTTCAAATAAGCTTCGTCCAATTTTTCGTTTCATTGCCCGAATCTTAGCCTATAATTTGTTACCAAAAATTGGGAGTTTCTATTTCATTTCCCTAGATTTAGCAAAAGTATTATATACTATAATAGGGAATATCCAAGTTAATTGGGCTGAAGTTTATTATGATAATCTTCTGACAATACCAAAAGGATTTCTTCCTTATGATGCATTCTTAACAAAAATCTTTGATAAATTTCATATCGATCTTGAGTCTGAAAATTTCGTCGTTTGTTCCATTGAGTTCTTTGACTCTAATGCCCTAACTAGGATGAAGTTACCAAATTTTAAAATTCACCAAGATGAACCTCAACCTGAACCAGAACAACAACCTCACCATATACCACAAAACACTGATGAAGCTGGATCCTCCTCTTCTCATATTCCACCACCAATACCGTCAATGCATGAATCTTCTTGTTTCTCTAATGCACAATACAATACAATGTTTGCTAGAATACTTGATTTGGAAGCGGGTCAACAAGCCTTGTATGATCAAAATGTGCTTATGCTGAAAATTCAAGAACCTTTAACCAACAAATTTGATATTCTGAAAATAAAGTTTGACACAATGAATATAAAGATTGATACCTTAGACATGAAGCTCAGTGCCTACTTCCAAGAAAATCAGCCTCCTCCAGGACCTTCATGTTAGAAAAACATGCATCATGTAGTGTTTGGTTTTAGTTTCATGTTTATGTTAAAAACTGTGTGTTAACTTGGTTTGTTTTAAGTTTATGTGTGAAAAACTATATGTTAGTTATTTGCTTTAAGACTTATGTAATATGCTGTTTGTTGATATTATGTTTATGTGGCGACTATGTATGAATTTATGTGTTAGTTTATATTTCATATTTTCTATTCATGAGATACTTTTATTACAAACAGATTGTGATGATGGAAATTGTCAAAATATTAATATTTATGGCAAGTCTTTGCCTACCTATATGGATGGGTGAAGTGATGGACTTTGTTCATAATGTGGAACATCTTTTTGAAGTACTAGCTCATGAAGAGGAAATTATGACATGTTTAGGATAGATGTGTTTTCTTTTTGTTAATGACAAAGGGGAAGAATGATTATGTTATTATGTTATATAAACTCAAAAATATGAATTGTAGACTCTAATATGCTTTTATACAGTGGGAGTAAGTATACTTGTTTACTAATGTCTATTTCTTAAAAATATACTTACATATGCATAAATTATTTGTCATCATCAAAAAGGGAGAGAATGTTGGATATCATGTTCCCATGATATAATTTTGATGATAACAATTTATTCATAATATGAATCACTATGTGTATTATTATGCACTAACGTTTCAGTACATATTTCAATATGAATAAGTGCAAGATGAGTTCAAGGCATTATGAAGTAAAGAAGATGAGGAGCTTATGTATCAATGTAATTTTTATATTCTCTTTACTTAGAAATTTTGTACAAGCCTTGATCACTCACACATACACACACATAGATATTAGAACACATTAACACAGGCTTAATGTGTTGGTTAATAATAGAAATCCCCTATGTTAACCATTAGAGTTTTTAGTTAATCATTGAGTCAAACAAAATATTTCATACACAATTTTTTCACCCCTTAGTAGTCGACTAATTAGTTTTGCAGTCGACTACTGAAGTTTAAGATTAAAATATAAGTTTCGGTAAAATTACAGAGTAGTCGACTACTCAGGATTATAGTCGACTACTCAGCTTTAAATTTTGATTTATAGAACTTCTATTTTACAGAGTAGTCGACTATAACTAATTATAGTCGACTACTGAGCATTGAAATTTATATTACAGAATATCTGTTTTACAAAGTAGCCGACTACTAAGGATTATAGTCGACTACTCAACTTTAATTTTTGATTTCCAGATTGTCTATTCTACAGAGTAGTCGACTAATGATCATTGTAGTCGACTACTAAGACAGTTTTTCTGAATGTTTTAGTTTTGAATTTAAAACAATTTTTAGCCATTTATATCTGTTTAATGAGTTCAAAAATGTGTCTTTTCAAGGGATATAAATAGGTTAGAAGTTCAGAATTTTCAATCACGAAAATATACATATAAGATTGAATTTGTATGAAACTCAAGTGATAGAAAATCTGATTTTTACTTGAGTATTGAGAAAAACAAAATTCTGCAACAACTATTGTTCATCTTCATTTATACAAGATTTTGAAAAGAATACAGAGAACAAAAGAGTGTATAAGCCACTATTGCACATCACAAACTTATCAAGGATTATGAGAGATTTGTACATTAATTCAAGGAAAGGATTCTCTCAAGTGTGAGAGGTGTAATCTCTTGGTGAAGAGATTGATTACAATTTGCATGGCCTTACAAATTGGTCAGGTTTGAGTTTTGATTTTGTAAGTTTATTAAAAATCATAGTGGAAACTCTCAAGCGGGATTTGCTTGGGGACTGGATGTACACCTGGAAGATGGAACCAGTATAAATCCTTGTGTTTGTATTGTTAATTTTCTGTGATTGTCATTTCTTCTTTGCAATTTATTATCTACTTTTCATAAAATTTTATAAAACACTATTCACCCCCCTCTAGTGTTCTTAGTGTGATTAGATCAAATCCTACAGCTCTTTGGTAAAACTGATTCCAATGAGCAGCGTATTGTATTCGGCCACATTATTGGAGCATGGCTCTGTAAGTGAATAGGCTCGAGTCAGTACATGTTTCTCTGAGGAAACTAAGACGACTCCGACCCCTTAAGATGTTTCAAACATCCATGAGTACTCGCCATATTAGTTGCTCGGGAAGCACCATCAAAGTATAGTTGCCATACTTGTTGATGCAAAGTAGTATTGATTTTGTGGGTTTCATCCGGCAAATCTTCATATAATTCGGCTATATCCTTCTCAGGGTTAGCCGCTAGAAGATCACAAATTACTTTTCCTTTCATCAACTTCTGTTACTCAAAGTGTAGGTCGTACTGGGATAGGAGTAGGGCCCATCTCGCTAACCTCTAATTCATTAAGGCCGGTTGGGTCATAAACACCCGGACTGGGTTAACATTAGAAATGTTGTAGATCATCTGTCCAACCTAGCAGTGTCTCATTTTATAGATTGTGAATACCAAAGTGAGGCATTCCTTCTCGATCATCGGATATCGAGATTTAGCCCCTACCAAAGTACGACTCAGCTTGTACACTTCCTGTTCGTGACCGTTGTCATTATCTTATGCAAGTAAAGCACTTAATGAATGGTTCATCACTTTGGCGTAAATTAAAAATGGTTTACCTAATTTCGGTGTAACCAGAACAGGAGGATTCGTCAGATATGCTTTGATGTCTTCAAATGCTTTCTGATAAGCATCATCCTAAATAAATGATACAGCCTTCTTTGCGAGCTTGGAGAATTGTTGGCATTTTTCGGAGAGGTTCGAGATGAACCTACGAAAATAAGCCAATCATCATTGTAATCCCCTGTGTTCTTTGAGGTTCTTCGGGGATTGCAATTCGTGTATCGCCTTCACTTTTTTAGAAACAATATAGATACCCTTTGTGGTGACGACGAACCCAAGGAATTTACTACTAGACATTCCCAGGAAGGATTTGGTAGGATTCATCTTTAATTGGTGACTCAGCATGAGGCCAAACATCATCTTCAGGTCTGTAATATGGTAGCCTTTGCTGCGACTTTTCACAACCAAATCATCAACATAACACTCGACGATCTTCTGTAGATGTTCCTAGAAAATATTCGTCATTACACGTTGGTATATGGTGCCTGCGTTCTTCAAGCTGAAGGGCATGATAATGTAGCAGAATACGCCAAGGGGCATTCTTAATGCGGTATGTTTTTCATTGTCAGGGTACATCTTGATTTGATTGTAACCCGAAAATATATCCATAAAGGACATCCTCTCGAATCCACACGTATTGTCAACGATGACATCCGTGATCGGAAGATGAAAATCATCCTTTAGGCAAGCGGTGTTTAGGTCTCTGAAGTCGATCAAAATCCTGATTTTTTCCATTCTTTTTAAGTACCGGGACAATATTTGCTAGCCATTCGGAATGTTGTTCTTCCCTGATGAAGCCTGAATCAATTAATTTTTTAACTTCTGCCTCAATCACCTCCATGATCTACGAACGAAACCATCTCTGCTGTTATTTGATAGGTTTGACATCCGATTTGATGTTGAGGCGATGCATTGCTACATTTGGGTCAAGTTCTGGCATGTCCTTATAATTCCAGGCAAAAACATTGATATATTCCCTAATGAGAGAAATCAAATCTTTTTTCTTGTCTGGTGGAAGACTATCGCTGATGAATATGGGTTTCAGATTGACCTCGTCGTCCATGTTCACTTGGATCACTTTGTCTTCGGTGGGAGGTTCCCTTTATTCGAATCGATCACAATATTGCATATTCAAGTGATGGATCCAAGGGTCTTCCCAAGTTAGCATTTGACCATCTTTCTCTGTTGTGGTAGGATCAACCGTAGCCATGTTCGACATTAGCCCTTTGAACATTCTCCAAGGCTGACATCGGAATCCTAATCTGTAGAATCTGACGAATATCTGTCTTTACTCAGATTGGATGACTGGTTGATGACTTGCCAATAACATTCATTGTCGGATGAAGAAACATAACCTAGACCTCTTTTATGTTCATAATAATTTTCAGGCTTCCCTCTTGGTACATAGGTGGGACGGGGTGGAACCCGGATACCTTGACCAAAACGAAGACCTTCACCGAGTGTGAGGTTGTATCCTTGCTTCTTCATATAGTCATGTGCTTGTGAGCTGTATTTGAAGAAATACCATCCAGGCCCTTCATCATCAGTAATGATTTCTAAGAAGAAATCGGAGGGTGGGGATGACTCCCCTTTACCAAAGATTATTTCTAGTTCACCCCTACCTTTACAGGTAGGACAAGGGTTGTTCCAAATGAGTCTTGAATGTACTTTTTTGTCACGCAAGATGATCGAAATGGTATGTCTATGTCAGGGATATAATAAAGTTCTTGCATTACATTAGTAAGACAAAGTGAATACTCTAAATCATTATTTATTGCATGATCGATAAGTTGCCAGTTATTACTTTTGTCTGACGATTCCCCATCGTCAAGATCGATTATAAGAGGTTCAATGCCATTGAATACAAGACCTTCATCATAATTGAGCCTGATTTTGGCATCAGCTTCTTCTCCGCTATCCGTGCCTAAGGCCGATAGTTCAGTATTGGATTCAACACCGTAAAGAAGAGAATCGGTAAAGTAATTTTTTAACCCCTTAAATGGTTGCTTATCCACGACCACCGTCTTAACCTCATTATAGTGTCAACATACTTCAGACACTAATGGAGGGTGGAGGAACTATAATATTGCTATGGATCTAAGGTCGACCCGATAGCAAGTTATAAAAAAATTCGGCATTAATCATATAGCATCTGACCTCGGATTTCAAATCTCCAAGCTGGCATTTCACTCAGATTTTTCCAAGCGGTCTAGATCCAGTGGTATTGAATCTATAGATTATAGTGCCCTTGGAAGCCAATTTACTGGTGAGAATTTTGAGATGATACATCAATTAGAGTGGCATGATGCTAACATTGGAACCCTGGTTGACTTGGATCCTGTTGATAACGCTGGAGCTAATGTATCTGATAAAATACAAAGGCCTGTCATGTTTTGAATTCCTCACTTGCATATCTTCTTTGGTAAAAGTAATGCAAGGGAATTGTGTTGCCATGAGGTTGAAGTGTTGAACCGGTGACCTAGGGTTCTCTTAATTTGAGTGAGAAACACATCAGAATCGGTCAAGGCTTCTTGTAAATCTTCCCTGGTGTCTTTCGAGAGGCGCAACAACTCATATAATGTGATCATCGCTAGGATGTTGGCCAATTGAACCATGACATCGAAGCGATATGGATTATTCAAACTTTTTAATTTATCTCTTCTAATCGGTCGATTAAAACGAGACTGCTTTGGAACTTGAACCTCTTTATGCTGAGGTTCTTTCTCCTTTTATTTGGAAATTGGCTACTGCTGGGGTTTCTGAGCAAGTGTAGGTGGAGTTGTAATCACCCCCAGTTAAGCCAACGTTTTGGTATTTGGATCAGAAGTTTCAGGATATTTGTACTGGTATTCATTCCCACTCCTGGTAGCAAAGACTTCATGTTCCTCCTCAGAAAGTGGAAAAATAGGGACACTTTCATTATCTTTCTTAGGGATTACAGTAGTAGGACAATACGATTTGCCTTTGTTGTTGTCTTTCTTTTTAGAAGAGAATCCTTCCCACTGTTCATTTCCAATCAGACCTGGATGGACCCAAAGAACTTTGCTGTTAGGTGCAGTGTATGGTACTAGTCCCTTCTGATGCTGAGGGTCGTCATTTACTACCTTCATCTCTACCTTTAACACGGGCTCTAGTTGGAACCACGATAGGGGAACAGAGCTGAAACTGATGGACACATCATTTATACCCACTTTCTTTTCCTTGGGCTTCGTAATTATGATAACAGCATCGTTCAAAGCTTGAATTTGATCTTTGAGGACATAACAAACCTTCGTAGGATGGTGGACTCTTCTATTATAAGCGTAATACTTCAGATCCGAGGATTTGCTAGCTTCCTCTTCCTTCATTATTGGTGGTAGCTTGATCTTATTGTTATCCAATAGATACTTGAAGATAGCTGACATTTCATCCTTTTAAAGGAATACTCTTTTGGGTTCTGAAGTCTTTGGTTGCCTTGGAGGTTGTTGTGCTTGATGCTGTAATTGGAATGACGACTGCTGTTGCGGCTGTCATTGTGATGTTTGGTGGGCATCACCATCATTTACGGGACTCTTTCCTTTGACTCGAGGATTAAAATTCTGCTTTTGAGAATTGCCCACCGGCTGACCCCTCTCAAGCTTCTTTCTCTTAGGGAAGCGTCCGACCTGCTCACCACGCATCTTCAATTCTTTCTAGGACTTAGAAGGCATGACCCTCATAGCTTCTAGAACATCCAAAGAGAGATTATTGTGACACGTTTAGAGAATGAACTCCTCCGTGACCGGGTCTCGATAGTTTATTGCTTTATTCCAAAAACGTTTGATGAAATTACCAACTGACTCTCCATTTTTTGCTTCTCGTCCAGCAAAGTTACAATTAATACTTTGGTATCATCATTGAAGAAATTGGTGAGGAATAAGCTTTCTATATCATCCCAACTGTTAATGTTTCAAGGCTTGAGACGTCGGTACCAATCGAAAGCGGCCGCGTGAATGATGCTAACAAATGACCAGACCATCAAAGCTTTATTTCTAGAGATCATACCCAAATGAGACTTAAAATAAATCAAGTATTGAGTGGGTGAACCTTTCCCGTTAAATGAAGTGAAATTGATCAGACCAAATTTTGGCGGGTATGGAATTGACTCCCACTCTCTCGGATATGGGCACGAAGTGTCGGTCTTCTTTACTTCTAGAATCGACATCAAAGCATTCACTTTGTTCTCGAGCTCTTTCATTTTCTTGGTTTTTACTAGCTTCGTCAAGATTTTAATGATGGTCTTGTTGAAGGCCTTAGCTAAACCATTTACAGTGGGATTGTATATTATTGATGAGACGTCTTGAATTTTAAAATTTTCATAGAATTTAATGAATGGGTTGCTGACAAACTAAGGGCCGTTGTCATGTACGATTCATCTTGGAACACCGTATCGGTAGATGATATGGTGTTTGATGAATTTAATAACATCGCACGTCTTTACTTCTCTGAGTGGAATTGCTTCAGCTCACTTGGAAAAATAGTCGGTGATTGTCAAAATAAAGCGATCACCTTTGACTGACGGAGGGAAAATAGGACTCATTCCTTAGGTCTCGAATGACCAGGATGTAGCTGAAGAATGCAGGTGCTCCGGAGGTTGATGAATGTAGTTTGCATGTATCTGACATGCATGGCACTGTCGTGCATATGCGATCACGTCTTTTACCATAGTTGGCCAATAATATCTCAATCTTCTGAGGTGATCATATAGTTTAGAACCGGGCTGGTGTGCACTATAAGTTTCATCATGTGTTTCTTTGAGGGCTTCTTCCGCCTCCTTAGTTCAAAGGCATCGGAGCAACAAACCATTATATGTATGGCAATAGAGTGTTTGGGTTGTTGTATTGTAATAAAACCTCAGCGCTCTTCATCGGACTGAGTCTCTTTCTTTTATATCCTCCAGCAAGATGTCGTGTAAGACATAGTCAATAATAGGGAAACGCCAGTCTCGAGGTTTGAGTTCGATTCTGGTTGTGTGCACCTCTTTGATGTCTAAGGCACGGTCTGGTATGAAAAGCTGATGAGTTCTCACAGTGACCAGGTGTTTTGTCTTAGGAGGCTATGCTAAAGAGACTGCCAGTGCCACTAGTGCGTCTGCGTAAGTATTCTGCAGGTATGGGATGTACTCGATAAATAAGTCTTTAAACGATTCTGCCATCTCAATAGCCGCTTTATGATACGGAATCAAATCTTGATTCCTGACTTCTTATTCTCCTTAGGCTTAGTTAATGATTAGCTGGGAATCTCCAAAGGCATCAAGGTACTCCACCCCCAGCTACCAAAACCTCGTGCTCGTCTTCGGAGAGTGAAAGTGTTGAAATATCCTCGTCATCTTTCTCTGGAGTTGCTGAAAAAGGATAGCAAGACTTGCCCTTGTTCTTGAATTTCTTCGTGAAGGGCCCTGCCCATTGTTCATCCTTGAGAAGATCAGGATGAACCCATAGGATTTGACCATTATAGGCCATATGTGATACAAGCTCCTTCTGACGTTGCCCATGTGGATCATCGTTGATAGTCTTCACTTCTACCTCTGGAAAAAGTTTCTGTTGGAACAACAGCGGAGGTATGACATTACCAGATTCAAAACTGATAGACACCACTTTTGCTCCCACCTTCTACTATTTTGATGGTTTTGATGTTATGATGCCAAGGATAACCAAGGCTTGGATTCTGTCTTTAAGAACAAAACACGTCTTGGTAGGATGATGAACCCTCCTGTAATATGTATAGTACTTCGAGTCCGAAGTCTTGTTGGCTTCCTCCTGATCTATAATTGGCGGCAACTTGATTTTGTTGTTGTCAAGGATGTACTTAAATATGGTTGGAACATCATCATCTTTGAAGGTGTATACCCTCTGGAATCTTGAATCCGGAGTCTTTTGTTGCCTTTGAGGTTGCTGTTGTGACATTTGATGAGCATCAATAGCAGTCACATGTGTCTTTCCCCTACCATGAGGTGTAAAATTAGACTTCAAAGAATTAACCATCTGTTAGCCTCACTCAATCTTCTTTCTTTTGACAAAGCGTTTGGCTTGTTCTCCGTGAAGATTCAACTCCTTCCATGTTTTTGATGGTACAACCCCATGGCTTCTAACACATCAAGGGAGAGATTATTATGGTAGGTCTGCAATATGAATTCTTCTTTTACCGGATCTCTGCAATTCATAGCCCAGTTACGGAAGCATTTGAAGAAATTTTCAACCGACTCCTCATCTTTTTGCTTCTCATGAAGAAGGGTTCCGATTGATACTTTAGTGACATCGTTAAAGAAATTACTGTTGGACCCTAGAGGGGGGGTGATTAGGGTCAAAAGGCTCTAATATGCAAATTTAAACATACAACAAGCAATCCACAGGAATTTAAAAACAAACACAGTAAATGAGAGAGGGTTAGGAATCGTTATCCTTGACGCGCGATGTGTTAACGAGGTTCGGCCCTCTGGCCTACGTCCCCGCTCCCCACTCTCGAGGAGAAATCCACTATCCACACCCGGTTTGGAAGCCGGAACTTCGTCTACACAGCGATCCCACACGATCTCTCTCACCACACAGTTTGATCTCAACAGATCACTCCCTCACAGTAGATCTTGCTCAAGATCTCAACCACACAGCAGAAAGAAATAAGCAATAACTCTCTTTTACAAAGCTCCTATGGCAGAGAGAACAAGTTACTGAAGCTGGGATGGTGAGCTCACACAAAAACCACAGAGAAGAAAGTAGCAGACTGATTTGAAAATTTTTCTCAGCACAAACAGAAAACTCTCTGGTTTTTTTTAAACGTTAAGCTCTAGGAAGAAGATGAAGCAGCTGGGGGGTTTTTATAGAAATGCTAAAACCATTTTGAAAACAAAACCTAATCTTCCTGTTAAGGAAGTTAATCTCTTTTTCAGATGGTTACCTCAGACTGAGCCAAGCACCAAAGAGTGAAAGCACAGGCATCGAGGTAAAAAATGACCGTTTAATAAAACTTTCGTTGACTGAACAAAAGAACTAAGCGGTCGTCCGAAATACCATTCGGTCGACCGAAAAACATAGTCGGTCGACCGAAAAAACACTTCGGTCGACCGCGAGCTGCTTCTAAAACTCAGAAAACAAAGCAGAGCCATTTCGGTCGACCGGTACGGTCAACCGATATAAGAATTGAAATTTCGGTCGACCGTACCGGTCGACCGATGAGTTTCTGGAAAAATTCTGAACATATGGCTCAGGGGGCGGTCGACCGTACCGGTCGACCGCTTTCTGATATATGCTGAAAACTGATTTTGTTTGAGTTTGAAATATTTGCAAAATATTCATTTGACCTCTGAAAAATCTGAAACTTTGTAAAATGTTTTTAATACTAAAAACAAACTGTTTGGAAAAAGAATTTTGCAGATAGGTCCTCAAACTTGTGAAAAATAAGGTTTTGTGAAAAACACTTAAAAGCTTAAAAACGAAAACATGTGTGTGAGTCCCAATAGCTTCAAGTAAACATATTAACTCTTTGCCTACATTCTAGCACTAGAGAGAAACATAAAAGAAAGCTAATACCCTCATATATAAGGCAATACTTGAGCTTTGATTAGCTTGAATCGGATGAAGCTTTTTGTATGATTTTGTTGTTCTTGAAGTAACATTGCTTCACCTCTTGGCCTCCTCCTCCTTTGGATATCATCTTTGTAGCATATATTCCATCCATCCTCCTTTAATGGCACTAACGAGCTTGATAAATAGGATTACTATATTTTCACTCAATAAGCCATTAGTACCGATAATGGTGGTTGTAAGAACATCATCAAAACATAAGGGCTAACAATTACTAAGGAACAAGTTTTCCATGTCATCCCAGCATTTGATGCTCCTTATTTTAAGATGTCAATACCAATCGAAAGCGGCCCCATGAAGGGTGCCTACGAATAACCAAATCATCAAAGGTTCATTTCCTGAGATCATAACCAAATGAGACTTGTAGTAGATCAGATGTTTGGTTAGTTATCCTCTCCCGTCAAATAGCATGAAGTTAATTAGATTAACTTCAGCAGGTATGGAATTGACTCCCACTCCCTTGGGTATAGACATGAGATGTCAGTCTTCTTTACTTCTTGAGTAGACATCAAGGCATTGACTTTACTCTCAAGCTCTTTCATGATTTTCTTATCTTCGTTTTTCTTTGGGTGATGTTAGGAAGGATCAATTGAATCACCCCCAGCGTTATTGAGGGGTGTATCAGTGATAATAACTTCATCCACTTCTGGATCACTGTCATCTGTAATATTTTGAGTGGGCGTGGTAATGTGACAACTAGACTCAGTCCGTTGACTGGACTCAGGTTATTGAGCTCTTTGAGCCTACGTCTCTCTCATTTTTTGCATGGTCAATTCCATCTCCATCTTCATTTCAGCTCTAATATTCTCTTTGTTAGCTAGAGCTTCTTGAAGCATTTGAGCCATAGATTTAGGATTGATCGTGTGCACCTCTCTAGCTTGCCCTATGCTAGACATTATGTCATCAGAAATAATTACAGAACAAGCGTCTGAAAGTTCATTATGTGAAGACATTCCTTCATGCATCCTCCTATAGTCTATGTATCTGGTAACTCTCAATTGGATCCGAGACATTCTTTGAGAGATTCTTGGATCAACTCTTCCTCCTGGGGTAAAGTTGGGATCAGAGTCAATTGAATACCATTTAGAATTTCTTTTCTCTTGCCAGCCATATTAATGGTTACTTCAGGGAACTCATCATCTTGGAAGGCGAATCTTCTCTTTCAGAAACGTCTCGGTTTAGGCTTTGACACCTTAGTTAATGGTGTGAAAAGTCTTTGGAATACTGAGACTCTTCATGGGATGGATTTTTGCTTGGAGCAGATACATTCTGAAAGTACTGCTTTAATAAGCCTCTTGCACAAACAATGAGAGCTTGTTTCTTGAATAGTCCTCCTTTGAGTTGTGCCCGCACCCCTAATATGACGATACAACTCATCAGCATAATGACCAGAGCACTCCATCATTTGTTGCTGTGATTCTTCGTGGACACGTCTTCCATCCCTAAGTATAACGTTGCCTTTGTTTGATAGACATGTCTTCTTTTGGGGATGTTGAGTTGGATGCGACTTAGGATATTCTCGAGAGAGTATCTTTGGCCTTTTGACCTTGTTGACATTCTTAGGATAACTTGTTGACCCCTTTGAAGGATCCAAGGTCACAAGATGATCTTCTTTAATCACGCCATGAGTCACACGTTTAGAACCACCCTCTTACGAGAGTAGAGTCTTAAAGGACTCTTGGGCTTCAACACGAACCCCCAGACGGGAGGTGACAAGATTCCTCCTAGAAAGGGAGGCCTCCTTGCCCTTCTTGTGCACAACACATGAACAAGTATATTAAGATACCCCAGTTTGTTTGGAGGTGGCCAGACACATTTGCACAGTGATTGGTTTGATAGGAGTCTATGCACGGCCCCCAGTCTGAGGAATTCCTTAGGTATTGATCACCAAACCCAATCGTTCTTTCATTAATGCCTTGCCTTGATCCTCGTGTCGAGGACCAAGATGGTTTGCCATTGTAATTATAAATCTTGATAGGTTGGGACTGACCCAAGGCTTCACTAAAGGTATGGTGGAAGGAGACTAAGATGAACCTAGAACGGAAGCTGAAGGAGGAGGAGAAGTGGTCATGGATCTTAGCTTTTGGGCGGGACAATGTTTACTGTCTTGCCCAAAGGCTCTTTAGGTGGGATAGTGAACACTGTCTCGTCCAAAGGGACAGGTTCTGGCTATCTCCGGGTTTTGATTTTGCGTGAGTCTGGACTTTGGAATCCAAACCTTGCGGGATTTTGGTGGTTCTTTGACCATCTCCCTCTTCTTCAACTCTTGTGACTTTCGCACAAGAGCGCGAGCGTACACGGCACGTGCATGACGCCTTTGGATGCGCTCCTTCTTGGTTGAACGAGTCCTCTTGATGAGAACTCATTCCTCTATCTATTGCTTGGAGGAAGTATTAGTGACATATTGTTGAAGTGAATCAGTTGCTCAACGCTTTTGTAATTACAAGTCCACGTAGTAGCGAACTCTATCTATCTGTTAAGGTCTTCGAAAACTAACGAGCCTTGCACTAGTGTCGTCTCTGATGAGCCCTCTTTGTCAGAGTTGGTAAACTTTGATTTTTGTTGAACAACTCCTTAACTAGGGAGGAGCCGTTATGAGCAAAATCTCCGGCCTTGTTGGTTGCCGGAATAACGTTACGAGGGGAAGCCTCGACAACTATTGGGTGAGAGTTGTCACCTTGAGTCTTCATTAGTGCACAAGACTGGAAAACCTTCTTTGAAGATTAGATCTTCCTGCACTTGTGGGGAGAAGAGGACCTTGATAAATACGAAGAGAGATATTCCTCAAACTTTGCTTGGTCAAACTTGTTAAACCCTAATGCCACTAGGAAAGAACCCTAGATGGGGGTAAATAGGGTTTATGCTAATCTAATCTGATTTAATACCAATAAAAAATAATTAACAAATATCATAGAAAATTAGATATGCAACAAGATATATATGCAATGATATACAAATAAGGGTAAGTAAACTCTAAACAAATATAAACAATATAGTGGATAAATTAGACAATGAGAGAATGGCGATAGAGATAAAAAAAATATAAGTACACAAGCCGAACTCAAACAAACAAGAAATGATCATGGAGTTTAGAACTTCCATCCTACGTCTCCGCTCCCCACTCCCAGGGGAAAATCCACTATCACACCGGGTTTTTAACGCTCACCCAAAAATGTTTACACCTCACACTTGGTTTTCTAGCTCACCGAAAACTTTACAATCAATACTCTTACAATCCCACTCTACACTCTCTAAGTATTGGTCTCTAGCCCGTGTCTCCCTTAAGTGCTCGGATTTACAACTTCTCCCTAGGCTTTACTACTAATGTCACTCCTCTTGGGACGACCCCATCTCTCACCACACACTTCTCTCAGTGTACAAGTGTATTACAAAGTGTAACTCATAAATTAACGCTCAACAATAAATGATTGTTCTCTAAACAAAGTGAGAACTCAATTAAGCTCACACTCAAAGTCATAATCTCTCATAACCCCAAATATACTATGTATGAAAATACTAAAAGCTCAAGTGGATGAGTGTAATAAAGAGTGAAATCAAAACTAAACTCAATTGTGAAATCTAGCTTAATAATAATGATAATCAAACAAGTATATAACTGTAAAGCTAGAGTTTGAGTTTAGAAAACTTCTCCAATGAATAAACAAGAGAGAGAAATGAGATGAAGCTCAAACACCAAATGATGATCTCTTCTAGCTTCTGTGAAAATTTCTTCACAAACCAAACAAACACTAAAACAAATCTTAAACTCTTGTAAACTTGTTTTTAAACACTTCTTGATTACTTCAGAATGTTAGAGGGCAAGGGGTATATATAGGATCATAAGACAAAGCCCAAAAATCAAGAAAACTAAGCAAAAAGACAAAATAACGGAACTAGAAATATAGCTGTTAGAGACCGTCGATCGACTGATAAACAGTATCAGTCACCTGATAAGCTGACCGTTACAGGCAGTTCACAGCTCATCGATCGACTGAAGACCTCATTAGTCGACTGATAGTTAATCAGTCGACTGATAGTTCATCAGTCGCAAAAATAAAAACTTTTAATGATTCCAGGCGAGTTCATCAGTCGACTGATAAACTCCATCAGTCGACTGATAACAAGTTATCACCCTGATTAAAATAATAAATTTGATTTTTAAAGTGCTTTTAAAAATATCAAAAATAAATTTAGAAAATTGTAAAACTTTGGAAAATATTTATAAACGTGATAGTAAACATGTTACAAAAAGAAGTTTTGAATTTTCACTTCTCATTTGTGAAATATTATCGTTTTGCAAAACTTGCTTTT
This sequence comes from Asparagus kiusianus, assembly GCA_022839385.1. Classification (NCBI taxonomy): domain Eukaryota; kingdom Viridiplantae; phylum Streptophyta; class Magnoliopsida; order Asparagales; family Asparagaceae; genus Asparagus; species Asparagus kiusianus. Next base: position 142,916 of record BQKN01000678.1, on the reverse strand, counting down.
TATATTTTGACTTAAACAATGTTTTGACACCTTATAAAATATTTTTATAGACTTGATAAAAGATGTAAAATATTGTTATGAAGTCTACAAACTAAAAATTTCAATATTATACAGAAATGAAGTTTTGCACACTATATGCATTTGACAAAATGATAAATATTAAATATATAAATATGTATAAATGTGTATTTATTTCATATCTATATCACTAAACCAAAAACCATTTATCCACATTGAAAATAAACATGTATAAACAATTTTTGGAATTTATTTGTTAAAACTTTGTTTGTGGATAAAACGAAAATGTGTGTATATATATATAACTATATATACATAGAAACCAATAAAATGTGTGTATATATAATATTGAGCTTAGAGTATCAACACACATAATATAAACCTTAAACTAATTTATCCAAGCTATTGGTCTTTAATAAGCTCTTCTTGGTTGTGGATGAAGCTTGATCTTGAATCTTTAACTTGAATGTATTTGCTTCATTCCACTATTCCTTCCATCCTCCAATACATATGATCGTGAAAGCTCTAGTCCATCCAACCTATAACTCATTGTTTTCCTAGAATAAATAAGAAAACACAAACATGGGACAAACAATATTAGTTGTAAATTATTTGTTAAAACATTATCAAAATAAAAAGGCCAACAAAACTCATATTCGACCATCAAACCAACTTGAATGTTGCTAGACTGTAACACGATAGTCCCGATGATGGGACTATTGGCTCCTACTATGGTCGCCAACGTGTTTGCCTCGAGAACAAGTTTCTTTACAGCTTCTATTAAATCGTTTAAAAGAAACAAAAGAACAAGCTTTACACGTGTAACTCTCTTCTTTACAAAGAAAATAAAATTGTGCTCCCTAGTAACACATACAGAAACTCCTACGCAGTAGCCTCTGCTTATGTGGGATTCTTTGCTTGTGCCGGGGATGCATTATCTGTGGACCACCGAGCAATGTTTTCAAGTCGGATACGAAGAAGGCTTAAGGTTAATGTTTCTACAGGGAAACAAAAACTGCATTAAGTATCTTAGCAAGGTAAGACAAGTACTCTTCTCAAAATCAAGTCTAAGCTCGAACTCAAGAAAACACCAAAAGACTCTTGAGAATGCTCGAGAGTGGATGAAGAACTCTCTCTTGCTCTCAAAGTTTGCAAAATGCCGGCCTCTTCTCTTGCACAAGTGTGTAGGGGAGTATATATAAGGGTAGAAGACCATAACTGCTAAAAAGAATGCAACCAACCTCTTGGCCACTGTCTCGCACGGCCATTGTCTTATGCTTGTGAGACAGTGTCTACTATATCAGCCAAAGGAGACAATTTCTACTGTCTCGACCAAAGTAGACAGTACCAGGTAGCTTTGTAACTACCTCCCCCACCCCCTCCCACTACCTTAAAGTGTGTTAAATGATACACTTTTCATGGGTAGTAGGCGTATTTCTAAGATATAACTGCTCATGAACATTAATGGACTTCCTCAAGCCGTTACGGAGCTAAGTAGACCCCCACAAAATCCAACAAAAAGCGCTAATCAGACTTAGGAAACTGTCTCATGCTTGTGAGACAATAGACAATGTCTCACATATGCGAGACAGTCTACACTATCTCGCATATGTGAAATAGTGTAAGCTATCTCAGGAGCAGTGAGATAGTTCCAAGTCTCATTTGCCTCGCGTTTGCATCTTCCTTGGCTTTCCTTCGTGTTGGATGATCTTTTTTGACTTTGATGATGTCGTTCTTTATCTTCTCTCTGACTTGACCTGGGTTTGAAACCCATAGGTAATTTTTGATGCCTATACCATACAAATCGCTCCGTCCAATCCCTATAGGACTCTAGGGCATTCGACACTAGCTTGTAGCCACCTATGTAGTGGAAGAAGTAATAGGCATCCTTCTTCATTGTTTTGACGCTGACGAGGTTGCCAAGCAAGCGCATACTTGGTTCTACGCCAACCCGGTGATAGACCGCTAGGATTCCCACCAAAATTGTGATAGCATAGGGCATGAACTACGAGGGAGACACCCCCAGAGTGCCACATACATCTCGGATGAAGGGATGGAGCACCAACCAGAGCCCATACTCCAGATGAGCTAGGTAAAATGGTGATTTGTCTTTGTCACGACAGTCAAACGGCTCATCCTCATTTGACACTGGCAAAGTGTAGGATTTGGGGAGCTCATAGAGCTCGTAGTAGACTTCGAGCTCCTGGGTACAGATCTTCAAGCGAATAGGCTTGAGGAGATGAATCCTTGCCTCATTGTTGTAGGTTATCTGAAAAATTACTGTAGATAGCTGATTCTCATACCTAACTCTTGCAACTGCGCCTCACATGTTCACTAATTCCTACAAGAATCTTCTAGACAACTGAATGCATCTCATCACAGTTTGAATGGAGTATCTCAAAGACCCAGACGAAATTTGGAGGATGCACCTCATCGCAGATTGAATGGAGCACCTAAAGAATCCAGGCAAATTCGCAGTCATCATCATTCTTGTTTGGTTCGTCAGTAATGACTTGGGCCTTAGCTTGTTTGACTAAGTTCGTTGTCATCAAGACGCAAAAGTTATTGTCCAGACAACCAGGTTCACAATGTCTTCAAGTCAGATGAAGTGAACAATCAGTCAACAAAATTTTAGGATCCAAAGTATTCCGAAAATTCGTCCCAGTCAACCGCAAACTTTCAAAAACTTTGGAGGGGGTTCTGTAGGGTGTCTAAAAATCACAACAGATAGTTTATCCCCATCAAACATCAACAATAGAGATTACAATTCGATAATTTCCAAGAGGATATAATTTGAAGACTTTCACGTAGATCGATAAATATTACAAACCAACGACCTTCATGACAACGGATAAAAGCTCTGATCAATGGTCTTCACAGCTAATAATGAGAGTTACAATCTAATGACTCTCGCATTTCAAAGAGTTAAAGCGAAGACTACTAAACAACGATCATCGCGACACTCTAACAGAAAAGATTACAAGCTAACGATCTCTCCAATTCAAGATATCACGCACATCCCTGCATCCCAGAGATTAAGATACAAGTGATTACGTTCCAAAGTCAAAGCAACGCAACCACTACATCTTCAATTGTCAACACAGCTCAAACACAGCACAAATGCAGCTCTAACGCACCGCGTTCACAGCCGCTCAAACGCAGCACAAACGCAGTACCAATTCAACCGCGAACGCAAAACTCAAGCCCAGACACTGACGCATCATCCAAAAACATACGCAGGCTCGTGCCTAGCAACGCAAAACTTGCGTTTGACCTGTTCAAACCTAATCAAAACTACTTTCACTCACGATTTGGGGAGTGGTTTACGTTGGTTGTCATACCCGATTAATAGGACGACAAAACCCTCATTTAGGCACGGATTATGAGGGCAGTTACACCCCTAATCTCTCTATAAATATCAACAAACTCGACAGAGTCAAAGAAAAAAAGGGGGGATTCTGGAGGATCTAGAGAGAGGATCGTATCTTGGAGATCGAATTCTGGAGGGGAGAAAATCAGGAAGCAACAACCTTCAACAACTGAAAATTTCCATATACTAGATACTTGGCTTCTCAACCGAATCATTTTCGGTTAAAACAACTCTCTTTCACCAGAGTTCGTCACTCACCCTGAGTTACAAAGCTCGTCAAGAGTTCTTGATCAATTCAACCACACAAGTCAGCTGTTCTAGTGAATCGAGATATTCGGATCATCAATGGAGAGCAAATTCGACGCAAGCATTCGAAGGAGGCACTCCATCGCCACCTTGAAGAACCCAGAATTAAACAATGGGGAGAATCAAATTTATTCTTCTATCATTTGTAATCAGGAAATCCAATTGTAATTGAGATTAAGAGAATACAAATTAATTTTTCTTTCATTTTCTTTTACTCCAAATTTTCTAACAAACAAAAGATGGTGACTCCGCTAGGGACTAGCTTCTCTGACGACGAAGTGATGGCGCAATCCGATGTCCATCTCGCTAGAACGACTGTGGAAACTCTTGTTGTAGAGTTTGATCAAGCCAAGTACGAGGAAGCTCTTTCCTCTGGATCGCTTAGACCCAAGGCTAGGCGCAATGTCTAAAAGATCCCTAAAGAGATCAAACCTGTTGCTGAGATGCCAAAGAAAACCCTATCCTTTAGCCGGAATTCATCAAACAGCCTCTCCTCCAAAGGAGCGGGTTTAGCCTCTGTTGAACTAGTCCAACGAGTTGAACAGTCTACGTCTGCATCAACACAACATGCTACGGGTCATAAACGACCTATAGAAGAAGTGAACTCTATAAACGCCAATGACGTTGCCGCAAAGGCTCTGAAACAAGCCAAGAAGAACGCCGCTCGAGGACGGAGAAGATCCATCCGACGTGCGCATCTTCGAGAAAACTGATCCTTAGTTCAACGCAAGGATTGCTTTTTTGAGGCTTTGCCCAAGCATTACGTTCCTACCCCAGAACGCGTACTTTGTGGCAATGAGCCCAACTATGAGCCTCGAGTGATACAGCTTAAACGCGATCCTCAACACGGTGCTGCTAAAGATAAACACGCACTTCATGAGGGCATCCAAATAAAACATGACTCTAAGGGGTCAGTTTCATCAATTAAACGCAGGCCAAAGCCTGATGTTTACAAATCACAACGCGACCCTCGCGTTTCGTCTCCAGAACGCGATGTGGTCCGCCGAGTTCGAGGGAGTCGACATGGGCTTAAGATTCATGTCCAACAAGAACCAGTCTCACCCACTCAAGAACAGGGGGTTTTATTTCCGACCTCGTGCTCGACGAGGAATTACTCTTAAGTCTCTGATTTGCGAGAATTACTCTCTAGAGAGAAACCAACACAACAGGCAGCTCATTCATGCCACTGTGAGCGGCTTATTTCAGCAGTCCTTTCTGAATGTTACTGTTGTACACTTGAACCCCGCCAATCTGTGTTTGACAGATTGGCGAACGTCGCTAGACCTACCAAGCAAAGACGCTATCACAAAAAAATAGCAGAAACTGAACATTCCGAGGTCACTATCAATGTGATTGGCAGAGGGAAAGCCTCGACTCCTAATTCTGATGAATCGGAAAGAAGTCATTCCCCGACTGTTCGGAAAATTTGTGATGAGTTCGAATGAGTATATCGACACACTCGGACTCGGACAGGAGCTATCCGCTCGGTTAACTATCAAAAGTTGGCTAAGGGAATCATTTCCGATGATGAACATTCGGCAATCATCGAATCTTAATCTTCAAGCTCTGTCGTGGCGCGAGAGGCTTCCGTTTACATGACCGAAGACCCCGAGGATTTAGCTAAAAGAGTTGACGAACACCACGTTATGCTCCAAGTACAACAGGAGACACTTCTCCAAATGAAGGATATGCTGGCTCAGCTCCTTGCTGAAAAAGGTCAAAGACCAGAATCCTCCCGGAGCACAATCTCTAAGGGAAAGCAGAAAGTGCCCGAGAACTCGGAACATGAAACTCACAATTTGGAGTCTTCCTCCAAAAATGAGAGGGAGATGGAAAGAGAACCGAATCCTCAGTCAACTAAAGTGGATGAGCTAGAAGCCCACCTCAACGCAATAGCCAACAGAAGTGAGCTTTGCGAGGAAGGGGTGATACGGCCTTATCCTGCTGAATGGGATACAGCTCCCTACCCGTCGAAGTTTAAGGCTCCAACTTTACAACCTTTTGATGGTACAGGGTCGCTAAACCAACACATCTACTACTTCAAGTCACAAACCGGTGATGTAGTAATAAACGACGCCATCCTGACCCGTTTGTTCATCGGTACTCTTAAAGGAGTTGCCATCGAGTGGTTTATGAAACTACCTGCTGGATCTATTCAGAAATGGGTAGATTTGGAAAGGCTTTTCTTAGCCAGGTTCTTCGAGGAAAACACGAAAGTTTCAGTCCCGACTCTTCTCGCCACTAAGCAAAGGAAAGGAGAGTCTATCAACACTTATGTGGAAAGATTCCACAGCATGGCATTGTGGTGCCCGTCAGGTATGACTCAATCAACCTTAGTTGAAACTTGCAGGCACAACCTACAGACCCAGCTCCTCGCTCAGATGGGAGTGGCAGAATGTCGCTCCTGGAGGCAACTAGTTTCGCAAGGAGAACAAGTCAAAGAAATTGTTTCTTGGGTCAAGGCTGAAGAAGTTACTCAACCCAAGCCACAACAGCAACGCAACCAGAACAATGCACCGCGCTCCAAGGGAAAGGAGACATTAGCTGCCGATACTAACGCACGAACGCCACCTACAAAGCAAGGCAAAGCACCAAACCAACAAAGAGCGCCTAAGCAATACTCATTCAAAGAAGAGTACGTGGACACTCTGTTCCAACTACTTCGGAAGAACAACAAATTGTAGCTCCCCGAGATCAGAAAACCAGATGAAGCAGGGAAGGTGGATGACCCCAATTACTGTCGTTATCATAGGCTCTTGGGACATCCTACCAGAAAATGTTATGTCTTCAAAGACATCTTACAAAATCTGGTGAATGCTAACGTGCTGACCCTGAAGCCGGAGCAGAAGACCGTATCCACTAATTTGATAGCAGTCAAGTTCGATGGCTTTCCTCCTGTAGCAGCTGCAAATGGCGTTATTCCCGTCCACAAAGGGGAACTGCACATGAAAAACACGGACTTATACAATCAAAAAGATAAGGGGTTAGTACCCTTCACTACCCTAAAAGGAGAGATCATGTGGGTCCATCCCGACCTAGTCGAAGATCAACAATGGACGAAAACCACGTCCAAAAAGAAGGGAGGCAAGGCTAGGTCATCCAACATGATTAGCTCCTCCATTAATGAGAATGACGATCATCTCAAATCTCTCACCGATTCAGAAGAAGAAAGAATCGTCCTGACAGCACATCCAGGAGACAATCCTGGTACTCGGTCAGGAAAGGTTTATTTGAAATATTATAACCAGCCTGCCCAAGAAGCTGAGGAACCACACCAAGACGCTGGGGGTTCTGTTCCACAGAAGTCAAGTGAAAAAGGGAAACAGAAAGAAATTTGGTATAATAGGAACCTACTGCAGGAAGCCGGAGAATCGAGCACTCCTTTCTGATTTAATGTCATGGCATAATTGGCCAACATACCAGCTAGGATTACTCTGTATGAGCTCCTAAGGTTGTCCAAAACTACCAAGGAAGCTCTAATTAAAGCATTAAAGAATACGGAGAGCATTATTACACAAGTCGCTCCGATCCTTGAAACTTCTGAAGATTAATCTTGCCTGCAATGCCTACAAGCAGTAAGGAGTCTACCATGCATATCATTCACTTAGGAAGATATTGCAAGTGAATCACAAACATGACAGACCCTTGTACTATACAGGATACATCGGGTCCTCAGAAATCTGCCGCGTCCAAGTCGACCAGGGCTCAGCACTCAGCATTATGCCTTACAGGGTCATGCAGGTCTTAGGGATTCACATGCATCGGCTGAATGCTACTCAGACTACCATCTTCAGATTCAACGCTAACAGCACCCGACCCCTGGGAAAGATCAAACTCAGATGCCAGATCAGAGATCTTAAGTCCGAAGTGACTTGTTACATCATAGATGCGGACACGTCCTATAATCTATTATTGGGGCGACCATGAATTCATGCAAACAGCGTTGTCCCATCTACCCTGCATCAAGTCATGAAGTATGTCAATGATGAAGGGGAAGTCCGGACCTTAATCGCAGAAAAGTACCCTTTTAAAGGAGTCGAAAACTTCCACACGGATGCGGTCTTCTACTCAAAATCACAGGAGAAAGAAGATGTTGACAACGGTAATGAAGCTGACGTCGAGCCATACCTTGAGGGAGATTGTCCATGGGAGTTAAATTTCAATGTAATGGGTCAAGTTGAAAACAATAATAATGTACCGAGCAAGGGAGAATGGTGCATTAATAAAGATTTTATTTTGGCGTACTTGTCTGATGAATCCCCTAAAACTAAACAAATACAGAATGGTACTGAGGCAGGTACCAGCCCATGGCACACATTATGCACCGATGCATCACTAACATTACCAATCAAGTCATCCTTCGCTTCAAATGAAGAAGTAGAAGATGCGCAAAAGGCTTTCTTCAAAGTCCCGTCCAAAAGGAAAGGGCAGAGGCCGATCCATTTTGGGAAAGTTAAACCCAAACCACTCAAACGAGGAAGATCAGAAGAAGATGATGGAGTTCCTCAATTCCATTACCATGAACCTAATTCTGTCCGATTAATGGAACGAATGGGGTATAACTTTAATGAAAAACAAGGTTTAAATTTCGGGAAAGGAAGGCGAACACCGATTAGAATATCTCTAACCCCCGAAGGAAAACCTTCGGATTATTATCAAAAAACAAGAAGGGGTGTGGGCTACGTCACAACTCCCTCTGTTTCAGAAAATAAAATCAGTAATTATTTGTATCAGGACCATTCATCTGGAACATCCTCATGGGAATCCAACATCAGTATTAGACCGTTCTTTAAAAGTTTCACCGTGAACATGGTTTCAACTAGTCATCCAGATGCAGACGCAGGGGGTGATGAAGAATTGATCGAATCAACCAATGACCCGTGGATCAAATGCCTTAACATATTATGGGATATGTGTTTCGAACAACGCGAACCTACTACTGAAGATAATGTGATCCAAGTTAACATGGGAGATGAGTCTAACCCTAAACTAATTTTCATAAGAGAAAGTCTATCACCATCTGAGAAAGAAGATCTTATATCTCTCATCCGAGAATACATAGATGTCTTTGCTTAGAATTACGAAGACATGCCTGGTCTTGACCTGAAAGTGGCCATGCATCGTCTCAACATTGATCCAGATGCAAAACCCGTTAAACAACAACAACGTCGATTTCGTCCAGAGATCATGGAAGCAATTGAGTCTGAAGTTAAAAAGCTTATAGACTCGGGCTATGTCAGAGAAGAACAACACTCGGATTAGGTAGCCAACATTGTTCCGGTCCCCAAAAAGAACGGTAAGGTCCGGATATGCATCGACTTTCGTGATCTTAACATAGCTTGTCCAAAAACAAATTTTCTCTTTCCATCACCGATGTCATGATTGACAATACCTACGGATATGAAAGGATATCTTTCATAGATGGATTCTCCGGATATAATCAAATCAAGATGTATCCTGAAGATGAAAAACATACTGCGTTCAGAACCCCACTGGGGGTGTGTTGCTACACAGTGATGCCCTTCGGCCTAAAAAAACGCAGGCACAACTTATCAATGTGCAATGAACGCCATCTTCCACGAACATTTGCGTAAGAAGATAGAATGCTACGTTGATGATATAGTAGTAAAAATCCAACACAAAGGCGATCATCTTACAGACCTGAAGATAATGTTCGATATCATGCGAGCACATCAGCTGAAGATGAACCCGACAAAATCGTTCCTTGGAGTATGAAGTAGAAAATTCCTGGGATTTATCATCACATCCAAAGGAATTTCTCTTGATCCAAAGAAAGTACGTGCCATCCAAGACATGCCACCGCCGAAGAATCTCAAAGAACTCAGAGGTTTACAAGGTAGACTGGCCTACATTCGAAGATTCATATCTAATCTCTCGGGGCGTTGCCAACCTTTCTTTAAGCTTATGAAGAAAGGAGTATCCTTTGTTTGGGATGGAGAATGCCAAAAAGCATTCGAGGAGATTAAGAGATATCTCATCCAACCGCCAGTTCTCGTGGCCCTAATATCGAGAAAACCATTACTGTTGTATATGAGAGCTATGAAACATTCTCTTGGAGCTTTGCTGGCCCAGAACAACGATCAAGGGCAAGAGTAAGCTATCTACTATTTAAGCGGGACCATGATGGGAGCCGAGCACCGGTATAACCCAGTCGAAAAAGAATGTCTCACTTTAGTATTCGCAGTCCAGAAGATGCGACATTACTTGGTAGGACAAGCAATTCATGTCATTTCTAAAGTAAATCCCTTGAGAGTTCTAATGACGAAACCATCATCTCTAAATTGTCGGCTCGCAAGTGGTTCATCCTCTTGTCACAATATGACATTCAATTTATGCCCAAAAAAGCAGTCAAGGGTCAAGCGTTAGCAGACTTCTTAGGCCGATCATCCGGTGCTAGGAACGTCTAGGTTATACGAAGAATTACCCGACAAAATTGCTAAAGCCTGTATCACTCGAGAAACTACGCAAGTATGGAAATTATTCTTCGATGGTGCATCCCGAGCAAATCCTCATGGAGCAATTATAACAGGAGTAGTAGTATTCATCTCTCCAAACGGCCATGTGATCCCAAGAGGATTTTCCCTGATCGAGCCCTGTACCAATAACGTAACCGAGTATAATGCTATGCTGTTAGGAATGCAATTTGCTGAAGAGCTTAATATTCGGCATCTCGAGGCTTACGATGACTCTCAGCTCATCGTAAATCAAGTTCGAGGGGAATATGAAGTTCGTCATGAGGATCTATTCCCGTACTACTTCGCAGTGCTAAAGCAAGCTAAGAAGTTCAAAGGTTTCTTTATTGAATATATTCCGCAAGCTCAGAATGCTTATGCAGACGCTCTAGCCTCGTTGGCAACTTCGCTAGCATTGCCACCAGGGACTAAAGTAATGATTCCAGTCATGGGATGCGAGTTATATTGTTCCAAGCTTCCTATAGAAGAAAGTTTAGACAAGATAATAACAGGAGAAGTCTGCACAACCTCCATGGAGCTTGAATCTAGGGATTGGCGATTCCTATATATAGATTATGTTTTATACGGGATTTTACCTGATGATTCTAAGGAAGCGGCCGTTATCAAACGGAAGGTACTTCGATTCTATTATGATGTAGTTTCTCAAACTCTGTATCGTAAATCACACGATAGATTTTTACCTAGGTGTCTTTCTCGAAAAAAATCAAAAGAGGCCCTAAATGAAACTCACGACGGAATGTGCGGAGCTCATCAACCCGGGCTAAGCTGGGAGATCGCCTCCGACGAATCGGCTATTATTGGCCGAAGATATTTTCGGACGCTGTTGACTATGCTAAACGTTGTCACGCGTGTCAAATTCATGGTGACTTTATCCATCAAGCACCAGGGAACTTACATCCAACGTCAGCATCTTGGCCATTTGAAATGTAGGGTATGGATGTCGTGGAACCAATCTCGCCTCCGACTTCGAAAGGATACCGGTTCATTCTGGCCGTAACCGATTATTTCTCCAAATGGGCGGAAGCAATCCCACTGAAAGAAGTTAAGACTTCGAATGTAATTAAGTTCATCAAACATCACATCATCTACCACTTTGGAGTCCCGAGATGGATAGTTCACGATAACGGGACACAATTCGTCAGCTTTGGATTTCAGAGATTTTGTGATAAATTCAGGATCCAAAGTGTTGCGTCTACAACATATTATCTGCTAACAAATGGCCTTGCAGAAGCTTTTAACAAGAATATTGTGAAGCTTCTAAAAAAGTTTGTTTCCAAGAGTTGACGTGATTGGGACGAAAGACTCGGCGAGTGTTTGTGGGCCTATCGTACAACGGTGAGAACCCCTACAAGAGCCACACAGTTCTCTTAAGTATACGGCTGTGAAGCTATACTAACATTAGAAATTCAAATCCATTCCCTGAGAGTCGCGATTACAACTAGACTGACAGAGGAAGAAAAACTCAACGACATCTTCAATAACTTGAAGCCTTAGATGACAAGCGACTTCAAGTGCAACAGCAGATCGAGTTATACCAAGCCCGCATCTCTAAAGCCTACAACAAGAAGGTCAAAGAATGGCTTTTCAAGAAGGGCGATTTGGTTTTGGCTAATCGACGACCCATGGTAATGATCACAAAACCAAAGGGAAATTCAATTCCAAATGGGAAGGACGTTTTGTAATAGAGACGGTCTATTCCAACGGGGCCTACCACCTCATCGATAAAAAAGGCGATAGACTCATGATGCCGATTAATGGGAAATTTCTTAAGAAATATTACCCATAGATTACAAAGTCTCTTGAGCCTAGCTGGGAGTTGCCTACTAAGAGTTTATTTGAACAAATAGTTCTCCTACTTTGTATGTCGTCAAGTTAACATTACACCTCTGACGATTGAAGTTGTCGAGAAATATTATAATAAAGAAAATTTCCCAAAATCTACCAGAAAATCGTCAGATTGATTTGATTCAGTGGAAAAGTCTTAACAACCTAGGATACGCACCCAAGGTTGGAAGAAAAAGCGTCTAACTTCCCTGAATGTAAGTTCTATAACCGCGTTTCAAATCTTTCAGATGTAAGGCCCGACCCTACGTTCTTGGTTTTTATAAGGGGGACAGACCCACATGGAGTTCATTCAAACACAGAATTTCAACTATAACAAAGAAACTTCTAGAGGTTACTCCAACAATAGCAAAGAGGATCCCCAACAAATTGGAATGCGTCAGGTCTTCCTAAACGCAAGTTTTACAACTGCAGCTTAAATCTCAGAGTTGCGTCCAAGCCTGTTTAGATGCAAGGCCAAACCATGCGTCTTTGACTGCTAAAAGGAGATAGGCCTACGTTCAAATCATTCAAACGCAATGTGGTAATTTTCAAAAAAATTTCTAACAACAATGAAGAAAGTCCTCGATCCAAAGTTATGATCGCAGCATCATCACAGCATTTCAGAAAAACACAGAAAAGATAAGCAACAACACTTTACTCCATGCAGATAATAAGTGTTTAATGTAAAGTTATTACAAAACGAAGGCAAAAGTAAAAGTTGGTGAAGTTGAAAATAAAGAGAAGTTTAAGAGGTAAGCTTCAGTATCTGATACATCTTTTTGGTGTTTCATCAGCACCTCTTCTTCGACCTTCTTGCGCAACTGGACATCAGAAGCAGCGACGGCAGCAGAAGTCTCCTTTTCTGCTTGGACCCTCGCCTCAAGGGTAGCATCCCCAAGGTTGAACTCTTCTTGGGTTAGCTCCCCTACAACGAGTCTGGCCTTGGCTTGGAGACACTGCTTCTATAAGCTCCGGACGGTGGCCTTCCTCTCCGAGATATCAAAAGCTCGGGCTCTGGAGGCAACTCTCTCCTTCAGCCTTGCATTACTGATGGCCCATTGTATCTTAGGCCTCAGGTCTGTCTGCTTCAGATCCTCTAAGAAATGAGCAGCACCTGAGAAGCGGTGGATCTTCTCTGCGCAACGCCGAGCATGGTAGAGGTTAACTTTAGCCAGATCATTCAAGCTCTCCTCGATAGAAGCTTGGAACTCAGGGAAGGAGCCCCAGCCATGCATCACGATGGAGAAAGCTTGCTTCACCTGGTTCTCCAGACGCCTAAGGAAGAAGAGAGTGCAGTCGGGCGCCAGATAGGAAGCCTCTTCAGTCACCCGTTCGAAACCCTCGTTTGGGAGGATCACGGGGATGGACGGAATGAAAGGGTCGTAGCCTAAATCATGGGGTATGAGGGGCTCAGAAGCAGAAGCCCCACCTTGCAACAAGATAAATAAAAGCAAAGTCAATAAAATAGCACAGTGTTACAGACATGCGTTAAGGACAACTTGAACGCAAGGGATCTAGACACGTGTTGAATCATTATGAACGCAGTAAAATGCGTTATGAGCTTTCAGAATGATAAGTTTAATTCTGCGTCAAACGCAGCAGGATCAAAACTAGTATATTGAAACGAGGGGATCAACCCTTCGTTTCGTCAATAAACGTAGAAGTTCCTCTCTGCGCTCAAGAATGTCGTTCCGTGTTTGAAATTAAGAAGACAAACAGTTTTCGTCTATGAACAGTTTTCTTCCCAACTTCTAACTTATTGATTCTCATCAATAGAGCGATAGATCCTCAAAGTTGCTCCGATCGCAACACTTCTAACTTATCGACTCTTATTAATAGAGCAATAGGTCCTCAAAGTTGCTCCGATCGTAACACTTCTAACTTATCGACTCTCGTCAATAGAGTGATAGGTCCTCAAAGTTGCTCCGATCACAACACTTCTAACTTATCAACTCTCGCCAATAGAATGATAGGTCCTCAAAGTTGCTCTGATCGTAACATTTTTATTTTTGTCGACTCTCATCGATAGAGCGATAAGACCACAAACCCTCCATGTTAATATGATACCTCTGATATTTATGAGTTTCTTCTAGTACTTAAAACAAAGGCATAATACAGGAAGAGTAAACAATCTCTCCTATGATATCAAAGCGGTATCTCATTGTTCTATGTCAGAATACGGTCTGCAAAAGAAACAATGAAAAACCAAAACAGCACTGCTTTTATTCAAAGGAAAATAAAGCAACAAGAAGAGAAATGTTGTCTCTACCAAAGGAGTAATACAAGAACAGGCTCATCAATTCATCAAACTGAATGAGGTAAGCTGGGACTTAATATCAGAAAGTTTCTCTTCATGATCAGCTCGCACCAGCATCTCAGCCTGTTTCCAAAGCTCGTCCTGGCTAGGCAACATGGCAGCAATCTCCTTCTTAGCTTCTTCAAGAGCACTAGCTTCTGTGCGATAATCTACTAGAGAGGTTGCGTTTTTGACGTTGAGCTCAGTAACAATAGCTTCTTCTCGTTTGAATTGAGCCTTCAACCTAATCAACTCTACTTCAGTGGCAATGATCTTCTCTCGTAAATTCTCTAAAGAAGTGTTTGAGAGTGCTAGCTCAGCTTATTTTTGAGCATGCAGCTTCTGTAAATGTTCCACTCGGACTTCCTTCTCAGCTATATGACGCTGAGCTGCTTCATACTTATTAACTTCTTCAGCCCGGATGTCCTCAAACGTTGACGCGATCTGCACTTGGATATCAACACGACCTAAGGCCTCTAAGAACCTTAGTTGTGCCTCTAGGCATGAGATGGCTTCTGAGCAACGCTTAACGATGTGGACATCACCCACGAACTTGAGGTTGTTCAAACTATTTGTGAGCATAGGCTTGAAGGTTTCAAAAGTTTCTCGACCATCCAACACAACCTCAATTACTTTCTTCGTTAGACTCTCTAAATAGTCAAAAGAAATCTTGAGGAAATCCGGCACATCTGTAGGACTCAAAGCAGCAAGGGGAGACGGTACAGAAACTTCCGAAGATACAGAGCCAAGTAAAAGACTAGCAGGTGATTTCGGTGTAGTGGCCTGAGAGGGAATGTCGACATCTAGTTGAGATGGACTCGGTTGAAGAGCCATAAGTTCCCCCATTTTGGATGATCTTGGCATGTCTACAACTTCCGTTGGGGCTAAGGAAATCGTTAATAAAGTCAACGGTGTGAGAGTTGCCATTGAAAGCTCCAAGCAATGTGGCTCTGACACCTGAGTTGGTGGTGGTACAGGCTGTTGCGTCGAAGGAGGAGTGACAGTGGCCACCTCATGTATCATAGTATCTGTACGGGAAAACAGTTTTAGATGCAGAGCAAAAGTTAGTCATATTTTGGAACAAACGACGCTTACCAGTGAGAGGCAGGGGAATATAGGCTGATGCCTTGCCAGAAGAAGGTGGTGGTGGAATATCCCACTCACTGGGATCGTTGCTATCATCACCCAATTGTTGTTGTTCTTATTACTCTCACTTTGGTCGCCACCATCATCTGTGTCATTCGCACCATCATTATGGTCCATAGGCTCCTTTTCATCTATGAGAGTAAATGCTAGCGGATTCTCAGTGATGATAGGTTTTGATATGACTCCAGTAGTAGGGCTGGGTTGTGTGTCTCCAACAGGTGGTAATAACACAGAAGCGGAAGGATATTTGTCCACTGCTAAGTCTTGCTGGGCAGTCACTGTAGGTTCTTGGACCGGAGGTCTATCTTCTTCAACATGAGGGGCAGTAGAGGTAGTATCGTGAAGTATGTCTTCAGGGGTAAAATCTGCACCCCCTGCAAATGATTCATCTCCACGTTCTTCTTCATTCAGTGATCGAGAAGAAGAAATGAGACCTTTTAAAGTGGGACCAACTGTGGGGAGACCAGGTTGGAGCGAGAGTCCCATAGCAGTAGACTCTCGTTCTTCCTCTTCTGCATGCTATGCCTTCTGAGCATCTGACATAAGCTTAGAAGCAGGGGGCTCGAGCGCTAATTTTTGACGAGCTCGTTTATCATACTTGGCTTCTTTAGTCGGGTCTAGTGCTCTTTTTCCAATACCGCTTTTACTCCGAGTCTTGACTCTCGAAGGCTCCACCTCATGAGTATCCAGCATCCTGATCTCTTCCTGAACTCCCTCTGGTGATTGTCTCCATTCGTCTTCATTGATCACCTTTTCATACGACAAGTATTCGTTAACCCCCCAGGCACGGAACTTTTTGGCACTTCTCTTCAAAGCATACCATTTGCGAATGGCCTTCAGGCAGAAAGTATTCATGTTGTAGGCTGAAATTTGAGAAGCTGTCCGGTACCACGTACAGAAGCTTAAAGAAGTACAAATATTGGGCATCTTATGTGGCAGTTGAAACTTTGCTCTCGTACAGCGTGCCACTGAGTAATACCAAGCTCTTTCTCCATCATACACATTACCTGTGTATGCAAGAGTAGGATTTGGATTTCTGACATAAATCTGATCATAGCCGAATTGCTGAGAAAATCGAAAAGGTTGATATGGTTCAATGAAGCACTTCCTCCCTTGTCGGAAAATTAGATAGCCTGGGCGAATATTTACTAGCCACCAGAAGACGCCTCGACTGAGTGTAGTAAAAGAATTTCATCCTGGGGTGTCTTGATAGATCTCTCCATACGCACCGCCCTCGAAGATGGGAAACTTGCAAGCGATCTTGTAGTTATAATCCCACCTAAATATTTTGCAGAATTTAACCTGATACCAACCGACCCATCGAGCGGTTTCCAATTGTTGAACAAGAGGAGCTGAAGTATCGCTTGATTCAGGGGTCAACATTATCGAAGGGTAGTGCAACACAAACCAAGATACCAAATAAATATAGGGTATTGGCACCCGAGGGGTTAGGGTTTGAATGATGGTATTACCATCTGAGTCCAATTTCTTGACGGCGATAAACTCAGAGGCTAGTTCCTGCAAGCCACTCTGCAAGTAGCATACCATGACTGAAAGAAGATTTAGAGGCCGTCCATGAGCCAGGAGAATAGCTGGGTATAATACCTCTGCTGTAATAGCGTTCACCGGCCTAGTGGGTACCACACAACGTTTCAACCAAAGAGTATGGAAACCAGCGAACAAAGCCATGTCGGAGATTGGGACTTCTGCCTGATAATGGAAGCTTTCGAATGTGGTGAAAGCTGGGAAGACATCCTCCTCTACCACGCAAGTATAGTGGGAGGTTGCATCATTGATACGCTCATGGATTTCCTCAATAGTACTGGCGGCTAAGCGAGTCACCTCAATGTCCTTGTCCTACAGATTTCGGAAAAGATACTCCACCCATTTTCCTTGTTTCACACTGCTAGCCTTTTTCCCAGTAGTTTGTGCACATATCTAGAAATGGCACATCAATTCCAAGTAAGTGTCATAGATTTCGGGGGCATCATGTTTCAGGATCTCTAATTCTCTATTTTCGTGAACAAACTCCTCAAAAGGAGCTCTCCAAAAGACAATCCGGAGATTTTAAACATCTCATGAAGAGCGAAGCCTAATTCACCAGTAGGAGTGAAAAAGGTACCAGTGTGAGGATTGTAAAATTCCAGCATAGCAAAAAATCCACTATAATTTGGAGAAATCCCATATCGAGTGGCTATTATTGGTGTTTTCAACTCTGAAGTCCTCAAAGGTTCTTCTAGTTCATCTAAAACAAAATTTATCATCCGGACCTACCAGTCTGTCTCACTTGAATGTACCCATGTTGGAGCCCTAAAATCTTGAGCGGGGAATTCTCCTTTGACAGAGATAAATTTTCTGATAAAGACCTCCGCCAACTTAGCAGGTTCACCGACAGGATGTTCTTTTTTGAATAAACCTGGTTATAAGGCCATAAAGTGATTAAAACCAACCGGATGAGTGCCCCAATGAGTGATTTGCCCAGTCGCAACACCTCCTTGGTCCTGAACAAGTTCCCAATTCATCGACCGGAGAATAGAAGCGCACTGATAATAAGAAATCGGCCACATTCGCTCTAAGTTGGGAAGAAAAAGGCGATGGTTGTTGACGGCCCTCAGCCATTTGTAGTTTCCCTCAGACATCCGCTTGGGGTTCATCTTAACAGAATCTCCGAAAAGGAAGGATGGTTTCCTAAAAATCTTATGATCTGCGGTTTCAAATCTAGCATCCGTAACCAAGGACCTGAGAGTCTCGGGGAAAGCTTGAGTGATGAGCTTTGTACGCTCTTTGTTGGTGTCCTGGAATATTGGGTATTCTAAGTGATAGCTGAAAATAGTATTTTTCTCCACACCTCCCGCATGACCGAAGTAATGGTTGAAAGAAAGAGGCTCGTTGGAGTAGCACACTACAAATAGAAAAGAAAACCAGTCTGTTAAACGAAGAAGTCTAACTCAAGAAGGCAAGGCCCAGATCCGAGTCCAAACTTTTAAACGCAAGGTCCAAGACCTGCGTCCAAATTCCTAAACGTAGAATCCAAGCCCGCATATAGAACACTAAACACGGGGTTCCAACCCATATTCAAAATTCAAAACGCAGGGCCTAAACCTACGTTGAAATATCTTGAACGACGGAGTAAACCGTGTGTTTTAGAAACCGATAAACGCTAAGGATGACCTCTGTGTTCTAATGATGGAATGCAAATCACCAATCCAAAATTGAAGATAAGAAATCTGTCAAAACAACTTACGACGGCCTAAACTTACTGTTAATTGAGGAAGTCGGAGACGATGGCGCGACGGTTTGAACATCCTCAGAGGGTTTAGCCGAAGGAGCACCCTGAGCATGGGCGATCTTCGATTTGGAGGCCATTCTCTTCTTAGGAGCCACTCTAATAGTGACGAAGAAGATATAGAATGGTTAACGAAAGATTTAAGAGCGAATCTTTCCCTCATTGAAGCGCTGGAGAAGATGAATAGGATCCATGTTAAGTGGTCGGCAGAAGAGCAAGAAAGAGAAAAGTCGAATGACTTTTTAATTTGACCTCGGTGGTCTATTTATATACAGCTGTAGCTGTCAAATCGATACGGGATTCTTTGTAAAATCTCACCTGAAACGTGATTTTCGCGTTTTCAAATAAGGGATTTCAATCTTTGAACACATCCCTGTGTTCAGATGGTCAAACGCACGGTTTAGCCTTGCGTTCTTATGATTGAACTCAGTCTATTACGCAACTAACCCTTACAAAGGGCTTAACATTCCAACCAAGAGTAATGACGATATTGTTAAAATCATTACCCCAGTTGAGCTGATCAAGAAAGGAGATAAAGTGGGTTCCTCTGAGGTTGCCCTCCTGGCCAAACTTGGGATAAAGCCCGTCTCATATAGGCTTGTGGTTCTCTCTGTCTATGATAATGAATCTGTCTTAAGCTCAGAGGTGCTCAACCTCATTGAGGAAGACCTCGTTGACAAGTTTGTAGCTGGTGTTTCTATGGTTGCTTCACTGTCCTTGGTCTTCTCTTACCTAACTCTTGCAACTGCGCCTCACATGTTCACTAATTCCTACAAGAATCTTCTGGACAACTGAATGCATCTCATCGCAGTTTGAATGGAGTATTTCAAAGACCCAGACAAAATTTGGAGGATGCACCTCATCGCAGATTGAATGGAGCACCTCAAGGATCCAGGCAAATTCGTCGTCATCATCATTCTTGTTTGGTTTGTCAGTAACGACTTGGGCCTTAGCTTGTTTGACTAAGTTCGTTGTCATCAAGACGCAAAAGTTATTATCCAGACAACCAGGTTCATAATGTCTTCAAGTCAGATGAAATGAACAATCAGTCAACAAAATTTTAGGATCCAAAGTATTCCGAAAATTCGTCCCAGTCAACCGTGAACTTTCAAAAACTTTGGAGGGAGTTCTGTAGGCTGTCTAAAAATCATAACAGATAGTTTACCCCATCAAACATCAACAATAGAGGTTACAATTCGACAATTTCCAGGAGGCTAAAATTTGAAGACTTTCACGTAGATTGATGAATGTTACAAACCAACGACCTTCACAACAACGGATGAAAGCTCTGATCAATGGTCTTCACAACTAATAATGAGAGTTACAATCTAATGACTCTCGCATTTCAAAAAGTTAAAATGAAGACTACTAAACAACGATCATCGCGACACTCTAACAGAAGAGATTACAAGCTAACGATCTCTCCAATTCAAGATATCACGCACATCCCTGCATCCCAGAGATTGAGATACAAGTGATTACATTCCAAAGTCAAAGCAACGCAACCACTACATCTTTAACTGTCAACACAGCTCAAAAAATAGCTCAAACGCAGCACAAATGCAGCTCTAACACACCGCGTTCACAGCCGCTCAAACGCAGCACAAACGCAGTACCAATTCAACCGCGGACACAACTCAAGCCCAGACGCTGACGCATCACCCAAAAGCATACGCAGGCTCATGCCTAGGAACGCAAAACTTGCGTTTAACCTGTTCAAACCTAATCAAAACTGCTTTCACTCACGATTTGGGGAGTGGTTTACGTGGGTTGTCATACCCGATTAATAGGACGACTAAACCCTTATTTAGGCGCGGATTATAGGGGTAGTTACACCCCTAATCTCCCTATAAATATCAACAAACTCGACAGAGTCAAAGAAAAAAAGGGGGATTCTGGAGGATCTAGAGAGAGGATCGTATCTTAGAGATCGGATTCTGGAGAGGAGAAAATCAGGAAGCAACAACCTTCAACAACTAAAAATTTCCATATACTAGATACTTAGCTTCTCAACCGAATCATTTTCGGTTAAAACAACTCTTTTTCACCAGAGTTCGTCACTCTCCCTGAGTTACAAAGCTCGTCAAGAGTTCTTGATCAATTCAACCACACAAGTCAGCTGTTCTAGTGAATCGAGATATTCGGATCGTCAACGGAGAGCAAATTCGACGCAAGCATTCGAAGGAGGTACTCCATCGTTACCGTGAAGAACCCAGAATTAAACAAAGGGGAGAATCAAATTCATTCTCCTCTCTTTTATAATCAGGAAATCCAATTGTAATTGAGATTAAGAGAATACAAATTAATTTTTCGTTCATTTTCTTTTACTCCAAATTTTCCAACAAACATGCTTCCTAATGAATCCATTGATGCTATGATTTCTCGCTTCACTAACATAATCAATGAATTGCATGGTCTTGACAAGAAATTAACTATCCAAGAGACGAACTACAAGATCCTTCGTTCATTGACTCCAATATGGGAACCCCAAAGCTACGGTCATAGAGGAAGCTCATGATCTCACCACTCTAGCTCTCGATGGCCTTATCGGCAAGCTTAAGGTTCATAAGATAAAGCTCAAGGGAAAGGAGAAGGAGGAAGTGCCCCTACGGGGAGTTGAGGAGCCATCACTAAAGATGAAGACCATCGCTCTCAAAGGAGCTAGTGACAACTCCTCATCATCATCGTCGGAGAGTGAAGTTAATTTTTCTAGAGAAGTGGCTCACCTCTCTAGAAGAATTTCTAGACTCATTAAAATAAACAAGAAGTTTAATCCTTGATGTAACAACAAATTTTCTTCATGTGTAGGAAAATATTTTGAATGCAATGAACTGGGTCATATCGCCAAGGATTGCCCAAACTCAAGGAGAAATACATGAAGTACAAGAAGAAGAAATCCATGTATGCCGGATGGGAGGAATCTGAACCAAGTGATTCGGATAGCAATGAAGAAGGAGCTAAACTTGCTCTTCATGATCCCAACATTTACTTCATGGCCTATGAAAAGGAGGTAGTTTCCGACACCAAAAGTGAATCCTTTTATGTGCAATGTGATCTAGCTACGGCTTTAGAGGAATTGAATGTTGAGTTTAAAAGGATGTCAAATGAATTTTCTTCTTTTAAAAAGTTGCATGCTTCTTGTGATGCCCAACTAGAACAACTACAAACCTCTCTTGCATTAAAAGATGAATTGCTAGGGGATCTTGATTTTGAAAACAAACAATTAAGATCCAACATTGAAAGACTAGAAATTAAGAATGGTAGGATTAAACCCACTCATGCTTATGCTAATCATCATCACCATGGTAGAAATAGATTTCATAGATCTTATGCTCCTACACACAAGAGAAATTTTGTGTGCACATATTGTATGAAACATGGTCATATTTCTACTCATTGTAGGATCAAAGATAATCATGATATTTATGACATGACATGGGTACCCAAAGGTACCAACCTTACTAACCACCAAGGACCCAAGATTTGGGTCCCTAAAGTTACTACACCTTCATCTCTTGTAAGGAATATCACGACAACAACGTAAAGAGATGTGGTACATTAATAGTGGTTGCTCACATCACATGATGGGCAACAAAGAGCTATTTGCAACCCTATCAAGGATTAAAGGAGGTAACGTCTCCTTCGGTGGTGGAGAGAAAGGTAAAATCATTGGTATTGGATGTATTGGTAAGACACCCTCTCCCGTTATAGAAGATGTTTATTTGGTTAATGGCTTGAATCATAATCTTCTTAGAATTAGCCAATTGAGTGATAAAGGTTTTGATATTTTCTTTAAACCGGACAAATACATTATTAGTATGAATGGAAAAATTATTTTTGTTGCTAATCGAAAATCTAATGTGTATATTTTTAAGATGAATGAATTAGTGAATTAAGATATGATGTGCCTTGCGACAATTGATGAAAACCCTTGGATTTGGCATAAAAGGCTTGGACATGCAAACATGGAATTGATATCCAAATTGTCCAAGAGGAATATTGTTAAAGGGTTACCAAACTTGCATTTCATCAAAGATACCATATGCGAAGATTGTGTTAAAGATGATGATGATGTAAAGGGAGGATTGGAACTTTTGCAACTTAATAATACACCCTCAATAGAAGCACAAAAAGATGTGGAAAGCACCAACACTCAAGTACAAGAAGAACTCCCCAAAGCATGGAAATTCGTATCAAATCATTCAAAGGAGCAAATTATTAGGAGTCCTTCACAAGGGGTTGTTACTCACTCAAAGGTTTTGAGTGAGTGTGGTAATGTTGCTTTTCTATCTTAATTAGAACCTAAGAAGGTTAATGATGCTTTAAATGATGAATTTTGGGTTTTAGCTATGCATGATGAACTAAACAATTTTCGAAGAAATGATGTTTGGAAATTAGTTCCTAGACCTAACAATGCTAGTGTAATTGGAACAAAATGGGTTTTTAGAAACAAACTTGATGAACATGGCATTATTACTAGAAATAAAGCTCGTTTAGTTGCCCAAGGATACAATCAAGAGGAAGGCATAGACTATGATGAAACCTTTACATCGGTTACAAGGTTAGAATCTATTAGGATGTTTTTGGTATTTGCTAGCTATAAAGATTTCAAATTGTTTCAAATGGATGTTAAAAATGCTTTTTTAAATAGTTTTATAGAAGAGGAAGTATATGTTGAGCAACCCCCCGGTTTTATAGATCATGCTTTTCCTAATCATGTTTACCGGGTTCAAAATGCTTTATATGGGTTGAAACAAGCTCCTAGAGCTTGGTATGCTCGCATCTCTAGTTTTCTTCTTGAAAATGGTTTCTCTAAAGGAAAAATTGATAATACTCTTTTTGTGAGAAAAAGGAAAAATAATTTTATTTTAGTTCAAATATATGTTGATGATATCATTTTCGATGCTACTAATGAATCTCTTTGCAAGGATTTTCTAAAGTTATGCAAGATCACTTTGAGATAAACATGATGGGAGAGCTCACATTCTTTCTCGGACTCCAAGTCAAGCAAACTAAGGATGAGATATTTATTTCTCAAAGCAAATATGCTAGAGAATTGGTGAAGAAATTCAATTTGGAGAACTCTAAGCATGCACCAACTCCCTTGAGTACAAGTGTCAAGCTTGATGCAGATGATAGTGGTGAGAATGTTGACCAAAAACTATACCGAGGTATGATAGGTAGTCTTCTTTATCTCACCGCTAGTAGACCCGATATCATGTTTAGTGTGTGTGCATGTGCACGTTTTCAAGCTTCTCCTAAAGCATCTCATTTGATTGTCGTTAAGAGAATTATTAAATATGTTCATGGAACAATTAATCTTGGTTTGTTTTATCCAAAGAGCACCTCTTTTGATTTATACGGTTTTTGTGATGCCGACTTTGTCGAATGTAAGGTAGATCGCAAGAGTACGATGGAACATGCCAATTCTTGGGAAATTCTCTTGTTTCTTGGGCTTCCAAGAAACAAAATTGTGTTGCATTGTCCACTACGGAAGCGGAATACATTGTCGTCAGCTTATGTTGTGCACAAGTTTTATGGATGAAACAAAGCTTAGTTGACTATGATTTAAATTTTTAAAATATAAAAATCTTTTGTGATAACACTAGTGCTATCAATATTTCAAAAAATTCGGTTTTGCATTCTAGAACCAAGCATATTGATGTGCGCCATCATTTCTTACGCGATCATGTAGAGAGACAAGATGTATCCCTTGTGTTTGTTGACACAAAATCTCAATTAGCAAATATCTTTACCAAGCCTCTTTGTGAAGATGATTTTTGTCGCATAAGAAATGGTTTAGGCTTATGCACTATGTGAAAGTTCTATTTGCTTACTTGTTTAGTTGCATTTCACATGCATTCTTTTTTTACCCCATTTTGATGGTGACAAAGGGAGAGAGAAATCTCCTCATTTGTGCACATAGTAAGTGGGAGCTCATAGATAGGGGAAGCTACTATCTATAATATATATTTATTTTGCTCCTATATAATTGTTAGTTGTCATCATCAAAAGTGGGAGATTGTTAGCTCTTATGTTTTGATGATGTTTTACAGCCACCATTATCGGTACTAATTGCTTGTTGAGTGACAATATAGTTAATATATATATCAAGCATGTTAGTGCCATAAATGAAGGATTGGATGGAATATGCGCTACAACGATGATATCCAAAGGAGGAGGAGGTATAGTGATGAAGCAACGTTCATTCAAAAACACCAAATGCAATAAGAAGCTTCATCAACTCAAGCTATATCAAGACTCAAGGAATTGTACTCTATGTGAGGATATTAGCTAGTTTTTATTTTCTCTCTAGTACTAGAATGTAGGCAAGTAGTTTAGATTTCATTTGAACCTATTGGGATATCACACACACGTTTTCATACTTATAGTTTTAAGCGTTTTCACAAAATATCATTTTTCACAAGTATGAGGACTTTTTCGCAAAATTCATTTTCCAAACAATTTGTTTTAAGTGTTAAAAACATTTTAGAAAGTTTCACAATTTTTGGAAGTCAATTAAATATTTTACAGAATTCTTAAGAATGTCAAAATCAGTGTTTTCGTATGTATCAGATTGCGGTCGACCGCCACGGTCGACCGCGTCTGAGTTCATTCGTCAGTGGGCAGTAGAAACATTCACGATCGACCGCTACAGTCGATCATGAGCTCGAAATTTCTCACGGTCGACCGCAGAACTCTCTGGAAAATTTCTTCGTTTCTGAGCTGGCTCGCGGTCGACCGCTAACATTGTACGGTTGACCGCCGCTTAATTTCAAACAATCTTCTGGTACAGATTTTTACGCCGATTTTTCCTGGATTTGGGGGATTAGGGTATGGGTTTAAACAGTTGTATTTTCTCCTATTTAAACCCCCTATACTCCTTCTTCCTCAAGTGTCACAAGCCATTAAAAAACCAGAGATTTTCTTTTACTGAGAGCTAAAAATTTCAAACCTATTTTCTGTGTTTTCCTGTGTTCACATCCCAGCTTCTGTGTAATCTTTCTCCTTGTCATAGGAACATTGTAAAGAGAGATTTTTTACACCATTACTACTGTTGAGAGCCTGATCTTGTGAAGATCAACTGTGTGGGAGTGTGATCTTGTGGTGATTAACTGTGTACTTGTGAGATCTTGTGGAGATCGTTGTGTAAAAGAAGTTTCGGCTTCCAAACCGGGCTGTGTAGTGGATTTTTCCTCGAGAGTGGGGAGTGGGGACGTAGGTCAGCGGGCCGAACCTCGTTAACACATCGCGCGTCACTTGGATAATGATTTCTCACTCTATCTCCTTTACATTTGTTGTTCATTATTGTGGCTTATTGCTTGCCTTATTTTATTGCATAATTATAGCATTAAGATCCTAATCACCTCCCCTCTAGGGTCCAATACCCACCACCTGGAAATGGTAGTGGGGTTCTTTCTGGTGCACATTGACACCAATTAGATGACCTGGCGCACTCAGTGATGGTTCGATTGCCAGCCAATGGCAAATCACCATGAGCCCTACTAGGACCGTGATAGAGTTCTGCTTCATTTGCGTCGGTAATACCCCTAAAGATATGAAAACACGACAGGGGAAAGGATGCAAAGGCAAGCGGAGGCCGAACTCCAGGTGTTTCAGATATAGCAGAGCCCAACTAGCATCATGGTCATAGACTACCTCTGACCTCATCGGTGCCATTAGCTTGTAGCAACGAGGAATATCAAATCTCCCATGGAGTAATCTCAGGCATCATCACCTTTGAATGGATCTCCGCTAATAGTTCTTGCCTAGCATTGAGAACAGGCACCGCCATCGGGATATCCTTAGAAGATTGTCAGAGGAAAGTGAACAGAACTCCTTCAATTAGGGATTAAAGATTTCTCAGATGTAGTAAACCTCTCTCCCTTTGCGGCAACTATACTTATAGGTAGCTAGACCGACAGTTGTCAGAATCCCAAACTGTCAGATTGGTATTTAACCAATTGCCAAGGTTAATTTTGAAATTCGAAACAGCTTCTCCGGGATCAAGGCACAGTGCACGTACCTTGGTTAGCCTGCAATCCGGCACGAAAACTGAAGCAGTTGTAGTTAAAAGATGTTCGCTGACATCAGCCACGTCGCATCTGCAGAATTTTTCAGCTGCCCTCATTAATGCCCATCAGGACTTGACTAGTCTGCAATCCCATTTCACTTAGACTCGGCCTAGACCAACTCCAAGTGAAAGGGGCTAACTGTTATAGTGCTTCAATTATTGAATAATAATCTCCATTTAGTAGCAGACAAGTGTCCCACATTAACTGCCTAATTAAATCAGTTCACCACTTCGAGATAACCAAAAGTCCCCAGCTCAAATGGCTCGAAGGGTCAACATCTCGTGTGGCTGGCTCAAAATGCAGCGTGTGTCAACCTCCTCAGGTCGACTCCACAAGTGACCTACACAACCACATGTTCGGCCAACATCTCTCGGGGCCGACTCGAAAGTCGGTACTTCTTGGTTCTCTACCTAGTGAGTAGAAAGGTGATGGTATACCTCGAGCCCCCCGCTGATAGCTGGTCACCATCACATTAAATGCATGGTCAAAATCATCATTTCTCCGTCCTCGAAGATCTGTATAATACATCGGACCATGTCGGCACCACGTGCCTCCTGTCACTTCACATTAAACGCCAAAGTGACTCCCGTCACTGTATAGCCAACACCTGTAAAGAAAATATTGACTCAGCCGTCAGCCCATAATCGGTCAAAATTACCAAACTACCCCTCTACTATTACTATAAAGAGGAGGACTATTCTCAGCACCAAGGGCAAGCAATTTTTCTGCTCCCTGAGCTCCAGAACCCATACATTTTATTTTCTTCTCTACTCAAGCAATTTATTAACTTGATCGTCGGATGAACAGCTTGGAGCACCTAACTCCGCCTTCTTATGAGTTTCTTACATATATCGGGAAGAACAATATAACTGGACATTTGGAGGAGTTAGAGTACTCCCGACAACCTAATCCTCTCTTAATTAGCTGTTTGATTATTAACATCAACAATAACACATATCAACTTCTTATGCATTTATAATATGACATATTTTAATTTTTTTGTGCCTTAAGAATTCCACCAATATCTGTTTATGTATATATAAAGGAGTGATAACTTGAATTGAACGTGCACTCTTGCTGCGAGAAATCCTCTTACAATGTTTTGTTGGAGGTATGCCTTGCATTTCTCTTTTTTCATAACTTAGATAATATTTTTCGTTTCAGTGCTAGTACTGACAAGCACAAAGGGTACTATTGTCCAAAAACTTTGCGCGCTCTTATTAGACATCTTGTAAGACTGGACTAAGCCATGAAAGTGATATTTTCCATTAAATTTGAAGTCATAGAAAGATACTAAGATCTCAGTTGAATCTTATGCAAATAATCGTGGAATTGCTTGCCCACAAATGATAATTAGCAGCTGTAAGCCTGTAATTGGAATAAACTATATAAGATGTATCTGTCAATGTTATTTTCTTTAACGGAACCGGTTTGTTCATCAGTCCTTGACTCTCGACCCGATAACAAAAACGCTTTCCAAGCTTTCATGGATATTGTGTGCATCTCATTATTGTAGTTTGGTTTACTTATCAAAATTTGGTTGTAATGGTGTTATTAGAGTTAATAATATAATCCCTCAAGATATCTTGAAGCTTTGACAGGAAAATTAGGTGCAATTGTGTGTGCATCCCTTCGTTATAATTGTGTACGTTGACTTATGAAAATTTAGTCCTAATTAATGGCGCTGTTAGAGATAATAATCCTTTGAAAGCTGTTGAAGCTTTGAGAGGAAAATTAGATGAAGAAGAGTAAGTTAAGACATTCAAAGCTTTCAGAGATACTGTATGCGTCGCATTATTGTTGCTTAGTTGACTTCAACATTTAGCTGTAATGGCGTTATTAGAGTTAACTAGAGCAGCTCCAACCGTGATGGAAAACTGCAAAGTAGAGCCGGACTTACCTCCAACCGAGCGTCAATTTTTGCAGCTGAGCTGCAAAAATGGAATTGAGGCGTAAATTTGGAGATTTCTCTCCAAATTTGCAGCCAACTCTATATTACTATTCCCCAAAAAAAAGTTAATCTTACCCCTCAATCTCTTTAACAACATTG
>BQKN01000678.1:50350-99051 GCA_022839385.1 Asparagus kiusianus | reverse complement strand
TATATATATATATTATACATGATAATTACAATAATATATATTAAAAGGTATCATGTATAGTATAATATATTATATTATTTTAAACTGTAGTATTATATTATATTATATCATAAAATTTTATTAATATTAGTAATTATTATATTATATTATAATAGTATGCCATATATATAATAACTGATATAATATATAAACAATGTTTTTAATATAATATCTAATTTAATATATTAGAATAGAGTCATAGGTTAAAATTTACCGTATAAAATATTATAATATTTTTTATTTAATTTAATATTATTTAAAATAATTTGAATGAAGAACTGACTCGAACCGATTATACGCCCCTGAGCTCCAAAGGAATCAGACCGTTACTTAATTAATTAGTGAAAGATGTATAGCACGTAGACTTTCTTTCTATATTGTAATTAAAATATAGTATTAATATTATATGATAATTACTATGATATATAAAAATTTTCTAAAATGTATTATATTATAGTACAATAATAAATTTATTATATTAATTTAATATAATCATATAACATGATTTATATTATATTTAATTTTATAATTAAATGTAATATACTAACATATTTATTAAATTTAATATGCTATATTATACTATACTATATTATTATATTGGTTTAATATAATACACTACAATATAATTGCTACAATTAATATAATATATTATATAATATTATAATAAATATGTTGTACTATTATATAATATAGTATGTGATATTGCATAATAATATATAACAAATATCATAAAATAAATTATACATATAAATTAAACTATAATAATATTTTATTTTATTACATGATAATATAATATAATATATTGAATATATTATTACTTTATACTTTATATATCATGTCATATATTTATAATATAATTAGCATGTATTAGTTAAGTAATACAAAAAGGTTTGAAAATTATTCCAGTTGCCTTCAAAGTAAAACAAAATTATTCCAATATGGAGGATGGGGTAAATTTTTACTATTTGGATAAAAATTTTGTATATGAGTGGGGTAATTTTATCCCAAGTGGTGAAATTGTCTCACTAGTGTTCTAAAAAACCAATAACACAAAAAGGTAATATTCTTATTCCATTGTCCTAATGAATAACACTATGACATAGAATCTTATCTCATTATCCCTCTAAATGTCCCCATGAATAACAAAGTTAATGAAAAAAACCTATAATCCAAAATTTTATGCTGTATTTTTCTAATGTAATAAGGTACATGAGCTTTTGACGATTAGATGTTACAGTAAATTTCTCTTTATTAATATAAACTATGGTGCACCTATTTCAACTGCAATTGCTATACTTTTTTCTCCAAAAAATAAAGATGCTACTACTTCAGTGACTTACAATTCTTAATTTCTAAAAGCCGTAACATAATTGCATATTATGCTTTAATTGTCTAATTTAACCCATAAACAAATGTTTTTTGTAAGAAGACCGAATTTTAATTGTTAATATTGCAAGAGAACATTCCCATAAGAACAATCAATTTAAACAAAGTACATAGCCTCAAAGTGCTCGGGAACGAAAATGTTTCACAAATATATGAAAGCCACAAACACAAAGAGAACAAGGGGTTTAAAAATACACAGCCGTTGTTGATTATTTGATGGTAACAATTTCGATATTAATTACATCTACAAGTGTCCCGTAGATTTGGAGGATATGCGTTCCGACAAATTAAGCTCTCTGTCATGAATCTTTTGGTTCAGAACTCAAATGAAGTTCGATCGCAAGTAGTGTTGTTCTGACTTGGATTTCATTTTTTAAGCAAAATCTGCAGGATGTCGGTTTTGTGATGCTTACACAAGGGCATCACTGTCAATTTGCCGAAGGTTCAGGCCCCAATATTTCTGCCAGGCATCAGAGGTTAAGAAAGGGGCAAGAGATTTTGATGGCATCAATTCTAATTGGAAACGGTTCTCAGTGAGGCTTCCTTTCTTCGTGAAAAAAAATGAGGGTAAAGAATAAATCATCAAAGATTACAGATTTAAAATAGGAATAAGGCTTAATCTGAGAAGAAATTGGCACACATTACACTTTACATTGAATGCACGTAATAATTTTGTCTATTGTAGATAGCTCCAAAATTAAGACGAAAAGTATCTCATCCATAGGTAGCGATCGAGAGAAAGTATCAAGTGCACCCGAGTCTGTGGTATTAAATGTGTACCTAAAATAATGACAAACTTTGGATTATTAGATTTCGAGATTCGGGTCCAGATCTAATAGTTGATATCTTTTCGGTACATATTTAATGTCTACCAAACCCACCGGATACTCTCTAGTGATCGAGAAGGAAGATAAAAAGTTCATGGGATACATTACACTAAAGCCCCCAAGAACTTTCATCATTTTGCAATAAACCCCCAATAGCTTCCAAAAACACACTAAAACCCTAAGAGCTTTCAGCATTTTGCAATAAACCCTTAATAACTTTCAAGAAATCTTTGAATAACTTTTGGAATTGTAGAAAAAACCCATTAAGTTTTTGGATTTTACAGATAACGCCCACGAATAATCATAAAAAGACATTTTGAAAGATAATTTTAGCAAAAAAAGTGTTCGGTAACTCAACCTTGGCACGAGCAAAGAGGAGAACGAATGACAAAAGACAATAGAATTCTATTTTTAGGTATTATAAAATATAAAAGGGGATTTTTCCCTAAAATCACCTTAAAAATAGGGTAATTATGTAGAAACCGCCTTTTATTTTTAATTTATACATAAACTTTAAAATAGGTATTTATTGCCATCAACCACCTCTTAGTTAAATTTCACTAAAAACTAAAAATAAGCTAAAATATCAAGGTACACAGTTGTATTCTAACAGATACTAAACACTAAAAAATGATATATGTGTTTTGAATGTGAGATTTTTTAAAATAGTTTAGGTATTTAAGGAAAATTTTGATTAGGAGGTGGTTGATTGCAACAAAAACCCACTTCAGAGATGGTTTTTTTATATATTAAAAATGGGAGGTGATTTCCATATAACTTCTCTATTTTGAAGGTGGTTTCTAGGAAAATTCCTAAATAAAAAGATCATAAAGGGATTTTTAATAGTTAAGGTGTAATTTGATCTTTTTATATATTAAAAATGAGAGGTGATTTCCCTATAATTTCTCTATGTTAAGGTGGTTTTTGGGAAAAATCCTAATATTAAAAGATCATAAAGTTATTTTTAATAGTTTAAGGTGTATTCTACAGCAAACTTCTCCACTTGGTTGCACAATTGCTCAGGACTCCCTATCCGCCCCTCTTGTCTCCACAAGACAACACTCAGCAACCCCCTGTCACGCAGCATACTTATAAACAACCCATTGCTAAATAGCACCCTGCCACTTCTAGTGCAGTCTCGTATCCCTCTTTAGACTTCCATGTGGATTTAGTTTCCCATGCTCCTCCTTCCAATATTCACTCAATCGTTGCAAACTCATCTCAAATTCGGAATTTCTAAGCCTCGTAATATATTGTCATTACATACCATTTTAACTGAGATCGAAACCACAAATTTTACAGACGTTTCAAAACATTCTAAATGGCGCAAGGCTATAGCAGAGGAGTTTAATAAATTAATTGACAATAATACTTGGAAATTGGTTTCTTTCGATGAACACAAAAATTTGGTTGGTTGTAAGTGGATTTACAAAATTAAATATAACTCATATGGCTCTATAGATAGGTATAAAGCTAGGTTAGTTCCTCAGGGTTTTCATCAGCAAGTTAGTATTGGTTTCCATGACATATTTGGTCCTGTTATAAAATGCACCACAGTTCGTATTATTCTTTCTCTTGCTATATCATATGGTTGGGTGGTTCGACAACTTGATGTGAAGAATGTCTTCCTTCATTGGATTCTAACTAAAGAAGTCTACATGAAACAACCTCGTAGTTTTGTTCATCCTAGGTTTACTCATAATGTCTGCAAACTTAATAAAGCCATTTATGGACTAAAACAGGCACCTCATGCTTGGTTTCATCACTTTAGTAGTTTTCTCTTCTTTATTGGTTTTTAATGTAGCAAGATAGTGTTGGCGTCTGTGGCTAAATATGGAACAAAACAGATAAATCTGTTAGAGAGCTGAAGTGCTATATTTTAAAACTTTTTCAAGTTTAGCTGTTGTACGTTTATAAAACATTATGCTTAAAGCAATATTTAGCCTACTTTGGTGTAAGGATCCCCAGGCCAAACTGCTTCTAGAAATAGCAGTATAGTACACTGGTGTGCACCGACCAAGTACTGTCAAGATCTCCTCGATCTATAAGACTTTTTGATCAAGGCAAAGATCTTCTCGATCTATTAAACCTTTCGGTTCAAAACCTTTTCGTTAAAACCTTTTGGTTCAGGCAAAGATCTCTTTGATCTGTTAAAACCTTTCAGTTCAAAAACCTTTCGGTTAAGACAAAGATCTTTCAATCTGTAATAACCTTTCGGTTCAGGGCTTTGTTCCTTCGAGCACAGACTGAAGCTTGCACGCTTTTAAACTCTACAACAGCAACACAACAATTTAAACATTTCAATATGTTTTTTCGTATGTTTGAGGGCTGCCTCAAGGGGTTCTATTTATGGGCCTCTAATGTCAGCTCAAGGGTCATTTGACTGTTACAAATCATAATGACAATTATGATTATAATAGCAAATGACTTAATTGTTGTAACTGATGCATGCAGTTTTAATTGTTGTATGTAGAAAACGTTTGAACATGAGGGTCGTGTTTCTATGCAACGCGAGGGTCGCTACCAGCCTCGTGTGAACGCGAGGGTCACGTTCCCTCTCGTGAATGCGAGGCTTTCCCGCATGCTGCGAGGCAACCTACGAGGCAGCCAGCATGGCGCCAAAGGGCGCTACCTAGCCTCGATGCCTCCGTGTGAAGTGCAAAGTGCATCTTACAAAGCGTCACTTAGCACCTCAGCCTGATTAGCCCCAATCTATGGCTCATTAGCCTACGGCCCATGGCCCACGTCCCACGACCCGCTAGAACTCATGAGGAATTAATTGAATAAAAATAATTATCGGCTTGTCTTTGGCAAGCCTCGAACACATGACCTTTTAAAACACCAAAACTTTAACTTTCTACTATGCTATTAAGGATTTCTAAAAAATACCAGTAGTTAATAAATACATAGTTTGAAAACTTATTTTTTAGAAAGCGGTTTTGACCAAAAAATCCAATAATTCCCCACAAGTTTTAAAACTAGTGTCGTGTAGTGGTGTCGTTGTTTCAATCGTTGTGCATAAGGTAGATTTCTTAAGGACGTGAATCCCCGTTAGACCAACTAAATAAAAGATAGATGCATAGTATCACAGAGACTTGAACCATCACATGTTTAAAATCCAGTGATCACGCAAGATTAAACTCATCTGTGGTAGTTTTCATTTTGAACCACACTTACATTTGCCTTTGCTTTTGCCTTGCACAAATATGACCTTGTGCATGTCCTGGTTTCTGCTAGGGTTCTAGGTATCTTTCCACAAGATATCATAGAAGACGACCAAATCTCCATCCAGGCATAGGTGCATACTTTAGGCATGTTTTCTATCAAACATCCCGCATCCGAGATGTTTTGATCTCATTAAGGCTTAAGAGTCATCCTCTCTCATGATAGGATTCTAGGTGAGTCCTTTAGGCGTGTTTTCTATTTAACACCTCGCATCCGAAATGCTTTGAACTCATGAAGGATTAACAACCATCCTCTTTACATAATAGGATCATCGGTGAGTCCTTTAGGCATGTTACCTATCCAACAACCCATATCCGAAATGTTTTGGACTCATTAAGGCTTAACAACCATCCTCTTTACCATGATATGATTTCACTTGCAAATTTTACTTGACTTTTGAACCAATCATCTTATCATTAGTAGCGTAAGCTTTGAATTAATAACTTGATATAATTGATAAGTATTTATAAGACTCACCAAACTTTACAAATGTTACTTGACATTCAAACCAATTCTCTTATCATTAGTAGCATAAGCTTAGAACTAATAACTTGATGTACATAGTAAGTATTTGTAAAAATCACAAAATTTTGAGACTCATTCCAACAGACGTCCTTTCGACTATGTCCTTTTTTAGACCCTTAGTCAAAAGATCAGCCACATTCTTTGAAGACCGGACGTCAATCACAGAGATGACTCCTTGGCAAATGAGTTCTCTCAAATAGCTATGCTTCAGACAAATGGTCTGCTTCTTTCCATTGAACATCTAGTTCATTACCACAACACTTGACGTCTGATTATCATAATAGATAGTAATTACGCCTTGCAATTCTGTTAATGGAAGGTCTCAGAGAAAACAACTGAGCCACTCAACTTCATCTCATGCAGCATAGTGTGCGAAGAACTCAAATTTCATCGACGACTGTGCAATCATAGTCTGCTTCTTAGACTTTCACGAGACGACAACTTTACCGATGGTGAAGATAAAACCTCTAGTAGATCTGCACTCATCTAGTTCTGAGCAACTGCTCGCATCTGAATAGTCTTCAATTACAGCCAGATATCTAGTATAGAATAGGCCCAGACCTGTAATTCCTTTTAAGTATCCATCAATCTCTGAATAGCATCCCAATGAAGCTTTCCAGTATTACTTGTGAACTTACTAACCATTCCTACAATGAATGCTATGTCTGGCTTTGTGCAGCTTATCGCATACATAAGACTCCCAATGATGTTTGAGTACCTTAGCTGCTCTACTGGTCTTCTAGTGTTCGGTTGTAGCTTCTTGTTGTAATCATAGGACACTGATAGTTCTGGCATGTCGTAGTAGCCATACTTTCTTAGCATGCTCTCAATATAATGAGTTTGGGATAATCCAATACTCTCTTCAGAGTATATAATTTTGATTACAAGAATCACGTTCGCAGTTCCAAGGTCCTTCATGCTGAACTGTGCTAAAAAATATTTCTTGGTAGATATTATTATCTCCAAATCACTTTCGATGATGAGCATATCATCCACATAGAGGAAGATAACCATCACCTTTCCTTCAGCGACCTTGATATATATGCGAACAACCCTATCAAACTTCTCATTCTCGAGTTTCGGTGCCTGCTTAAATCCATATAGAGACTTAATAAGGTTACAAACTTTACCAGGTGGAGCCTTAAATCCTTCTGGTTTTTCCATGTAGATCTCTTCTGTGAGATTTCTATTGAGAAAGGAAGTCTTCACATCAATCTAATGTATGACAAATCTTTTTATCACCGTCTATATGATAAGCACTCTGATGTAGTAATCCTACAAACTGGTGCATAGATATCAAAGAAATATATTCCTTCTCTCTAATAGAATACTTTCGCCACCAGTCTTGCTTTGTACTTCTCAGTAGTACCATTAGAACGAAGTTTCTTCTTGAAGATCCACTTGCTACTGGTAGGCATTGCACCTTCACATACATCAAGTGTGATTTTGGATTAATGAATCCATCTCATCATCTATAGCTTCTTTCCACAGAAGGATGTCTATTGATTGCATTGATTCTTAGAAAGTTTGTGGATCTCCTTCCACACTATAGGTGATGAACCCATCTCCAAAATCTTTCTGTCTCCTGACACGCTTGGAAGGTGGTTCGATAACTCCTTCATCATTGAACTTTCAGTTTCTCGTGAAACTGGCTCCTCTGGTGCTTCTGACGTACCAGCATTCTTTGGTATATCTTTGAGCAAGTATTCTACATCCCGAGCTTTAATGATCTCTAGTGCATCTAATATACCAGCATTTTCTAGTATATCTTTGAGCAATAAACCTTTATCCTTGATAAACTTATCCTCAAAGAATTCTGCATCTCGAGCTTTAATAACGGAGTTGGTTTCAAGGTCCAAGAATCTATAAGCATCGCTATTTGGAACTCGAATATATGTGATTGCCTTTGGTCCGAGCTTAAGCCTGCTGATATCTGGAACTCAAACATATGTGAGACACCCCTACAGTTTGAGACTATCCAATGGATATGAATATTCCAACCTTAATTAATGAGGAGTATTGTTAGTTTTGGAATAGGATACTCTAATCAGAATCCAGTTTGCCATCAACATAACCTCTCCCCAATAGCAGGTAGGTAGACCAGTTGTGATTAACATCGAATTCACAATCTCGGTCAATGTGCGATTCTTCCTTTCTGTAATCCCATTGGATTATGGAGAATATGGAGTAGTAGTTTCAGCAATGATTCCATGCTCCTTGAAGTATGCTTCTGACTCTTTAGATCGGTACTCTCCTCCTCTGTCGCTCCTAAGTCTTTTCACCTGAAGTCCAAGCTGCTTCTTCACACGAGTCCGAAACTCAATAAACTTGTTGAAGTCTTCATCTTTAGATTTCAGCATGTAGACATGATAAAAGTGAGAATGGTCATCAATGAAGGTGATGAAGTACTTCATATCGTCTCGAGTGACAAAGCTCTTGAAGTCACAAGTATCTGAGTGAATCCAATCTAATAGGTTGGTGCTCCTTGTGACAATTGAAAATGTTTTCTTTGTCAGTTTCTCTTGTGCGCAGACTTCACACTTCTTAGGTTCGTTACCCCCATATTTTGGAAGTAATCCTATCTTCTCCATGCTAGATAATTTTTTATAATTTACATGTCTCAGTCTATCATGCCATAACATAGAGGAGTAAGCAGAAAAGGATATTTTATTTATAACTGAGTTGGGTATAATAGTACTGATCTTATACATGCTATTAGTACGATATGTATTTTCAAAATACATTTTCTTAAACGATAGCATAATATTTTCTCCTTGGAAATCTAGCCTCATATCTGCATTACATAGAAGGCTTCTAGAAACTAAGTTTTTAGAAATTAAGGGAACATGTTTCATATCTTTTAATGTGAGAGTTTTCCTTGAAGAGAGAGTCAGCATCATAGTCCCAGTTCCAATAACAGACACTACAGAATAATCAACCATTGATACATTCTCTTTGGTAGCAACATAAGAAGATAATAAATCTATGTTGGAGCAGATATAACAAGTAGCACATGTGTCTAACTACCAACCATAGATGATGTTGGGAGTTGTCACCTAAAAGAGCATAGCCACACAATTGTCAACTTGATTAACATTGTGTGTTGTTCCCTTCTTTGGTGTTTTGCAGTCCTTGATAAAATATCATTGCTTCCCACAGTTGAAGTATTTGTCGCTCTTCTTGAACTCTTTCTTCTGAACATTTAGATTCTTTGGGTTTAGGTTCTTTTTTTGTTAAATGACTTTTTCTTCTTCTTGGAAGAAGAACTAGTACCCTTCTCAGAGTTAGAAGCTACCATGTTAGTAGACGCTTTCAGCTTAGCAATAAGCTCATTCTTCATGCGGGTCCGAATCTCGTCATCGATCCGAATGAACCTCTTCAAATCAGACAGAGTCACATGTCTTTTTTTTTCCAAATATCAGTGGAGAATGACATCCAAGATGGATGAAGCTTAT
The DNA here is from genome assembly GCA_022839385.1 of Asparagus kiusianus. Classification (NCBI taxonomy): domain Eukaryota; kingdom Viridiplantae; phylum Streptophyta; class Magnoliopsida; order Asparagales; family Asparagaceae; genus Asparagus; species Asparagus kiusianus. Next base: position 89,594 of record BQKN01000678.1, on the reverse strand, counting down.
TGACAATTGCACCAGAAATGAAGGTTTGACAAAGATTGATCTTTTTATCCTTCAGCTTCATAACAAGCTTTTCAAGCTCTTTGACTTGAGCAAAACCTCAGTGTCATCTTTGAATTTGAAGTCCAGAAATTTGTCAATGATGTGAGACTTGGATAAATTCTCCTCATCCTTGTACTGGTCCTCTAAAGCATTCTAGATTTTCTTTGTAGAGAGCTTGTTAGTGTAAGCATCTGCTAAATGATCAGCCAGATAGTTAAGAAGATAACTCCTGCAGAAGTGATCATCTCTAGCCCAAGAGGCTTTAGACACTGTTTGTGGAAAAATTTGTAGTAAAAGAAACGAAGGAAAATTGACTTGTATTCCTTTAATCTCAGTTACAATTAGATTTACTGATTACAAAAGAGAAGAGGATCGACAGAGATCCTCCTCTTTGTTTAATTCTGGGTTCTTCATGGTGGTAATGGAGTGCCTCCCTCGAATGCTCGCGTTGAGTTTGCTCTTCGTTGACGATCCGCACGTCTTGATCCACTGGAACGTGGTCTTCTCCTCACGATTTGATATTGTGGAGAACTTGCATGGCAAGTTTAAAACTCTGGACGAGTTGATAACTCTGAATGAGTTGGAAACTCTTGAAAAAGAGTTGATTTGAATCGAGAATCGGTTCTCAAGCCAAGGCTGAAGGCTTCAAGGAATGCTCCAAATGATGAATGCCGATCTCTCAATCTATCATGCTCCAAGATCTCCTCCATTACTGCCAAGTCCCAGATCCGAAAATGCCAGCCTCTAAGATCTAGGATCAGGATCCAGCTCTAAGATCTCTTCTTTGCTGCCCCTAGAGAAAAAAGCTCCGAACTAAGCTGATTTCTTAGTATTTATAGGGGATTAAGGGGTGTAACCATCCCCCTTAATTCGCTCCTAAATGGGGATAATGGGATGTAACCGCCCCTTAAATCACTCCTGAGTAGAGTTATGATCCCCTCATATCGTGGGAAACGGTTTTGAAACCGTTCAGCTCGTGTTTGAACGAGTCAAACGCAAAACCCGCATTTTGGCATGAATTCTGCGTTCAAACACAGTATCTGGAAACTTAGACGCAGTGTCTGAAAGCTCGAACGCATCGGCTGGAAGCTGTGTTGGCAGTTTGTTGGAAGTTGCGTTTGGCAGCGAATGAAAGCTGTGTTGGCAACTTTTGGAGCTGCGTTTGCGACCGAACATGAGCTGCGTTGGCAGCCGGATCTGAGCTGCGTTTGCAGCTTTTGGAGCTGTGTTTGTGGCCAAATATGAGCTGCGTTGGAAGCCGGATCTGAGCTGTGTTTGCAGCTTTTGGAGCTGCGTTTGCGGTCGAATATGAGCTGCGTTGGCAGCTGGATCTGAGTTGCGTTTGCAGCTGTTGGAGCCGAACTTGAGCTGCGTTTGCACTGCTTTTGTTTTGCATCAGTGACCGAGCTTGAGTTGCGTCAACGGCTACAAAGCTGCGTCTTGATGCTGGTACGCGGAGAGGACTTCCACGTCTTGGTTTGCAGAGACCGTCGATTTGTAGTCTCTTTCTGTCAGAGCGTTGCAAAGATCGTCGTATTGTAATCTTTACTTTAGCTCCTTGATATGTAAGAGTCATCTGACTGTAATTCCTGATGTTGATTGTGAAGGTTGTTGATTAGAGCTTTCATTAGTTGTCGTGAAGATCATCAGATTGTAACCTTCAGTGATATACGTGAAAGTCTTTAAATTATAGCATTCTGGAAGTCGTCAGATTGTAACCTCCATCATCGGTGTTTGATGGGGAATCAACTTTCTATTGTGATTTTTAGACAGCCTGCAGACACAGAATCTTTTTCAGAGTCGAATTTCTTCTCAGAAACCATGTAGTAGATTTCTAGGAGTTGCATCCTAAAAATTACTTTAAAACGCCATGTATTAAAGTTGGATCTATCAAAGTTCTCAAACTTAAGGCAGTCACTCCAAGTGTCCTCGTAGGATCCATTGTAGATCAGAAATATTGCTTTAACATTGTTGGCACATGTGTCTAAATCTGGAATAAAAACAGATAAATCTGTTAGAAAGTTGAAGTGCTATATTTTAAAACTTTTTTTAAGTTTAGCTACTGTGCGTTTATGAAACGTTATGCTTAAACCAATATATGACCTACTCCGGTGTAAGGATGCTAAGGCTAAACTGCTTCCAAGAATATCAGTACAGTACACTGGTGTGCACCGACCAAGTACTATCAAGATCTCCTTGATCTATAAGACCTTTCGGTCAAGGCAAAGATCTCCTCGATCTGTTAAACCTTTCGGTTCAAAACCTTTAGGTTCAGGCAAAGATCTCCTTGATCTGTTAAAACATTTTGGTTCAAAAACCTTTTGGTTAAGACAAAGATATTTCAATCTGTAATAACCTTTCGGTTTAGGGCTCTGTTCCTTTGGGCACAAATTAAATCTTGTAAGGGCAAAGTGCGCATTACAAAGCATCACTTAGCGCGTCAGCCCGATAAGCTCCAACCCCGACCCACAGCCCATAGCCCATGACCTACTAAAACTTATGAGTGATTAATTGAATAAAAATAATTTTTGACTTGCTGTTGGCAAGCCTCGAACACAGCACCTTTTAAAACACCAAAACTTTAACTTTCCACTATGCTACTAAGGATTTCTAAAAAATACTAGTAGTTAGTAAATACATAGTTTTAAAACTTATTTTTTGGAAACCGGTTTTGACCAAAAAATTCAACAAATAGATACCTCCATGTTTATCTATCGCAATGGCTCTCATATTTTGATTCTTATACTATATGTTGATGATATCATCTTTACTGGAAATTTTGTACCCCTTTTGCATCAGTACAATGGTCTATTATCTAGCCAATTTGCTATAAAAGATCTAGGTGACCTGCACTATTTCTTGGGGGTTCAAGTGGTACGAATTGTTGATACACTATTTTTGTCTCAACATAAATATGTTCATGATCTTCTCTGCAAGTTCCATTTTCATACCTTAAAATATGTTCATGATCTTCTTCACAAGCTCCATTTTCATACCTTAAAATCAGTTTGCACACCTAATGCTTCCAAAATGCCTTTATTTCTGAATGATGGAGATTTACTAGCTGGTGGCATAAATTATAGGAGTATGGTAGGTGTTTTACAATATCTAACATTAACGAGGCCCGATATTGCCTATGTTGTACATTTGGTGTCACAGTTTATGCATGCTCCTTGCACTACTCATCTGCATGTTGTTAAAATAATATTCAGGTAGTTACAAGGCACATCTGATCATAGCCTCCTTCTCTTGTTGTAGCTTACTCTAATGCAAATTGGGTGGGGTGCCTGGATAGCTCATGATCTACCATGGGCTATGCTGTGTTTTTGTTGGTAATCTTATTTTATGGCACGCTAAGAAGCAACCAACAATATATGAGTCCTAAATTGAGACCGAATACAGAGCGATGGCTTACACCATCGTTGAAACAACTTGGATTAGATATCTCTTGACCGAGCTTAGCTATGTTCTTAAACAAGCAATTTAGTTGTTCTGTGATAATGTCAGTGCCACTTACATGTCGGTAAATCTAGTTATCCATGATCGAAGCAAACACATCAAGATCTATTACCATTTTATTTAGGAATGAGTAGCTTATGGTGAGTTACGTGTTCGATATGTTCCCACTAATCTGCAATTAGTCGATATCTTCACAAAGGGACTGTCATCACATTGATTCCTATTTTTAAAATCTCATCTGTTCCGTACAGAGTCGGGTACATATTGTGGGGGCGTAATAGTGTATATAAGAGGATATAAATTGTAACAATGTCACGAGTACTATTCTGCAATTAGTCATGTGTGTGTATATGTATATGTATATGTATATGTACATGTACATGTACACTAGAGATCCTAATTAGGGTCTTCCCATCATAATAATTCTACAGTTTTCTTGAGTTTTTATTCTGATATCCAATTATAATATTTCACATGGTTTTAACGATCATACTAGGTATCCATAACACAAATTAGAATTAACACAAATTGAGTTAGAACTAACTCAGTTCGTGTTAGTTCTAACTCAGTTCGTATTAGTTCTAACTCATGAATTAGAACTAACACGAACTGAGTTAGAACTAACATGAACACAAAATAGAACTAACATGAATTAGAACTAACATGAGTTAGTACTAACACAAACACGAAATAGAACTAACACGAACTTTTATTAGACCTAACATGAAATTAGACCTAACACAAACTTTTATTAGACCTAACATGAAACTAGACTTAACACAAAGTTTTATTAGACCTAACATAAAATTAGACTTAACATGAACTTTTATACAACCTAATTCGAAATTTGAAGTCTAATTTCAATCATGTTAAATTCCTTTTAAGCCTAATTTAAATCATGTTAAGTCTAATTCAATTTTTTAAGTCTAATTTCATGTTATGTCCAATTAAATTAGACTTAAAATAAGTTGAATTAGACATAACATGATTTAAATTAGACTTAAAAGAAATTAAATTAGTTTTAATAAAAGTTCGTGTTAGTTCTAATTGGAGTTCATGTTAGTTCTAATAAGAGTTCATGTTAGTTCTAAAAATAGACATAACATGACAGAGATAATGGCATTTTGGGGTTTTGTACTTTTTATCCTCTCTCTATGCTGAATTAGCTGGTAATAATTGCTAAAAGAGGGTTGCATCATAAGATGTCACACTTCTTGGGGCTGAACCACATGAGAAAAAGGCAAAGGAGCTGCAGCATATAAAGATATTGCTTTTGGGGTATTGACATAATTTTTCCAATAATTTTAGGCATGTAAAAAATTTTCAGGTATTGTGAAGTGCTGGAGTCACGTGGGTGGGGGCCATGCTCTCAATTTTGGTACACGCGGTTTGTTCTGCTGCGTGAAGAGATAGGCCCACGAAGAGGAGCCCACGAATCGAGTTAACGCAGCTATAAATCTCTTCAATCACTTTTTAGGGTTTTGTGCAAGGAGAGAAATTGGCAGAGGTTTTTTTTCGGCTGGAACTTGGTGAAATACAGTGGCGGCTTGTGTGCGAGAGGCGTGGAAAAGCAAAGGCTGCGTGGAAATAGAGCCGCTGACTTGAGGAGCTTTTGAACAATCTTCTGTGCTAATTTTGAGAGAGTATTTGTGTGAGGGATCTGAGAGATTGTGAGAGGGTTTAGTTTGTGAAATTGTAAACCCTAGTTGTATCTCTCCCTCTAATAGTAGATCTCCTCTCCTTTTCCCGTGTAGGCTGTCTAAAAATCATAATAGATAGCTGATCCAGATCAAGCTTCAACAAACAAAAGCTACAAACAGAGGACTTTTCACATAGATTAGGAAGAGTTACAAATCAACGACACTTCTAACAGCTGTTGAAAACTCTATTCAGTAGCTTTCATGACCAACTGTGAGAGTTACAATCTGACGACTTTCACACCCCATAACAAGTAAAGATCAATGAGCAGTAGCCTTTGCAATGCTGTAGTGGATGAGGTTGCAAGCCAACAACCTCTCCCAAACACAAAGTCCACTTCTGTGTTTCTCAAATTCAAAACGCACACGGTCTGTGCGTTCTGCAGCAGATAATCAACTCTGTAACGTAGAGTTAAAGCACAAAACACACACAAGCTGTGCGTTCTTCAGTAAACACTCAATCATGCATCTCAAGCTCAAGACGCAGAGTTGAGTGTCAGCACACAAATGGCCTGTGCGTCTCTAATTTCCAGAATGCATGCGACCTGTGCGTTTCCAATTCCTAGCAGAGATTTAACTCTGCGTCTCAAGCCTTAGGCGCAGAGTTAAGGCCCAGAACGCCAAGTTAGGCGTTTGACTTATTCAAACACAAGATGAACGGCCTAACAACCGTTTATCCCACGTTCTGAGGGATTCTCGCCCACATAGGAGCGGATTTAGGGGTTAGTTACACCCCTTATCCCCCTATAAATAACCGCATTACTCAACTGAGTAAGGGGTTGATGGGTCTCGGCAGCAAAACCACACGGAGCGGGAGATTTTCTTGAAGATCAACTAACTGAACGGTAGTCAGTTAATCAAATCTCAGAGAATCCTTTCACCAACGTTAGATCTATTTGGCTATTAACCGAATCTTCGGTTCTAACAACTCTATTATCGAGTTTCAACTCGTTCTGAGTTCTAAAACTCGTTAAGAGTTCTTAATTAAACTTACAATGCAAGTTAATTACACTAATCGATCATTCGGCTCTCAACAACTCTTTTCAGAGTTTTCAACTCGTTCTGAGTTTCTTAAACTTGTTAAGAGTTCTAAACCGAATTCATCATACAAGTCAATCGTTCTCGTGAGATAGCACGGTCAGATCATCAACGGAGAGTGAATTCGACGCGAACATTCAAAGGAGGCACTCCATCGCCACCAAAAAAAACCCGGTTTTAAACAAAGGGGAGAATCAAATTCATTCTCCTCTCTTTTGTAATCAGGAAATCCAATTGTAATTAAGATCGAAGGAATACAAATCAAATTTTCTTTCATTCTCTTTATTACAATTTTTCCACAAATAAAAGATGGTGACTCCACTGGGGACAAGCTTCTCTGATGAAGAAGTGATGGCGCAATCCGACGTTCATCTCACTAGAACCACCGTCGAAACTCTCGTCGTAGAGTTCGACCAAGCTAAATATGAGGAGGCCCTCTCCTCTGGGTTTCTTAGCCCTAAAGCTAGGCGTGATACCCGCATGATCTCTAAGGAGGTCGTAACTACTGCTGAGATGCCAAAGAAAGCCCTTTCCTTTGGCCAAGACCTTAAACTCGCTCTGCGGGTTGAAGATTCCACACCCGTATCAACACTGCGTGTAATTGGTCATAAGAGACCTATGACGGAGGAAAATCCAACCAACACCGACGACGCTGTGGCCAAGGCATGGAAACAAGCTAAGAAAAACATTGCTTGACGAAGGAGAAGATCCATACGGTGAGCATACTTGCGCAATAGCCGAGCTATCACCCAACGCAAAGATTGTGTTTCTGAAAATTTGCCCGAACTGTGCGCATCTGCTCCAGAAAGCACACTTCGTGACAATGAACTCGATTATAAGCCTCGGGTAATCCAACTTAACCACGACCCTCAGTGGCGCGTTGTTCAATCTAGACGCACACCTCAGGGGTGCGTCTCAGAATCAAAACGTGACCTTTAAAGGCACGTTCAATCATCTAAACGCACACCTCAAGTGTGTGTTCAATCAAAATATGACCCTCAGGGGTCTATTCAATCACCCAAACGCATGCCATAAGTGTGCGTTCAATCAAAACCCGACCCTCAGGGGTTTGATCAGTCAAACAAACGCACACCACAAGTGTACGTTCAACCAAAATATGACCCTCGGGGGTCTGTTTCATCATCAAAACACACACCACAAGTGTGCGTTCAATCAGAACAAGACCCACAGGGGTCTGTTTCATCAGTTAAACACAGGCCTCGACCTCGTGTTTATAAACCTAAACGCGACCCTCGTGTTTCTTCTCAAGAACACGACATGGTCCGTCGGGTTCAAGAGAGTTGGCATGGATTTAAGGTTCATGTCCAACCCACCCAATGGCAGGGGGTTCCATCTCCACTCTCACGAAATGTTTCCCAGGTCTCCGACTTGCGTAAACTACTGTTGAGGGGAAGACCAACACATCAAGGGACTCATTCATGCCAATGTAAGCGGCTCATCTTCGCAGTCCTCTCCGAATGCAGCTATTGCGCACCTACGCCTAGACAATCGGTGTTCAACAGATTGACGAATGTCGTTAGGCCTCCCAAATGACAGCGTCGTCATAAGAAGGCCCCTGAAATCGAATATCCCGAGGTCACGATCAATATGATCAGCAGAGGAAAAGCCTTGCATCCCAATTCTGACGAGTCACAACAAAGTCATTCCCCGACTGTCAGGGAAATTTGTGATGAGTTCGAAGGAGTATACCGACATACTCGGACTCGAACAGGAGTTATCTGCTTGGTTGGCTACCAAAAGTTGGCCAAGGGTATTATTTCTGATGAGGAACATTCGGCAATTGCTGAATCTCAGTCTTCAAGCTCCGTTGGGGCACGAGAGACTTCCGTTTATATGACTGGGAATCCAGAAGACCTAGCCAAAAGAGTGGACGAATATCATGTCATGCTTCAGGCACAGCAAGAGACCCTTCTCCAAATGAAGGATATGTTGGCCCAGCTCCTTGCTAAAAAAGGCCAAAGACCTGCGTCTTCCGGAAGGACCACGTCAAAGGGAAAGCAAAAAGTGACTGAACATTCGGATCGTGAAACTCACAACTTGGAATCCTCCTCTGAAAACGAGAAGGAGACAGAAAGAGAACTGCATCATCAGTCTGCTAAAGTGGATGAACTGGAGGCTCGCCTTAATACAATCGCCAACAGAAGCGAGCTCTGCAAAGAAGGGGTCGTGCGGCCTTATCCCGCTGAGTGGGACACAGCCCCTTACCCACCGAAGTTTAAGGCACCTACCTTGCAACCGTTCGATGGCACCGGATCACCAAATCAGCACATCTACTACTTCAAGTCACAGACTGGAGATGTGGTAGTGAACGACGCCATTCTGACCCGACTATTCATCGGTACCCTCAAGGGTGTCGCCTTTGAGTAGTTTATGAAGCTGCCTGCTGGATCTATTCAGAAATGGGTAGATTTGGAAAGATTATTCTTGGCCAGGTTCTTTGAGGATGATACGAAAGTCTCAGTTCCGACTCTTCTAGCCACTAAACAAAAGAAAGGAGAGTCCATCAAGGCATATGTTGAAAGATTTCACAGCATGGCACTGCAATGCCCGTCAGGTATGACTCAATCAACTTTAGTTGAAACTTGCATGCATAATTTGCAGACCCAACTCCTCGCTCAGATGGGGGTGCCAGAATATCGCTCCTGGAGGCAACTGGTATCGCAAGGAGAACAAGCCAAAGAGATTGTCGCTCGAGTCAAAGATGAAGAAGCTGCGCAACCCAAGCCACAGCAGCAACGTAACCAGTACAATGCTCAACGGGCTAAAGGAAAAGAGACTTTGGCAGCCGACGCCAACACGTGAGCATCACCACCTAATAAACAAGGCAAGACACCGAACCAACAAAGAGCGCCCAAGCAGTATTCATTTAAAGAGGAGCATGTAGATACCTTGTTCCAGTTACTACAGAAGAATAACAAGCTGCAGCTTCCTGAAATCAAGCAACCGGATGAAGCAGGGAAGGTGGATGATCCTAATTATTGCCGCTATCACAGGTTTCTAGGACATCCTACCAGAAGGTGCTATGTCTTTAAAGACATCCTCTAAAATTTGGTGAATGCTAATGTGCTCACCTTGAAACTAGAGCAAAAGATTGTATCCACTAATATGATAGCGGTCCAATTCGGTGACTTCCCTCCGGTAGCGGCCACAGATGGTGTTGTCCTCATTCATAAAGGAGAAATGCACCTGAAAAACACTGACTTGTATAGTCAGAAGGACAGGGGGTTGGTACCCCTCACTACCCCAAAAGGGGAGATCATGTGGGTACATCTCGACCTGGTAGAAGATTGGCAGTGGGCGAAAACTACGTCCAAAAAGAAAGGAGGATCATCCAACATGATTAGCCCCTCTATTAATGAGAATGATGATCATCTCAAACCTCTTACTAACTCAGAAGAAGAGAGGATTGCCCTAGCAGGATACCCAGGAGACAACCCTAGCACTCGATCTGGAAAGGCTTACTTGAAAGACTACAATCAGAATGCTCAGGAAGCTGAAGAACAGCCCCAAGATGCTGGGGGTTCTGTACCAAAGAAGCCACCGATAAAGAAAAACAAAAGGAGCTCCGGTTCAACAAGGAACTTGGAGAGTCGAGCGCTCATTTCCAATTCAATGTCATGGCACAACTAGCCAACATATCAGCCAGGATTACTCTATATGAGATACTGAGGTTATCCAAAACTACCAAGGAAGCTCTGATCGAAACCTTAAAGAATACAGAAAGATTTATTACACAAATCGCTCCAATTCCTAAAGCTGCTGAAGACCAACCTTGCCTGCAATGTCTGCAAGCTGCGAGAAGTTTACCTTGCATATCGTTTACTCAGGAAGACATACAGGTCAAACACAAGCATGATAGACCATTGTACTACACGGGGTATATCGGATCCTCCAAAATCAGTCGTGTCCAAGTAGACCCAGGCTCAGCGCTCAGCATCATGCCTTATAGGGTCATGCAGGTCTTAGGAATTCCTATGCATCGGTTGAATACCACCCAGACCACTATCTTCGGTTTCAACACCAACAGCACTCGGCCCCTAGGAAAGATCAAGCTCAGGTGTCAGATCGGAGATCTTAGGTCTGAAGTGACTTGTTATATCATAGACGTGGACACGTCTTACAATCTATTGTTAGGACGACCATGGATACATGCAAACCGCATTTTCCTGTCTACCCTGCATCAAGTCATGAAGTATACCAATGATGAGGGAGAAGTTTGAACCTTAATCGTAGAAAAGTACCCTTTCCGTGGAGTAGAAAACTTTCACACCGATTCTGTTTTCTACCTGGAATCCCAGGAGAAAGAAGATGTGGACAGCGATAACGAAGGTGACATTGAACCGGATCTTGAAGAAGATTGTCCATGGGAATTGAATCTAAATGTAATGGGTCAGGATGAGAGTAATAATAATGTACCGAGAGAGGGTGAATGGTGCATGAATGAAGATTTTATTTTGGCGTACTTGTCTGATGTGTCCTCTAAAAATAAACAAACAGAGAATGATCATAATGCAGGTACCAACTCGTGGCACACATTGTGTGCAGAAGCATCCCTCACATTACCAATTAAGTCATCCTTCACTTCAGATGAAGAAGTAGAAGATGCACAGAAGGCTATCTTCAAAGTCTCATCCAAAAGGAAAGGGCAGAAGCCGATCTGTTTTGGTAAAGTCAAACCCGAACAAGTCAAACGAGAAAGTTCAGAGGAAGATGACGGAGTTTCCCAATCATTACCACGAACCCAATTCTATACATTTAACGAAACGAATGGGATATAACTTTAACGAAAAACAGGGTTTAAACTTCGGGAAAGGAAGGCGAACACCAATTCGAATGTCTCTAACCCCCGAAGGAAAACCTCCGGACTACTATCAAAAAATCGAAAGAGGTCTGGGCTACGTCACAACCCCCTCTGTCTCAGAAAATAAAACCAGTAATTATCTGCGTCAGGACCATTCATCCGGGACATCTTCCTGGGAATCCGACGTCAGTGTCAGACCTTTCTTTAAAAATCTGACTGTGAACATGGTTTCAACCAGTTATCCAGATGAAGACGCAGGGGGTGATGAAGAGTTAATCGAATCAACCGACGATCCTTGGATCAAACGTCTTAACATCTTATGGGATATGCGTTTCGAACAACGCGAACCACCCACTGAAGATAAAGTGATCCAGGTCAACATGGGAGATGAATCTGACCCTAAGCCTATCTTTATAGCTGAAGACTTATCATCATCCAAAAAATAGGATCTTATATCTCTCATCCGAGAATATATAAATATCTTTGCTTGGAATTATGAAGATATGCCTGGCCTGGACCCAAAACTAGCCACGCATCGTCTTAACATCGATCCGGATGCAAAACCCGTTAAACAACAACAACGCCGGTTTCGTCCGGAGGTCATGGAAGCGATTGAGTCAGAGGTTAAAAAGCTTATAGACTCTGGTTTTGTTAGGGAGGAACAATACTCGGATTGGATGGCCAACATTGTCCCAGTTCCCAAAAAGAACGGTAAGGTCCGGATATGCATCGACTTCCGTGACCTTAACGCAGCTTGTCCAAAAGACGAGTTTCGTCTTCCTATCACTGACGTCATGATTGATAACACCTGTGGATATGAAAGGATGTCTTTCATGGACGGATTCTCCGGATACAACCAGATTAAGATGCACCCGGAAGACGAAAAACATACTGCTTTTAGAACACTACTGGGGGTATATTGCTATACAGTAATGTCATTCGGCCTGAAAAACACAGGTGTAACTTATCAATGTGCAATGAATGCCATCTTTCATGAACACCTACGTAAAAAGATCGAGTGCTACGTTGACGATTTAGCAGTAAAAAGCCAACATAAGAGTGATCATCTTACAGACTTAAAGACAATGTTCGATATCATGCGAGTACATCAACTGAAGATGAATCCAACAAAATCTTTCCTTAGGGTATCAAGCGAGAAATTCTTAGGATTTATCGTCACATCCAAAGGAATCTCTCTTGACCCAGAAAAAGTACGTGCTATCCAAGACATGCCGCCTCCGAAGAATCTCAAAGAGCTCAGAGGTTTGCAAGGCAGACTGGCCTACATTCAAAGATTCATATCAAATCTTTCAGGGCGTTGCCAACCTTTCTCTAAGCTCATGAAGAAAGGAGTATCCTTTGTTTGGGGTGGAGAATGTCAAAAAGCGATCGAGGAGATTAAGAGATATCTTACTCAACAGCCAGTTCTCGTGACCCCGATATCAGGAAAGCTATTCTTGTTGTATGTGAGGGCCATGGAACATTCTCTTGGAGCTTTGTTAGCCCAGAACAATGATCAAGGGCAAAAGCAAGCCATCTACTACCTAAGCAGAACCATGATGGGAGCCGAGCACCGGTATAATCCGGTCAAAAAAGAATGTCTCGCTTTAGTATTCACAGTTCAAAAGATGCGACATTACCTAGTTGGACAAACAATTCACGTCATCTCTAAGGTGAATCCCTTGAGAGTTCTGATGACAAAGCCATCATCTCTAAATTGCCGGCTCGCAAAATGGGCTATTCTCTTGTCACAATATGATATGCAATTCATGCCCCAAAAGGCGGTCAAGGGTCAAGCATTGGCAGACTTCTTAGCCGATCATCCGGAGCCAGGGACATCTAAATTGTATGAAGAACTACCCGATGAAGTCACTGAAGCTTGCATTACTCAAGAAGCTACGCAAGTGTGGAGATTATTCTTCGACGGTGCATCTAGAGCAAATCCTCATTGAGCAATTACCGCAGGAGTGGGGGTCGTACTCGTTTCCCCGAACGGCCATGTGATCCTAAGAGGGTTTTCGCTGATCAAACCTTGTACCAATAATGTAGCCGAGTATAAAGCGCTACTATTAGGAATGCAATTTGCTGAAGAACTTAATATTCGGCATCTCGAGGCTTACGGTGACTCTCAGCTTATCGTAAATCAAGTCCGAGGGGAATACGATGTGCGTCATGAGGATCTAATCCCGTACTACTTCGCAGTGCTAAAACAAGCTAAAAAGCTCGAAGGTTTCTTTATTGAATACATTCCACGAGCTCAGAACACTTATGCAGATGCTTTAGCCTCTTTGGCAACTTCATTAGCATTGCCACCAGGGGCTGAAACAATGATTCCAGTCATGGAACGCGAGTTATACTGTTACAAGATTCCTGTAGAGGAAAGTTCAGACAAGACAACGATAGGAGAAGTCTGTACAACCTCCATGCAGTTCGAATCTAGGGATTAGAGATTCCCATATATCGACTACGTCCTGTACGAAATTCTGCCCGATGACCCTAAGGAAGCAGCCTCCATCAAACGAAAGGCCCTCCGATTCTATTACGACGTAGTTTCTCAAATCCTATATCGTAAATCACATGATGGAGTTTTGCTTCGATGCCTCTCTCGAAAGGAAGCAAAAGACGCCCTCAAGGAAGATCACGACGGAATGTGCGGAGCTCATCAACCCGGGGTTAAATTGGGGGATCGCCTCCGACGAATTGGCTATTATTGGCCAAAAATGTTCTCAGACGCAGCTGATTATGCTAAACGTTGTCACGCGTGTCAGATTCATGGGGACTTTATCCACCAAGCGCCAAGTAACTTACACCCCACGTCCGCATCTTGGCCATTTGAAATGTGGGGTATGGATATTGTAGGACTAATCTCTCCTCCGACCTCCAAAGGACACCGGTTCATTTTAGCTGTAACCGATTACTTCTCCAAATGGGCAGAGGCAGTCCCGTTGAAAGAAGTCAAGACCTCAAATGTGATTAAATTCATCAAACATCATATTATTTACCATTTTGGAGTCTTGAGATGAATAGTTCATGATAACGGGACACAATTTGTTAGCTTTGGGTTTCAAAGATTTTGTGATAAATTTAGAATCCAAAGTGTCGCATCTACGGTGTATTATCCGCCGACGAATGGTCTTACCGAAGCTTTTAACAAAACCATTGTGAAACTTCTCAAAAAGTTCGTTTCTAAGAGCCGACGTGACTGGGACGAAAGACTCGACGAATGTTTGTGGGCCTACCGTACAACGGTGAGGACCCCTACAAGAGCTACGCCATTCTCTTTGGTATACGGTTGCGAAGCTGTACTACCACTTGAGATTCAAATCCCTTCTCTGAGAGTCGCTATTACAACCAGACTGACAGAGGAAGAGAACCATCAATGACGTCTGTAAGAACTTGAAGCCTTAGACGACAAACGACTTTAATCTCAGCAACAGATCAAATTATATCAATCCCATATTTCTAAAGCCTACAACAAAAGGGTTAAAGAACGGATTTTCAAGAAAGGCGATTTAGTTTTGGCCAACAGACGACTCATGGTGATGACGCACAAAACCAAAGGGAAGTTTAATCCCAAATGGGAAGGGCCCTTCATAATAGAACCAGTCTATTCGAATGGAGCTTATCGTCTCATTGATCAAAAAGGAGATAGGCTCATGATGCCAATTAACGGGAAATTTCTTAAAAGATATTTCTCATAAATCATACAGCTCCTTAGACCCCAGCCAAGTCAGGCTGGGGGTTGCCAATTCATAGTGTATTTCGGGAATAAATCTTAATTTTCTTATCTTGTATGTCATCATGTTAACATTACACCTCTGACGATTGAAGTTTTTCGGAGTTATTCTAAGTAATAATAAAGAGAATTTCGGTTTCATGCCAAGTTAACACTACACTTATGGCATTTGCATTACTTTTCATTGTCCTGAACTAGAGTTTAACGAAAGAGATGATAAAAAGCAAAATGATATTATTTTCATTCAATATTGTTAATGTGAATACAAAGTGAAGACAATTGAAATAAAATGATACAAATTTATTCCCTAGCTAAAAAGAAATCCAAACCCTAAGCATCGGGGCCCATCAACCTAAAGAACTTGAGCTTAGATTTCAAAGCAATATTTTCTCCTCACGAGCCTTTTTGACTTCTTCTGTTACCTTGCTCTTGAGCTCCTCTTCATTTGGTGCTGCTTCTGTAATCTCTCACCTAATCTTGTCAGCAGCAACAATTTCATCGTAATAGCCTTTGAAAAGCCCGTCACAGTAAGCAGCTAACCCTTTTATAACTTCCATATCGCCAGCTAACTAAGCATTTATCTGAGATAGCTCAACACCAGCATGGGTAAGTTCTGCTGCAGTATCCCGGATACCCATAGCAAAACTGCTCAGGTCCACTTGTACTTGGAGATGTTCCCCACGCAGGCTGGTAATACGAGATTATGTTTCAGACAGACTCTTCTGAATAGCCTCTTTGTACTGTGCTTTCAAAGCTTTAGCCTGAGAAAGAGACTGATCCACTTCTTGTCCTATGTCATCGCGTTATAGTATTGAAAGGAATTCCAATTCATATTCCAGAATAATAATGCTCTCGTGACAATTCTCAGTCCACAATGCATTCCCCTGGTTCCCGATCTTGGCGAGACATTCCAGCAGATGGGGTTCAAAAACCTTGAAACTCACGTCCCCGAGACTAACGACGTCGATAGTCATCTGCATACAATGCTCTAATTGCTCGATAAGCTTCCTCAAAGTTTCCGAGCTTAGGGGTGGAGCAGTCAGATAAACAAAGCAATTCGCATAATCAGTGCGAGCGGGGCGATGGACAGTTTCAGATGATAACCTTTCAGGCATATTTAATACCGAACCTTGGATGGTCGACCCCGCCCAGCTGTTGTCATTTCAGGCTCGGGAGGGGCGGCTTGAAGCATAGTATCCCCTTTGTTCTCAGGAGATGTAGCATGTGCCGACTTTATAGCATCCCCCATCTACTTGGCCCTCTTGGAATTCTTAGCTACGACAGGCTTCCGTTTGCGAATTCTCTTCTCATATTCGTCTTCCTCCTCTACAGTAAGGGCCCTCTTCCCTGATGATCTTAAGGAGCGAGACTCGGGAGGAGGTGCTCCCTCGAGAGTTTCTTTAATATCCTCTTCTTCGGAAGGCTTAGCAGCGGGTGATTCCTTCGGGATCTCTTCGATTCCGACCGCCTCTCATTCGTAGGATAGGTAATCTTCTATCCTTGGTAGACGAGTCCTGCTAGAACCACTTCTCGATTTATAAAGTCCCCGGATCTCATTTATATATAAAGTATATATATCATATTCTGGGATCTGAGAAGCTTTGTCAAGCCAATCGCGGAAGTCCGCTACGGTGGAATAACTAGGCGGCAAACTAGGCAGAGTAAACTACGTATGAGTCCCTCGGGCAAAAAAGAAATACCAAGCACGAGCCCCTTTGTATAGATTCCCGATGTGAGCTAATCACGGGTTAGGGTTACTAACATAAAGCTGGTCATACCCGAACTATCGAGCAAAACGCGAAGGAACGTATGGCTCAATTATACATCTCTCACCTAGTCGAAAAACTAGGTAGCCCACTCTGATAGTGAGAAGCCATTGGAAGGTCCCTGTGTTTAAAAGCGAGGACCCTTCGAAGACTACGTCGCCAAACTTCGGGCCTTCTTCTTCAGCCCCATCGAAACAAGGGCGGCAACAAAAAAAGATCATAATTATCTTCCAAAGACAAGAGTTGTCTAACCCGGACGATGTATACAGTCGTCCACGTGGCTGACTCAAGCCTCTGGATGAAAGGAACAGAAGTTTCACTATCATGTATGATCCCCGTCATCAAAGAAGGACAATGCAGCACAAACCAAGCCACTAAATAAGTATAGGGCATTGGTGTGCGGGGTTGGGGAGTCTTCCAAACTTTCCTCCCGGCAACATTCATCTCCTTGACGTCGAGGAGTTCTGAAAACAAATCTCGTAAGCCTCTCTGCAAACAACCTGTCATCGCAGAGAGAAGACTTAGTGGTCTTCCATGAGCCAAGAGAACGGCTGGGTAGACGACCTCAACCAAGATCGATTCAGCCGGTTTCGACGGCACGACGCACCGTTTCAACCATAGCATCAGGAAGCCAGCAAGGAGGGCCGTGTCAGAAATAGGAATTGTAGCCTGATGATGAAAACTTTTAAATTCACTGTCAGCTTCAAATCCATCTTCTAAACACTTGTTCTTATAAATAGCATTAGGAGCCTTGATGTGGGCTTTAATGCTCTTAGCAGAGCTGACAGTAAGACAGGTCACCTTCAAATCTTTCTAACCCAGGTTCTGAAATAAGTAATCTGCCCAGGCAGTATGCATGAGACCACCCCCACGCATCCTAGCGACCTGAGCACAGATGTGGAAATGACACATCAACTCTCAAAAAATGCTGTATATCTCTGGATGAGCAGTCTTCAGGATGGAAAGTTCCTCAGTTGTTGGAACAAATTCTTCATAGGGCATTTGCCCAAAGGATAGTCCTGATACTGCGTGCATCTCATGGAGAGAAAATCCTAACTCCCCGACTGGCATGAAGAAGGTGCAGCTGTCCAGATTATATCTCTCCAACATAGCAAAGAAGGAGGGATAGTTCTGGGTGATCCCACGCCTCATGGCCTGTACCGATATTGTAAGACCAGACTGAGCAAGAGGCTCCTCAAGCTTCTCAAGAACGAAGTCCACCATACGTGTCCACCAGCCATCTTCTCCAGAGAACAACCAGCTAGGAGAACGAAAGGTTTATGTAGGAAATTCACCTCGAGCAGCAATGAACTGGCGTATGAAGATGTTCGCCGGAAGAGATGCCTCCTGAGCAAGGTCCTTTTTCTCAAATCTGCCAGGCCTCAAACCCTTAAGTTGCCTGCCAATTTGTACCCGAGATGATCGACCAGATCCAAATGAGATGTTCTCCTTCTCCTTGACAAGATCGAAGGCCAAACCTCTACGACCACCGACACTCAGAAAGTATAAAAGCGGGTACATTCTCTTCATGCTTGGAAGGAAGAAGAAACGATCGTCGACTCTTTGCAGCATCCGAGAATCTTCTACATACCTAACTTGGCCATCAACAGATATATGGTCTCCGAACAAAAACGATGGTTTGACAAATTGATCCAGGCCAGCAGGGGTTTCTAGATCCAGATCGGTGATCAGAACCCTAAGAGTGGAACACCCGGCAAACCTAATTAAATGTGCCCATTCCAAGCTAGGGAAAGTGCATAGAGGAATCTCTCTGTGAAGACCAAAAGTTCTCCCCACTTATGGATCGTCACTATAACTGAAATGCTGCTCTGGCAAAAGTGGTATATTGGGAAAAAGCACTGCAAAATAAGAAACAGAAGTTAGTAACTAAAGGGAACTGCCAATGGAAGGAACTAGACTAGACGCAGACTTTAAAAGTTGTGTTTCTAATCCTGAACCCAGGCTCCCAAATCTGTGTTTTTGATCTTGAACACAGACTTCAAGATCTGCGTTATTCATCTTAAACGCAGACCTCAAGATCTGCGTTATTTATCCTAAAGGCAGACTTCAAAACCTACTTTCTTTATCTCAAACGCAGACCTCAAGATCTACGTTATTTATCCCAAACGCAGACTTCAAAACCTGCGTTCTTTATCTTAAACGCAGACTTCAAAACCTGCGTTATTTATCTTAAACGCAGACTTCAAACCCTGTGTTCTTTATCTTAAACGCATACTTCAAATCTGCATTGTTGATCTTAAACGCAGACTTCAAATCTGCGTTGTTGATCTTAAACGTAGACTTCAAATCTGCGTTGTTGATCTTAAACACAGACTTCAAAATTTACGTTACTCAAGGTCCACGTTTTAACGCAGAATCCAAACTCACGATCAGAGTTCATGATTAACGCAAAGTTCCAACTGTGCATTCCAATTACGAAGAAATGAGTCATCTTCTTCGTTGATAAGAACCCATCTAGGTTTTTTAGAAAACTTGTCGAAATAAGTTGCCATGGCCACCACTTACCACAGCAGCGAGGCCCGTACGACAGCGACGATAATGTCGAAGCGCTCGTGAGAGTAGCAACATCACCGGTGTTCTCGGCCGGTGATGTCTCCAAAGCCGCTTTGGTGATCTTCTTAGAACACGAACTCATCCTTCTGGGTGCCATACGTGTGGTTGATCGGAGAAGACGAAGTTCGTCGAGAATCGATTAAAATTCAAACGAGAATTCTCGTTATTGGAATCAAGCTAAAAGTAGAAAAAGTCAAATGACTCTTGATGTGACCACACAGGTCTATTTATAACAGCCGCCAAGCTATTAAATCGGTGCGGGATTCTAGGAGAGAATCCCAACCATCACTGAAACGCGATCTTTTGCGTTAATAGATAAAGTCGGTTGGACTTTAACGCAGAGTTCACTTCTGCGTTCAAATTCTTCAAACGTCAGGCCTAGACCTGCGTTATGATGGTTCTTAACTCTGTGTTTCGAACCTCAAACGCAAAGGTTACCTTTTGCGTTGCCAATCCTAAACAAAGGATTCACCTTTGTATTGTCAAACGTGACACTTATTCCCTAAGTTCATGAATTCTTTTAACAGAACATTGTTAAACTGTGATATTTTCCCCTGTAAGGATGCAATCTCAAGCTCCCTTTCAGTGATATTTTCTTGAAGAGTTTCATACTGACGGTTTGCTTCAGCCTTGAGATCATCAAAAACTAATGTGGTCTGGACAGCAAGATCGGCGTGACATAATTTCTCCAAAGCCCTCAGATCTTTTTCCAACCGAGAGATGTTCTCGGAGTAGTGCTGGAACGTACGAGCGTCATCTACA
Organism: Asparagus kiusianus; assembly: GCA_022839385.1. Lineage (NCBI taxonomy): Eukaryota > Viridiplantae > Streptophyta > Magnoliopsida > Asparagales > Asparagaceae > Asparagus > Asparagus kiusianus. The sequence goes on along the minus strand of BQKN01000678.1, from coordinate 69,701 downwards.
TATCGAATGCCGCTCAAGAAAGGTATGAGTATTGGTTTAAAAGAATCAAATGAAGCTCGTCAAGCGCCAACCTCCTCAATAGCCACCTTGATCATATCCTCCAGAGCTCATACAAGAATCCTAAGCATGGAGGGGATGACCACTGGACTTAAAGACTTCACAGGAGATGTGGATGGGGAGCCCAAAATCATAGACCCTGGTGCAAGAACGGTAGGTGATGACCGTAAAGAAGCCGGGGCTGCCATAGAAACATCCAGTTGTGAAGGACTGGAAGGAAGAACCGTGAGTGCCCCTGTTTGAGCTGAACTCAGCGCACTCTCCGTACCTACAGACTTAAGAGAAATCATTAGCATGGGGGATTCTTCTTGTAAAGAGGTAGTCGTTACCGGCGTTGGCTCGGGGAGAGAAGCAGCTGCTGCTTGCTATCCAGGAGATAAAATCTTATCAGCGGCCTCACGGGTCAGAGAACCTACACGAAAGAGCAGTTAGCACAAAAGAAAGAGAAGTCTAGAGAAACTAGCTAGCATGATCTTTACCAAGAGGGGAGGAAGGAATATAAGCAGACGCCTTGTCGGAAGAGGGTGGTGACGGATCAGCCCAACCGGCAGAATCATTGTCACCATCACTGTCCTCCTCATCAGCATCATCGTTGTGAGAAGAGGTCCCATAATCTAACGGTTCCTCATCATCCGCAGCCGATAATCCAGGAGAATTTGCAGTCGTATCCACTTTAGTCATTTTGCCAGTCGTCGGACTAGGAATAATAGTCCCCGAATGTGGCAGTAGTGCAGAAGAAGCGGGAGACTGACTCTCGTTAAAATTTGCAAGTTCATCTGTCACCAGTTCATCTGTGGGTAGTCTAACCCCTTCAGAGGGAGACGTTGTAGGCAATGTCCCTGCAGATGAAAGAGTAGCACCGGGAATTTGATCTGGAAATGGTGAAATATCGGGGTCTATTATAGAAGATGCCCCCATATCCCTAATTAGTGACTCGTCTCCACCCTCTTCCTGATCCAAAGGGCGGTGAGAGGAAAATTCTCCGAAAAATGTAGAACCCCCAGAATGAGGACCTGTGCAATCGGGACGACTTGCAGCAGCTGGTTCTTGCTCTTCCCCTCCACTGGCAGATTTAAAAGCATCCGTCATTAACTTCTGGGAAGGAGGGTCTACTAGCAATTTCCTGCGAGTACATTTCTCGTACTGAACTACTTCTTCTTCGATAAGAGCCCTCTTTCCAGTTGCTTTTGTTCTTGGAGTTTCAGCAGCCTTAGGGCTTGTTACCGGTGCACTCTCTGGTCCCAGGTCTCTTTCTCCTTCCTCGGCTTCATCTTCAAAATGTAAAAACTCGTTGATCCCCTTTAGACGAGATACTCGAGCTCCTTTCCGGGACGAATACATCCTTCTGATCTCTCGAAGGCCTGACAGGTTTAGCTTATAATCGGGTATCTTAGAAGCTGTATGATACCAATTATAAAAGGCCATGGAGAGAAGAGAATTAGGCGTTTTGTGGGGTAATCTAAAGGTAGCCCCAGTGCAGTCTATGGTAGAATAATACCAGGCCCGAGCTCCCTCATATATGTTGCCCGTAATTATAAGTTGGCCCCTCGGATTTCCAACGTATAATTGGTCATACCCGAACTGGCGAGCAAATCGGTACGGCTGATACGACTCGATTATGCATTTGTCATTTTGCCTGAGGAGGAGATAACTAGGCCTAATGTTTAATAGCCAATGGAAAACTCCCCCGTCTAAACGAGTAAAACCGTTAGGGCCTGCTGTATCTTAGAATACCTGCCCATAGCCGCCACCATCAAAGTCCGGGAAACAACGAAATATGTGGTAATTGAGGTCTCTCGACAGATCCTGACGGACCCTCACTACATAAGTGCCCTCCCAAGTAGCCTCTTTTAGTCTCTGCACGAAGGGGACGAAGCCTTCATCCGAGGAAGATGGAGCGCTCATCAGATGCGGACAATGAGATACGTACTAAGCCATCAGATAAGTATACGACAAGGGTACTCGAGGATTTGGTGTCACCAAACTTTTCTTTCACTCAGAGTCTATCTCCTTCACCTGAATGAATTCGAGACACAACTCCCTCAAACCATGTTGCAAACAGTACGTCATAGCTGAAAGTAGGTTCACAGGTCTCCCGTGAGCTAAGAGGAAAGCCGAATAGACTACTTTTATCATCACAGCATCTATCGGCCTGGTGGGGATTACACACCGCTTCAGCCACAGCATGAGAAAGCCTGCCAATAAGGTCATGTTAGAAATAGGAGTAGCAGCCTGATGGTGGAAGCTTTCAAATTCAGTTTGTGCCGGGAAATCATCTTCTATTCCTTCATTGACATAGTGAATAGTGGCATCACCAATCAAAGCTTGGATAGTCTCAGGGGTGCTCACATCCCGACGAGACACAGTAGCGGTCTTATGAGACAAATTCTGGAAAAGGTATTCATCCCAAGATAGCTGTTTTATACCACGCCCATGTGTCCCTGTCAGTTGGGTGCAGATTTGAAAATGACACATCACCTCCCACAGAGTGTCATATACATCGGGGTTCGTCTCCTTCAAAATCTTCAGCTCACTTGATCCGGGGATGAACTCTTCATAGGGTAAGTCTCCAAAAGGAAGGCCCGAGACATCGTACATTTCATGTAGGGAAAACCCTAATTCTCCTTCCGGCGTAAAAAATGTACAAGTCTCCGGATTATACTGTTCGCAGGAAAAATCGTGTCTTTCTTCATTGATTCCATTGCACACTCTTGTAATAGTTTATCGATTACAAAGATCCGGTCTTTTTATAAGATCCGGTTATAATGAAAAATCAAAACAAAGAAATGAAAAAAGATTACAACTTTTCTCCTTTTCTGTCGAACAAATCACGAGCTCCTGTTTTGCGGTCGCTCGCTTGCGTGGGTTGTTTGCCTGCGCCGGGGGTTTATCCGTTGACCACCGCGAGATCTAGATCCGGTCGGATCTATGCAGTACGACGGGTATTATTTCACCAAGGAAATAACAGCCGGGGGGATTAATTCACCAAGGAAATAATCGCCCTAATCTCGGGATCAAAGACTAAGCTTTGATCCGGAGGAAAACTATGTAGATCTGAGATCTGATCCTCTCGAACTCTTACCTTATTTGGCGTTGATGATTGCCGAGCACCGGATCTGGAAGTCCAAGTCTTCAAAGTCTTAAAGCTCCAATCTTCTTAAGTTTTAAGATCTGAATTTGGCAGAGCTTCGACTCCAATTTTTCTAACCTCTGAACAAATGAACCTGAAGGCCTATTTATGGGCGCTCTGAACTGTGCCCGCGCACGGAACTGGGCCGGCCACCTATAGGTGGCTCGGCCACCGAGCCACCCATGGGTGGCTCGGCCACCGAGCCACCTAGAGGTGGCTCGGCTTTGGCCGAGTCCCCCAGGTGTTCGTTGATTTGCCTCTTTGTGCCCGTTTTCCGGTTCTGTGGTTGATTTGTTCGGACTTGATTCATTGACCTGATTTGGCAGTAAATCCGATTCTGAGTTCGAGTCCGAAACTGATCTTGATTCGATCGCGATTCATCCGAGTCCGTTCTTGGTTGGATGACTCGTTGATTCTTCAACCCGTTGGCTTGATTCCGCACGCGAGTGGATGCATTCCGTTGCTCGCATACGATTCGTCGGCTTCGTAGCCTCGTTATTCCGCTTCGTCGTGTATCGTTTGGCTTCGGTGTTTGCGTTTTAGGCGTTGACTTTAGGATTTTTGGCTAACCCCCAGCCTTCAACGGATTTGATTAGCCTTTACCGATTACCGTTTGAGTCGGGCTAGCATGCGGATTGTCTAAATCCGTTCCGCATGTAACGTTGCGCTAAAGGAATGAACTCCCTTAGACTTTGTGCTACGACTTCGAATACGTAGACTTTGCTATTGTTATGGGAATAGGCTACCCAGCAACGTGTATTAGACGTTGACTTATCCCTACTTAGGCTTCGGGATAAAGGTCTCCAGAATCAGGTTCTGGTATCTTTTTCACGGTTTAAAGACTAAACCGGCGACGCATGTTAGGCATCGGCATACCCTTTCTTAGGATTCAGGATGAAATTCCCCATGCGTGTAAGGCATGGATTTCGGCGTTATTAATAACAACCTGCCACAATGTTGAATATGTGGGCGGGTGTTCTTTTTAACGGTTAAGAACTAACCGGCGGTGCGTGTTAGGCGCCGACTTATCCTTTCTTAGGTTTTAGGATAAAGTACCCCAGAATCGAACTCTGGTGTCTTCTTCTACGGAGAAAGACTAAACCGACAGCGCGTGTTAGGCGCAGACTTATCCCTGCTTAGGATTCGGGATAAACTTCCTAGGATGAATCCTAAATTCTTGGAAAAGGATTGGTGTGGGAAGGAAGAATTTTATATTCTATTCCCCGAACAAGGAAGGAAAAATTTTATATTCTATTCCCGGTTGGAAAGGAGACTTAAGGTGGGATCTTCACCCCTAGAATCCGGAAAGGTGAAACTAAGAGTGGGATCTCCACTCCGAAAATCGAAAAGATTCGGATAACCCTAACTGTCGGAAGGTTTGATTACCGAACTAAAGATGAATTTCTCGTTTATCGAGAGTTAATTGTGGTTTTGGTCCTAACTGTAGGAAGGTTTGACCAAGCGGGAGTTTGAGATGATCCTAACTGTAGGAAGGTTTGATCACTCGATTTAAAAGTGGACCTCTCGTTCATTGGAAGAATCGAGAGGGGATTTTGGTTTTGGTCCTAACTGTAGGAAGGTTTGACCAAGTGGGAGATTTGAAACGATCCTAACTGTAGGAAGGTTTGGTCGCTCAATTTGAAAGTGGACCTCTCGTTCATTGAAGGAATCGAGAGGGGATTTTGGTTTTGGCCCTAACTGTAGGAAGGTTTGACCAAGTGAAAAAGGAGAGTAAGAGTACAAATCACTATAGGAATGTTGATTCGTGCAAATCAGTCAAAGGGGGTTCTTGATGTTAAGTGATAAAGACTTAACAAAAAAAATGGTTTTGACAATTCGTCAATGATGGATTAAACAGGAAAGAATTTTGGTGGTCCCGCCGTTAATTAGTTTGATCGGTGGGGGATTCTGTGGTGGAGACTATGAGTCGTCCAACACCAATGAGAGTTTTGTGAGGGAAAATTGATCCAATGAAGTGATCGGATTTTATCTCAGCAAAAGAGTGTTCGGAAATTAGGAGTTTAGTGTTTATCACTTTATTCATCATGACCGGGTTATCCCTAAGAATATTACATTTAACATTCTTCCGGGAACTTCCCGTTACATGAATTATCCACCCCCAGCTTTCTTTGCAAAACTGGGTGTATCATTATATCAGCTGCACGATCGGGTTATCCTTAAGAATATCACGCATGGCACTCTCCAGGAACTTCCCGTGGAAGAAAGGAAATAGTTTAGACTCATACACCTATTGGAGTATTAGGGAGCAGTTTAACCTCTTATACCAGTCAGAGGATTGAGAAGCAGTTTATACTCGTATACTCTTCAGAGTGTCAGGAAGCAGTTTATACTCTTATACCGGTCGGAGTTTTAGGAAGCAGTTTATACTCTTATACCGGTCGGAGTTTTAGGAAGCAGTTTATACTCTTATACCGGTCGGAGTTTTGCCGTTCTCAACTGGCTCATTCTAGCGTTATAACGCCGGCTTCAACCAAGGTCTGGATACTATTCTTTAAAGTAAAACAGGCCTTGGTGGGATGAAGGATCCTCCTGTGGTATGCGCAGTACTTCGGATCCGTAGTATTGTTAGCTTCCTCCTGATTCGTGATCGGTGGCAGCTTGATCTTGTTATTTTTAAGGAGTGATTCGAAGATGGCTGGAACATCTTTGTCTTTGAAGGAGTACTCTTTTTGAGGCCTCTGATCCGAAGTATTCTACTGTCTCCGGGATTGCTGTTGCGACGTTTGATTAGCATCAACAGCCGCTGCAGGTGTCTTGCCCTTACCACGAGAGGCGAAGTTAGAATGCGGAGGCTTAGTCGTCGATTGACTCCTCTCGGCCTTCTTCCTTCGGAGGAAACGTTCGGCTTGTTCACCACGCACCTTCAAGTCTTTCCAGGTGTTGGACGGTGCTGTTCCCATTGCTTCCAACACATCCAATGCGAGGTTGTTGTGGCAAGTCTGGAGAATGAACTCCTCAGTGATCGGGTCCCGACAGTTTATTGCTTTGTTCCGGAACCTCTTGACGAAGGTATCGACCAATTCCCCGTCCTTTTGTTTCTCGTCGAGCAACGTTCCGATGGATATCTCGGTGTCGTCGTCGAAGAAGTTAGCGAGGAATTTTGTCTCCATGTCGTCCCAGCTATTCACGCTTCTTGGCTTGAGGCGGCGATACCAATCGAAAGCGGCTCCACGAAGAGTACCAATGAAGGACCGTACCATCAGAGGCTCATTACCAGATATAACACCCAAATGCGATTTGAAATAAATCAAATGTTGAGTGGGGGAACCCTTCCCATCGAACGGCGTGAAGTTGATTAGACTAAACTTCGCCGGATAGAGGATTGATTCCCACTCTCTTGGGTATGGACAAGGAATGCCCGTCTTCTTCACCTCTTGAGCGGAAATCAACGTATTGATTTTGCTCTCGAGGTTTTTGATCTTTAAGTTTTCACTTGTATCTTCGTTGGCATCCTCGTTACCACCCCCTGTATTAATGGGAGGATCATTGGCATTGTGAGTTTCATTTGCACCTGTGTCCTCATTTTCCAGATTGTTCTGGTTACGACGACTTGGTTCGCCTTGTTGGTTCCTCAATGCCTGGATTTGTTGGTCATGCATCTCTTTCATGGTCTGCATGGCCATGGCTTGGTTCGCCTTGTTGGTTCCTCAATGCCTGGATTTGTTGGTCATGCCTGAAGCTCTCCTGTTGTTTGGCCATAGCTTCTTCGAGCATTTTGGCCACTTGTTCCGCGCTTATCATCAGCGATTCGCGGGGTTCCCCCTCACTGGACACTGTATTATCTGATGCGACCGTAGAGCAGGTATCCGACTCTTCACCTTCTGAAGGTAGTCTTGTCCGAACCCTACCATAAGTTCCTCGTGCGATGGCTCCAGACTGCAGACGGGTTAGACGCCGGGATGCTTTCAGAATCGACTCGAGATTATCCCGTGCCGATGTCCTTTTGCTGGTCATGTTAGCGGTGACCCTCAGAAATTCTCCATCTTCAACCGCCGTTCTTCTTCGTCGGAAACGCCTAGACCTTGGCTTTGGCATTTCAGTGCTGAGCCTTTCGAAAACCGAAACTCTTTCGGGGACCGTCTTGATGCAGTTACACTCAGACAATACCGCCCGAATGAGTTTGGAACAGGAGCATTGAGTCTCTGTTTTTTGAAGACTCCTTTTTCTAGTTTTATTCGTACCCCCAGCACGATAGTACAGCTCGTCCGTTTGAAAGTCGGAGCAACCTATCGTGTGTTGGCATGATTTCCCAGGTATAACGTCATCGTCATCGGACAATAACGTTTCCTTCTGAGGGCGAATTGCCTTCTTTGGGCTTTCGAGAGTCACGCGCCTTGAAACGCGCCTTTGTGAGCGTGAATTCTCAACGGGCTCCCGAACTTCGATGTGCAAAGTGGTGCGCCTGGGTGCCATGATTTCTTTGTCATGCTGAGGGTTGCGGCGACCCCCAGCATGTTGAATCGCTCGGGACTTCTTCATTGGACCCAAACGTTCATGAACTGAAGCTTTGCATCGTCCATCAGGAAGTGGGCCGAGGCGCTCCAAAACTGACTTTTTTCTCCGGGATAATTCTGTGTGACCTCCCGGAGTAGCTATGGGAATTGTCGGCGACTTCGTTTGGTTCGCCGGAGGTTGAATCTGCTTCGAAGGCTGCGAAGGTTGCTCTTTGGCCTGAATCACCACTTCGGACTTCGGCCTCCAGACCTTGCGGATTGATGGCGGCTTCTTGGCCACCTCTTTCTGTAGCCTTCTACGGGCTTCTTGGACTTGAGCCCGTGCCTGCGCTGACATCGCGCGGCGCTTGCGAATGCGCTCTTCCAATGTCGAACGGTTCCGTTTAACACGGACTCATTCGTTGGTTGGCGGCTTGGAGGAGCTACCACTCATCATTTGTTGAGGCTGTTTGCCTCTCTTGTTCTTCAGATCCGCGTTGTAGCGGATCCCGTCAACTGACTCCATGGCCTTTGCGAATTGCTTCGCAAGGCGTTGACGTTGCCTTTGGCGGGCTCTCTTCGAGAGAGTCACCACGCCCTCTGCGGCGGCAGGGTTGGCCAGAGCAGATCCGACCTGGTTGGGAATTGGAGGGATCTCACCCGATGCGACTTTGGCATCCAACGGGGCAAGATCTTCGTTGGTATTTTCAACGTCTTCATACCAACGAGTTTTTCTCCTAGAGGAGAACTTCTTGGACTTGCGGGGGGAGGTTGATCTGAACGAGGACGACGAGTACTCCTCGAACTTCTGCTGGTCGAACTCGTATTCGACCTCCTCCACGACCGTGATCGAGATCCGCGGCTGCGACGCTCTGATCTCGGCAGCGAGATCGGTGGCTCCCACTGTGGTCGCCAGATTGTTCGTGGGAAAAATCGTGTCTTTCTTCATTGATTCCATTGCACACTCTTGTAATAGTTTATCGATTACAAAGATCCGGTCTTTTTATAAGATCCGGTTACAATAAAAAATCAAAACAAAGAAATGAAAAAAGATTACAACTTTTCTCCTTTTCTGTCGAACAAATCACGAGCTCCTGTTTTGCGGTCGCTCGCTTGCGTGGGTTGTTTGCCTGCGCCGGGGGTTTATCCGTTGACCACCGTGAGATCTAGATCCGGTCGGATCTACGTAGTACGACGGGTATTATTTCGCTAAGAAAATAACAGCCGGGGGGATTAATTCACCAAGGAAATAATCGCCCTAATCTCGGGATCAAAGACCAAGCTTTGATCCGGAGGAAAACTACGTAGATCTGAGATCCGATCCTCTCGAACTCTTGCCTTATTTGGCGTTGACGATTGCCGAGCACCGGATCTGGAAGTCCAAGTCTTCAAAGTCTTAAAGCTCTAATCTTTTTAAGTTTTGAGATCTGAATTTGGCAGAGCTTTGACTCTAATTTTTCCAACCTCTGAACAAATGAACCTGAAGGCCTATTTATAGGCGCTCTGAACTGTGCCCGCGCACGGAACTGGGCCGGCCACCTATAGGTGGCTCGGCTTTGGCCGAGCCACCGAGCCACCTAGAGGTGGCTCGGCTTTGGCCGAGTCCCCCAGGTGTTCGTTGATTTGCCTCTTTGTGCCCGTTTTCCGGTTCTGTGGTTGACTTGTTCGGACTTGATTCGTTGACCTGATTTGGCAGTAAATCCGATTCTGAGTTCAAGTCCGAAACTGATCTTGATTCGATCGCGATTCATCCGAGTCCGTTCTTGGTTGGATGACTCGTTGATTCTTCAACCCGTTGGCTTGATTCCGCACGCGAGTGGATGCATTCCGTTGCTCGCATACGATTCGTCGGCTTCATAGCCTCGTTATTCCGCTTCATCGCGTATCGTTTGGCTTCGGTGTTTGCGGGCTAACTGTCGTGTTTGGATACGTCGCCCGATGGTCTGTTTGTCGATCGGCGTCGTCGAGCTGTGTTAAGGGGCCTATAGGCAGTTTTATACGCCTACATATACCTCTCCAGAATAGCAAAGAAATTATAGTGGTTATAGGCAATACCGCATTTGGTAGCCATTATAGAGCAACCGAGCCCAGATCGAGCTAATGACCCTTCTAACCCTGTCAGCACGAATTTCATCATTCGTGTCCACCATCCTATCTCGGTAGAGTTTTACCCATTCAGGAGCTATAAATACTAAGGAAGGGAACTCTCCTTTCGCGGCCAGAAATCTCTGCATAAAAGTGTTGGTTGTGCTAGCCGTTTCCCCTAAAGGATACCCCTGTGAGAATAAGCAGGGCTCCAAAGCTGACACCTGTCGATTGTAACCAACGGTGTGTACGCCCTTGTAAGTCAAAGCCCCAACAGCTACCCCGTCCTGCTCTTTAACCAAGTCCCAATTCATATGGCGGGGAACAGAGGCACATTGATAGTAGGAAATTGGGAACATTCTGTGCATATTAGGGAGGAAGAAGTGACGATCCCCGATTTGCCTCAGCCATTTGTAATGGCCGCCATGTACGATCTCTTTTGAGATAGTGACATGATCCCCAAATAGAAAGGCTAGTTTGGTGAGCTTCTTGCGGGATTCAAGTTCAAACTTAGCGTTTGTAACTAAAACCCTAAGTACAGCTGGGCTTGGATTCGAGATCAGGGTGGCACGATCCTTGTCGGAATCCTAGAATATTGGAAGTTCTTGACGCTGATTGAATTGCATATTTAAATCCACGCCACCCTCGCGCCCGAAATGGTGACGAAGAGTAAGAGGTTCACGGGAGTAAGGCACTGCAAAAGAGAAAAGTGCTTAGTTAGTACTCAATTAGTCAACGAGATAATAAAACAAAGGGAACCTTAGTCAAAATCTCTAGAGAGAGAGAAAGCTTTCAAACGCACAGCTCAAACTTGGCGTTGGATGTTATCAACGCAGAGGTCGAACTCTGCGCTAAATTTTCAAACGCACAGTTCAGATCTGGCGTTAAAGTTTATCAACGCAGAGGTCGAACTATGCGTTAAATTTTTTTAAACACACAGTTCAGATCTGGCATTAAAGTTTATCAACACAGAGGTCGAACTCTGCGTTAAATTTTCAAACACACAGTTCAGATCTAGCATTGAAGTTTATCAACGCAGAAATCGAACTCTGTGTTAAATTTTCTGACGCACAGCCCAGACCATGCGTCAAACTTTTTAATGCAGAGATCAGACCCTAACGTTTCAAATTCGAAACGCAAAGTCCCAACTATGCGTTACAATATCAAAACGGGTCATCTTCCTCGTTCACAAGAACCCATCTAGGGTTTTCAGAGAACTCGCCGAAGCAAGTTTTGTGGCCATGGAGGTCGATACTTACCACCGACGAGAGAAGCCTGGGTCAGTGGCGCACCTGCCTGAGTTTCATCACCGCCGACGGCCGAGGTTGGCCGAGAACTCGGAGCAGCGACAGCGGCCGATCTTTGACGGGAGACCGTCTTCTTTCTCAGACCCATTAAGGATGATGGTCGGAGAAGATGAACAGGGTTCACCGGAGTTCAGAATGAAATCTTTGTTAAACTTTTCGAAAGAAGAGAGATGAAAAGTCGAATGACTTTTGATTTGACTTCAGCGGTCTATTTATAGACAGACATGAGCTGTCGAATCGGGGTGAGATTCTAGGCCCAGAATCCCGCCAAACGCGGCCTGTGCGTCTGCCTTGATTGAGCTGCTGAACGCAGAGTTCAACTCTTTCAAATTCTTTAGCACAAAGAATCTACCTATGCGTCTGCGTTGATTGAGCTTCTGAACGCAGAATTCAACTCTGCGTTTCAATTCTTTAGCACAGAAAATCTACTTGTGCGTTCTAATTCAACCAAGCGAATTCCTCGATGTTTAAAGCCAAGACATAGCTTCGAATAAATAGAAAGAGACTGATGTCAGCTATCAAGGTAACCAAAGCCTAGAAGAAACAGACGACTCCACTGTGGAGTCTATTGGATGGGTACAGGTGGATTACAATCAGTAACGCGAAAGCCGACTCGACCCGGCGCACAAATCATTCTTCTAAGTGGCTAAATATTCCCATTAAGATTAATGAAACCGAGAGTCGTGCACAATTCATTTTTTTTAAGTGGCTTAACATACCCACCAAGATTAATGAAGACATGATCTGACGCGCGATTCATTCTTCTAAAATGGCTTAACATCCTAATAAAGAGTAAGTTGAGCTGATCAAGAAAGGAGATAAAGTAAAATCCTCTGAGGTTGTCCTCCTGACTAAATTCAGGATAAAGCCCCTCTCATGTGGGCTTGCGATCCTCTCTGTCTATGACAATGAATCTATCTTAAGCCTAGAGGTATTCAACCTCATGAAGGATGACCTCGTTAACAAGTTTGCAGCTGGTGTTTCTATGGTTGCTTCGCTATCCTTCGCTCTCTCTTACCCAACTCTTGCAGCTGCGCTTCACATGCTCGTCAATGCCTACAAGAATGTCTTTGCTGTTGCTGTTATCTCTGTTGCATCTGTTGAGAATGCTGCTGCTCTTGCCTCTAAGAAAAAAGAGGACGAGCCTATCGACGAGTCTGACGATGACTTGGGATTTAGTTTGTTTGACTAAGTTCATTGTCATCAAAACTCAAAAGCTATCTTGTTCGGTTCGAGAAAACAGAATTTCAGCATTCCAACAACCAAGTTCATAGTGTCTTCAAATCAGACGAAGTGAATAACCAACCAACTAAAATTTTGGGATCCAAAGTATTCCGAAAATTCGTCCCAGTCAACCGCAAACTTTCGAAAACTTTGGAGGGGATTCTGTAGGCTATCTAAAAATCACAATAGATAGCTGATCCCCATCAAGCTTCAACAAACAAAAGCTACAAACAGAGGACTTTTCACATAGATTAGGAAAAGTTACAAATCAACGACACTTCTGACAGCTGATGAAAACTCTATTCAGTAGCTTTCATGACCAACTGTGAGAGTTACAATCTGACGACTTTCACATCCCATAACAAGTAAAGATCAATGAGCAGTAGCCTTTGTAATGCTGTGGTGGACAAGGTTGCAAGCCAACAACCTCTCCCAAACGTAAAGTCCACTTCTGCGTTTCTCAAATTCAAAACACACATGGTCTGTGCGTTCTGCAGCAGATAATCAACTCTGTGACGCAGAGTTAAAGCACAAAACGTACACAAGCTGTGCGTTCTTTAGTAAACACTCCATCCTACGTCTCAAGCTTAAGACGCAGAGTTGAGTGTCAGCACACAAACGGCCTGTGCGTCTCCAATTTCCAGAACGCATGCGACCTGTGCGTTTCCAATTCCTAGCAGAGATTTAACTCTGCGTCTCAAGCCTTAGGCGCAGAGTTAAGGCCCAGAATGCCAAGTTAGGCGTTTGACTTGTTCAAACACAAGATGAACGGCCTAACAACCGTTTATCCCACGTTCTGAGGGATTCTCTCCCACATAGGAGAGGATTTAGGGGTTCGTTACACCCCTTATCCCCCTATAAATAACCGCATTATTCAACTGAGTAAGGGGTTGATGGTTCTCGGCAGCAAAACCACACGGAGAGGGAGATTTTCTACATGATCAACTAACTGAGCGGTAGTTAGTTAATCAAATCTCAGAGAATCCTTTCACCAACGTTAGATCTATTTGGCTATTAACCGAATCTTCGGTTCTAACAACTCTATTATCGAGTTTTAACTCGCTCTGAGTTCTAAAACTCGTTAAGAGTTCTTAATTAAACTTACAACGCAAGTTAATTACACTAATCGATCATTCGGTTCTTAATAACTCTTTTCAGAGTTTTCAACTCGTTCTGAGTTTCTTAAACTTGTTAAGAGTTCTAAACCGAATTCATCATACAAGTCAATCGTTCTCGTGAGATAGTACGGTCAGATCGTCAACGGAGAGCGAATTCGACGCGAACATTCGAAGGAGGCACTCCATCGCTACCAAGAAGAACCCGGTTTTAAACAAAGGGGAGAATCAAATTCATTCTCCTCTCTTTTGTAATCAGGAAATCCAATTGTAATTGAGATCGAAGGAATACAAATCAAATTTTTTTTCATTCTCTTTATTGTAATTTTTCCACAAACACCCCGTGGACGTAGGCAATTTGCTGAACCACGTAAAAATTGAAACTTTGCCGAAATTTTCATTGCGCACAACAAGTGGTATCAGAGCCCGAGCTACGCTTGGGCTATTTGGAGGAGTAGATCAATTTGGAGGTTCGTCTAGAGCTTCGTTTGGTGATAAAGGTGGGATCTTTTAGTAAAGACTCTATCTTTCCAGTTTTTTGATCTATTCTTCATTCGTTGGCGCATTAAGAAAGATGTCGGGGAAAGAAAGTGCTTCGGGTGTCGAGGGTGGTGCTTCTGACGTGAAGATCATTCAGAGTTTGAATATCTACTCTATGAAGATAGATGTGAAGAAGATTAATGGCACAAACAACTTTGGATTATAGAGATGTAAGGTTTTGGATGCGCTGAACGCGCATAATTTAGAGGATACCTTAGAGTTAGATAGCAATCTAGATAATATTGAAGAGAAGATTTGGAAGAAGATGAATCAAACGGGGTGTGGTGTGATTAGGTCTTGTTTGACTCAAGATCTAAAATATGATGTGATGAATGAGACTTCTGCGAAGAAGATTTGGGAGATTCTCGAAAGCAAGTATCTGACAAAGAGTGTTGAGAACCACTTGCATTTGAAGAGGAGATTTTATCGTTTCCAATTGAAGAAGGGAACCTCAATTAGTGATCACATGAACACCTACACAAAGCTTCTTGCGGATTTGGCGAATGTGGATGTCAAAATTAAAGATGAGGACAAAGCGTTATTATTGTTGAGTTCCTTGTCCGACGAGGAATATGAGACCTTCGTCCTTACTCTGATTAATGGAAAGATATCTCTTTCATATAGTGAGGTCACTGCTGCACTGGTGAATTATCAGCTTTGGAAGAAGGATAAAGAGACTTCGACTGAGTCGGTAGCAGAGGGGTTGGCCGCAAGAGGGAAGGGTCCAAACCGAAAGAATTGGAAGTCACAGTCTAGAGTAGGACATCCTGCAATTAGAAAAGATCAGTGTACTTGGTACAAGGAGACTGGTCATTGAAAGAAAGACTACCCAAAGCTTGACGAATGGATGAAGAATAAGCAGAAGGAAAAAGGGAAGCAACCATCATCAGAAGCAAACATCGTATCAGATGGTAATATTTCTGACTCTTTTATTTATTCTCCTTCTATCAATCCTACATGTAGCTATTCGGAGGAATCCTAGTGGATGTTGGATAGTGGTGGGACCTATCATGTGTGCCCTAGAATGGAATGGTTCTCCAATTTTAAGAAGCTGAATAGTGGTGTGGTGTACATGGCTGATAACCGTGCATGCTAGATCCTTGGGATAGGAAGAATTCGTATTAAAATGTTTGACGGGACTGTTAGGGAATTATATAATGTGAGATATGTTCCTTCTTTGAGGAATAACTTGATCTCGATTGGAGCTTTGATTGGAGAGGGTCTGAATGTTCGAATTGAGGACATGTTTTTCAAGATTGTGGAAGACTCTCGGATTGTGATGAAGGACGTCAGGAGGAATAACCTGTATTACTTGACTGGAGGTATAGTGACAGGTGGAGAACTGGTGACTTCTATTGATTCGACTAGACTGCGACATTTGGGGCTTGGCCATTCCAGCATTGATTCCTCGTATAGATTGAAAGAGGGTGCGAAGACCTGCAGTTTGAATTCTAGTGAACATGTTGATATGAGCAAGAAGACCAAGGTGAAGTTTGGCACCTCTATTCACCGTGCTAAGGGTCGTTCTGGAGGAGTTCACGTGGATGTTTGGGGGCCTTCCAAGGGGGCATCATTGGGAGGAAAAAATAGAAGTTTGGTTTCCTTTGTATGTGGCTGTTCTAGGTGTGTTTGGGTTGCAACCAAATCCCATATGGATAAAATCCTAGTAGTCTCTAATAGTTTAAAGAAGTGTAAGATAGACAGAAATGTGAATGTACTTCATTCTGATTTTGGTGGGAGGTACAAGATGTACCTGTTTCTGTATTAGAGCCGAGCTCATGGCATTTTGAGACACTTCGTTGGAAAGGAAATCTTGGGGCAACTTGATAGGGTGGCAAAATTAGAGAACCGTGCCTTGCTGGAGGAGGATCGGTGTTTGTTGTCAAGCAATAGTCTGCAGAAGAGGTTCTGGACTAAGGTTTCGACATATTTGGGTCATCCTATTAAAGAGTTGTCAACTGCTGTGATTGGAGGTAAAACTCCATTAGAAGATAGGTCTGGTAGTGTCACTTTGGTTAAGGCTTCGATGAGGGAGCTAATTGACTCTCAATAGGTGGAGAGTTTTGGACAGACCTTAGATGTATCACAGCGGATGGAGATTAATGCTACTCCACATTGGGTGGAGATTACTCCACATACTCCAGATCATACTGCATCATTTGGGATTCCAGCTGAGGTGACACAGTTTGGAGATCATTTGGATTTAGATGCAGATGATGAGTTGGTTGAATTGAGTGCAGCTGGCAGACATAGTTTGGATATGGCCATTAGTTCACCTCAGGTGAAGGTGTTTGATTCGTTACATTTTGAGGCCATTGGAGGTGCTATCAGCCGCAGAGTTGATGATATTTGAGAAGGGTTACGAACTCTTCTATTAGATTGAGGTCGTTCGCGGCCATTTGGGTGAACTACGTTCGGCTTGATTCCTTGTGCAAGATGATACGTAGGCAATCTTATATTACAGCCGGGTTGGATTTTGATGGGGGTGAGATCGATTTGGTGAGTTGATACCAACATATGGAGAGTGTTTGCATTCTCGTTCGGGTTCTTGACTTGTTGTGGATTGAGTCCGTTATCGTGAATCGTTTCGCTTCGTACTGGACGCAACAAGTGAGGCATTTGTTTTGGTTGATGTCGGCTCAGTTTTGTAAAAACTTCACCGAGATGGAGAATTGTGAAGTTCTAGAGTCACGTGGGTGGGGGCCACGCTCTCAATTTTGGTTCACGCGGTTTGTTCCGCTGCGTGAAGAGATAGGCCCACGAAGAGGAGCCCACGAACCGAGTTAACGCAGCTATAAATCTCTTCAATCACTTTTTAGGGTTTTGTGCAAGGAGAGAAATTGGCAGAGGTTTTTTTTGGTTGGGACTTGGTGAAATACAGTGGCGGCTTGTGTGCGAGAGGCGTGGAAAAGTAATAGCTGCGTGGAAATTGAGCCGCTGACTTGAGGAGCTTTTGAACAATCTTTGTGCCAATTTTGAGAGAGTATTTGTGTGAGTGATCTGAGAGTTTGTGAGAGGGTTTAGTTTGTAAAATTGTAAACCTAGTTGTATCTCTCTCTCTAATAGTAGATCTTCCACTCCTTGCCACGTGAACGTAGGCAGTTTGCCGAACCACGTAAAAATTAAAACTCTGCCGAAATTTCCGCTGCGCACAACACCATTAGGGATGGAAAATGGACCCAAAACCAATTGCCCACCCATACCCACCCGCCAAATAAACCATCCAAACTCACCCATTTAATTAAATGGGTCATAAATGGGTGTATATAGTTTCTATTAAAGATAAATAGGTCATTAATGGGTGGGTTATTACCCACTCATTTGCCCATTTAGATGGATATTATTTTAAAAACACCCTCAACGCTTTAACAATTACAAAACTTATTTTTAAAAGTTAAAAATTATAGAAAACACTTAAAATGACTAACAACCCCTTAAAATTTTGAGATTTGCAAAAAACACCCTCAAAGTTTAAAATATTATAAAAATGTCCTCAAGAGTTTAAAATTATTAAAAAAACTATCAAAATTTTCTAACATCACAGATGACACATGAATTTTAAAAATTACCAACAGCCCCCTAAAATTTTATACTTTGCAAAAAATACCCTTAAAAGTTATAGAAAATGAGAAAAACACCCTTAAGACTTCAAAATTACCAAACAATCTTAGAGTTTTCTAAACTTGCAAATGACACATAAAATCTAAAAAAATTCAATAGTCCCCTATAAATTTAAAATTTTCAATTAACACCCTTAAAGTTTTAAATTTTTAGAAAAACACCCTCCATAGTTTAGAATTACAAAACCATCCTGAAATTTCAAAACCTACAAATGACACATGAAATCCAAAAATTACTAGCAGCTCCTTGTAAATTTATAATTTATAAAAAGCACCCTCAAAGTTTAAAAATTACAAAAAGCACCCTCAAGAGTTCAAATCTACAAAACAATCTTAGAATTTTCTAAACTTGCAAATGACACATGAAATCTAAAAGAATTCGGTAGTCCACTATAAATATCAAATTTGCAAATAACACTCTTAAACTTTTAAAAATTACAAAAAACACCCTCAAGGATATATAAATATAAAAAGTAGGCACTCACAATGTTAAGGTTA
Source organism: Asparagus kiusianus (assembly GCA_022839385.1). Taxonomy (NCBI): domain Eukaryota; kingdom Viridiplantae; phylum Streptophyta; class Magnoliopsida; order Asparagales; family Asparagaceae; genus Asparagus; species Asparagus kiusianus. Next base: position 51,671 of record BQKN01000678.1, on the reverse strand, counting down.
GGTACTTTTGCTACGTGCGGATATTAGAGAATGCACGAGAATTTGGTTAAGGTTTTGGTTAATCACTATATGATAGAATGTTTTAGTAAAATATTATATCTTTGTCTTTCAATTCCCAGTAGTGAATAAAAGAAGTAATCAATTTATCAATTTGTTTAGAGGTATTTAGACATTACAGTCTTTCACTAATTAATCCATCCTGATTTAATTCAATGAGTAGCGTTATCCTTAATCTCACCATCATGACGACGAATGATTGAACCTAGATAGAAAAAATGATAACTCAGTTATTTATTGACCGTCCATTTGTACTATACGCTTATTCACCTTCACAGGTTCACTAAAATTACGTTTCGTGTATTCTGCTTTACTTCCACTAATTCTATTAATGATAAGCAACTGTTATGTGTAATAAAATTATACAAAAGGTAATCTCAGGAATTCCTTTTGGTAGTTATTGTCCATATGCTATCGATATGCGAACATACGGGATTGATGTAGTAATTTGAGAACTTGCATGCATAATCTCATAGTATATGATATTATAAAATCATAGTCCAATCTGTACCCACAAGCTAAATGCTGAAGAGTTAATCATTTGTGATAACTTAATAATGTTTATCTGCAGTTAGCAAAGCCCCACAAAGAGATTTTCCTAAGTAGTCGATTCAACTGAGAAAGAAATGTTTATAGAAAACCCCCTGAAAGTTTACGGAAAACCCCCTAAAAGTTTATAGAAAACCCCTTGAAAGTTTATAAAAAACCCCCTAAAAGTTTGCAGAAAACCCCCTAAAAGTTTGCAAAAACCCCCTAAAAGTTTGCGGAAAACCCCCTAAAAGTTTGCAGAAAACCCTCTAAAAGTTTACAGAAAACCCCTAAAAGTTTACAGAAAACCCCCTGAAAGTTTACAGAAAATCTCCTGAAAGTTTACAGAAAACCCCCTGAAAGTTTGTAGAAAACCCAACTGAAAGTTTGCGAGTAGATCCCTGAAACTTACATATATATATAGAAGCATCATAATCATAACTAAATGGGTTATTGGGTCACCCATGAACCACCCATTTAGTAAATGGGTGGTTAAGAAGTGACACATTTAGCAAATGATAAATGGGTCATAAATGGTCAAGTGGTCATAAATGTGCCCACCCATTTATGACCCAACTAAGATCCAACCAAAACCACCCATTTGACATCCCATGTACCATCAGTTGTCATTAATAAATAATGAAAATAGCTCATCACTATTCAGTGGACCCTTAGGAGTAGGACATATTAATGTCGTGCGCGGCGCGGAAGCCAAACAAACAACCAACTATGATGC
>BQKN01000678.1:0-40350 GCA_022839385.1 Asparagus kiusianus | reverse complement strand
TCGACTTATGACCAAAAAACTGCTTTTTCCAATTCTTCTCCACAATTAATTGCAACAAAAATCCACTAATACTTGTGAGATATTCCCAGAACATACATGCATAAATACAAGGCAGCCATGGACAGTTCATGGTCCCTTTAAAGACCCCGAAGATGTATACATATACGTGATGAATGTGGGCTGTATACACGTTTCACATGCGCACATGCAAGAAAGAAAAAATATTTTAAAATGGTCCCTTAATATTTTTATTTTTATTTTTATTTTTATTTTTATTTTTATTTTTATTTTTATTTTTTTGACTGAATGGTCCCTTGATTATACGTTAGAAGACCCGTTCTAATAGTATCACATTTAATAACTAGCAGAGCCTAGAAGAATTACGTAGTGCCTAACTATAAGGTTTGGAACAAGTCGCACTAACAGATAGGAGATATAGGACCCAGCCCTAGTTATATCTATCCCTTTCACTTGCTTCACACTCTTTCCTATGGACTTTTCTTGATAATGTGATTTTCATGAAAAAAAATAAAATAAAATAAATAGGATAAAATTTCAAGAAACTCCCTTTTAAGTTTGGCGGATTTGGGGATAACCTCCATGAACTTTAAAATCTCCCAAACATTTTCATTTTTTTCCCCATTTAGTCCACCTAATTGTACCCGCCACTTGAACTAGAAGTTAAAAAGCCAAATTATCCCTTCTAAATTAACACTTCAATTACTAAATTAAATTAAATTAATTAATCAGGGTCCTTTGTTGAACATGGATCGAACTTAAGGGGTTTTTTTTTCCTCCATCAAGCCGCTTTGGTCATTGGGACGCATAAGGCTTTTTGCCCCACGCACTTGAATTTATCCTAATAAAACTGAAAGAAAGAAACAAATAAGAAATCAAAATTTCTATGAACTTGTTAACTAATAAATGTTATTTATGATTGATGGTAAGTGATTGTGGCGCTGAGGACTGGGCCACTGGCACACAAGCCAGGAGGTTGGAATAGCTGATTGGAACCGAGACAGCCTTTCCTTTGACTTCTCCATCGCTCCCCCTCCACACACACACACCCAAACCACCCCCCACCCCCCACGCCCCCACCCGGCTACTATATTTTCTGTCTCTTTCATCTCCTTTCTTTTTGCTGTCACATGCATATATATACATATATATATCCCTAGCTCTCTCTCTCTCTCTCTATAGTCTTAGCTTTCTTTGTTGTGTTCTATTTTATCTAAAGGCCAGTGCCCTTTTCTTCGCTTCAAAGGGTTTGGCTTAATTTGTGAGAGAAAGAGAGAGAGATGGGAAGAGCTCCATGTTGTGATAAGGCAAATGTGAAGAAAGGACCATGGTCACCTGAGGAGGACACCAAGCTCAAGGAGTTCATTGAAAAGTATGGCACTGGTGGCAACTGGATTGCTCTCCCTCATAAAGCTGGTAATTAATAGATAACATCTTTATAATTTCTAGAGAGAGAAAGATAGAGGTAGTTTTGTTGTATTGCATTCTCTATTATGTTGTTAAAAGTTCGGTGTGCGTGAATCTAGGGCTGAAGAGATGTGGGAAGAGTTGCAGGCTGAGATGGCTCAACTATTTGAGGCCAAACATCAAGCATGGGGAATTCTCCGATGATGAGGACAGGATCATCTGCACCCTCTTTGCTACAATTGGAAGCAGGTACACCTTCTAATGTTTTTGGTGAAACAATCTCAAGCCTGAGGATTTTATACCCTAGCTACTTGTGTATTTTTAGCAAAAATATTGATGTAACCGTGCGCTCGTTGGTTCCCAAAATTTTCTGCATTTAACCTCCTATATGTTCTTATCAGAGATTGCTTGTTGCCCGGTGAAATTAAGAGAAGTTAAAGCCGTGACTTCACTCTTGTTGCCTAGTGTTTATATGCATGTTTGCTTCTTCTTTTTTTTTTTTCTCCCCCCTCCTTCAATTGTGCTTGAAATTGCAGGTGGTCCATTATAGCTGCTCAACTACCAGGGAGGACTGACAATGACATCAAGAACTATTGGAACACCAAGCTCAAGAAGAAACTGCTTGGGATTGCCCCTCCTGTTTCATCCGCTAATAACAGCAGCAGCTCTCAGAGGAAATCAACATCAACAAACCAACAGCAGCTTCTCTTTCCATCATCACAGTCAAAGCCTGTCTTCTCAGGACTTAACGGTAGCTCAAACCTCCCTACGGATCACACGACACTTTATCAAGATATCTTCTGCGGTGCTTCTTCCCTCCTCCAAGCCCCGTTCTCATCTTTGAACAGTAGCCATAACCAGTATCAGATAAGCTTCGGGGGTGCTGAGCAGAGCTGTAGCTCTTCTGATATGAGCTATGGCAACGAGCAGCAGCTGGGGTTTGAGAGCTATCTCTATGCTGGGCTTGGCTGGGGAGATCATCAGGCCCAACCTCAGGCTCAACCTCCATTAGAGTATGGTTATGAGGAGATCAAGAACTTGATCAATGGAGGTGCCGGTGCTGACGCTGATGCTACAGTTTATAATGATCCAGAAGACAGCTTCAAAGCCCAAGGGAGAGGATCAGTCATGTACCGTTTCTGATCTCTGTAAAATAAAAAGTTCGAAGGGCAAAAGATTGAAGAGGTATGGTCTGTGTCTGTGAAGTGAAGAGTTAAGTATTATTTTATAAGGAAGAGAGAGAGAGAGAGAGAAGGTACTTCTCGGGGGTGAAAAGAGAAGGAGACATCTGTGACTGTGTTGGCTTTCATTTGTGCATTTCTTTCCTTTCATTCACTGTGATTTGATGTTTTGATGTATGTGTGGTACAATCGTCTAGATATAGACAGCATTGGAGAAAATTTATAATGTCTTGTCATTCGTAGGGTGTAGTTGTGTAGTCAGTCCTAGTCCTAGAGAGGAGATCATTCAGCAATCAGATCCGCACATGCACTTCTCTCCCCCTCTCCCCTCTCTCCCAAATCCAAAGGATCGGCTCCATTGGATTCATTGGTACTTTGTGATTCAAAACAAAAATAAAGGTTGATATGTAAATACATGTTTCTATTATAAAAGTTTTTTCGTGATTTCTACTGTGTTAGCATTTACATCTGTCGTCTCCAATAATAACGTGATCTTTAATTGCGTTAGTTTTTGACCTACGAGTACCTTTCATCAAAATGGTCTATATAAATTAAGATATAACTTTGGTTACCACATGATTTTCACATATTATTAAGAATTACGGGGAAAAAAAATATATCACGATATATGTGCTGACTATGATATTTGTGCTAATTATAAAATAGATATCACTGTATAGTCTCTCTCTCTCTGATCTCTCTCTCTCTCTCTCTCTCTCTCTCTCTCTCTCTCTCTCTCTCAAGTTTGAAACTTATTTTGTTAAAGATATTAAGAATGGTTAAAGCTAAGATAGGATCTGCACCATTGGAAATGTTTGTGTCAGGGTTTTATGTTTTATAATCTTCTGTGCTTAAAAACTGAGATTAGATTCCTACTTAGGGGATTGTAATATATTTGGCTTGGCTGGTTATAATCCCTATGTATTAGCAAACAAATAGGGATGTCGGCCCTTTGTTTCTCTTTCTAAAGAGCAAGATGACCTAGTATTAATATTAATATTAATATTAATATTATTAAGAAGAGAAAATACGTGAGGTCTCTCGTGAATTTTAGCATTGACTAGCTGAGGTAAAGGGTCCTTGTGCAGTGCATCGAGCGACTCATCAGGGTCCAATCTTACGAGCCAGGGGCCCAGGCTAAATGTTATGTACCCTCCCTTTTGCGTACTGTCCTTACACATATTCAGTTATGTACTACATACTCCTCATAAGTCAAAGCTCAAATGATGGTTTAAAATTAGGGCAGGAGGAGAGTAAATGGACTAGTCAATTGAGATTGAAATCTAACTTGATTTAAAAAAATAGTGTTATTTAATGGAATTTTTAAATTAAAGAGCTAAATTTAAGCATGTATATACCTGAGTACATTTCTTCCTAATTTATTGATCAATCTGACAAAGTTTTTTTTTTTTTTTTTGAAACTGAAAAAACAGAATGAGATGCCCTGTTCATATATTTACTAGTAACACTAACTTAATTAACCCAAATGTGAATAGTCTAATAGTAGAATTGATCACACAGTTCATACCCAAGAGGAGGAAGATGACCATTGCCGTCACCTACTATAGAAATCATAGATGTTTGGTCAAAAACAAAACTTAAACTAATTAACAAATTAATCTGTGAAAAATTAAATTAGGCAAAAAGAGTAACATGAGTTTAATTAGAGCTATCACTGGCTCTTGAGCTATACACATAATCATATCAAAAACATAACAGCATGAAGAGACCATCATAGGTTACAAAAAGCTAGCAATGAAAATTTGGTGGGGGCTTTTTCGAAATTATCTCTACACGAGCCTCCTCATCTGTGGATGTCTCATCTTGCAACAGCAGCCTAGCAATCCCCCCTCCTCTCCACCATCTGCTTGAGTGTGGATGATCTCTTGGAGGCGAGGTTCCCTGTCCATAACAGTATAAAGTATGCCAATCTGACAAAGAATTGTGTCTGACAAGTCAAAGAAGAGGCTAATGCTTCTTAACCGTTCACTTAAACAGTTGCCAAACAGCACAAATGGTTAATCTAAGTAACTCAACATTTAGTGGGTTAATTTTAACTGCGTCATGTGTATGAGCAAAAAAAAATATTAAACCTTGATTATTATGCAGACTTTAAATAAATATGTAACTTCTAATATGAAGCCGTACAGAATTTGTGAGTGTTGAAACTAATAAAAAGAATATGACTTCAAATATCTTAAATTTAGTTCCTCTAACCATTACACAAAAACTCTGAAGTTATGGTGAGGATCAAGGATTATAGTTTTATATTAATTCTAACATGCATGTGCAAGTCGAGCGCCATTTTTATGGGTCGAAACTTGAACTCACGTAACAGTGTTAATTTTTAGAAAATCCGTATTTAATTCGTGGTCAGTGGGATTTGAACCTGGGTTGCTCTGATAACATCTTAAAGTAGTTCATCTAAACATTACACCAAAACTCTGAAGTTATGGTGAAGATCAAGGATTATAGTTTTATATTAATTCTAACAAAATCATCAAAAATTAATGGATGCCTACCTTAATATGTGTGCGTGTGTATGCACGCATATGGAGCCTTTTAATATACTCAAAAGGTATAACTGCATACACTTACAAAAGTATTGATATACAATATACTTCTATGAGAGACTTTGATTTTGATTTTGATGTGTTTTAAAGCTATGAAAATTAATGATGCGTTTTATGATTATTTTCTCATGAACATAATTTTTTTATGAAAATCAAGTAATTACTACTGAATGACTTTTCAACAATACAATTAAATAAATCTTATGATTCATAAGTAAATTATCTACAAGATTAATTCGCTCAATTGCAATCTACATTTCTGAAGTACTTAAAAATAAAACATCATTTCCTTTCAAGAATTTTAAACATGAATCAGTGATTTTCTTTAACGTCCTTCAGGACCCAACTATTTTACAATCACTTAGAAAATGCTTATGGAAATGGTTAGGATTTTTTTTAATCCATATAGATCTTGAAGCATGCAAATTAAAATGTACGGTTGAAGTTATATGTGTGCATGTGTGTGTGTGTGTTAACATGCATATGTGTGTGTGTGTGTGTGTGTGTTTGTTTGTTAACATGCAGTTTTTTTAGGGAAATAATGGGGAATCCTGTCATGGGGGAAGAAGACCACTGTTCCAAAATTGTATGACGACCGTTATAATAAGTTTTGATACCTTAGGGAGGTCAGTGGTTCCAATAATATATATATATATATATATATATATATTAAGGACAGCTCTATATTAATTAAATTAAACGACAATGAAATTGCATATGGGAATCCATTGACCTCCTAATATTAAATTTATCACTGTAGTTTTGGACATTTAGATTATTCGTTGCCAGCGCTTGTACTTCGCTTCTCGATTTAATTTGGATTATCCTTTTCTTAATCAGACTTTGAAGTTAGGAGCACACCATTTTTTTAAATAGGAATGTTTTTTCTTCATGTTGTTACTTTATATTTGTGAGCGTAATACAAGGGTCGGTTGCTTTTTCTATGTAGTTTAAGTTTATATATGGACTGCGGCTTCTCTTCTCTTGACGAGCACAACTTGAAGTATATTGTCGATTGTTGCAGCATGCAATTTTTCTAATGTTGGTGGGGGTGTTTGGCGGTGACATTAACTAATTCAATGTATCAAGTTTGAAGTCCAAATTTTTTTCCAAGAAACGTTAAACCGATTTGGAAAACCTCGGCTTAAGACTTTTACATATTTTTCTCTTTCGATAATTATCTATAAGAAGACATTAAAGCTTTGCATATGCTTTGTTCTCCTCTCAAAGTCCCATTCGCTGTTAATAGTCGTCCCCCAAATTCGAGACTTATTTTTCTATGGTTAGAACGATTCTTTAAGCAAGCTTTTAAGTGTCTATTTGCGTTGTCTAAGAGACTGTAAAATAGAAACCTTTGTAAATTTACAGGACTACTCAAATGGACTCAAAAAAAGTATTTGAAGCATCCTTTTTTTTAAAAGCTAGCAAACATAGGAGATAACTCCCCCATTCAATTTTATTTATAGATAAACAAGAAAGGATAAATAACAAGATATACACGAGAAAGTGTCCAATGTGGTTTTACCAAAGAAACAATATTTTCTGAGACATAGAGGTAAACATGTTGGATTTAAATCTAATTAAATCTATTTATGGGCACATATGATTAATCTGTGTGTATTGTTATCCTTCAGGATAACCCACTAAAGTGATCAATCAATTTGGGTTAATGAGTATTTAAATAAATCATGGGTTTATATGTGCAGATACCAAGTTGTAATTGTAATTTGATGAGGGGCCAAATTACAAATGTACAACACCTATAAATAAGGAGTTATGGTCCCTAATCTAGGGTTACATTCTCTAATTCTCTTCACCCCCATCTAGAGAGAAATTTGGCTAGAGAAACCCTAAGGTTAGAAGATCCAAAACTCATCTCAAAGTTTCATCTATGGATTTAGGTATAAGCTTCCGCTCTTTTTTATTCTTGTTAATCTCTTCCAATTAATCATGATTTTAAGATTTAGATCTCATATATTAGATCTAACAAGTGGTATCAGAGCCACCCGTGATTAATTCTTAGGGATTTAAGTTTTAAAAATTGGGTTTTTTGATCTTAAATCTCTGGTTTTGATTCAGAACTGTTCTCGGATGAACAGTAATGTTTTTTTGTTTTTTGGAGGAACAGTAAAAAAGTCGTCATGAATAGTAACGTTTTTAATTTTTTCGATTTTTTCTTTGATTTTTTTTAGATCTGGATCAAGAAATCATCCTTTGTTTTTTCGATTCTGGATCAGGATTTGAAAATAAAAATCGAGGAATTTTTTGGATTCTTTTGGGTTTGGTCTTCGGTCCCGTGCTCCTCGTCGGCGAAGTTTTGCTGACGGCCTCGCTCTCGACTCCGACGGCGACGGCTGTGTCGGGAAATCCTAGGATTTCGACATTTGGGTGCAGGAGCAATGGCGGCGGCGGTTTCAGATTAAAACCCTTAGGGTTCGTGCGTAAAAACGTGACGAAAATTAAGGAGGTGGTTACCTCAAATTTTGGCGAGGCTTGAAAGCTTCAAACGAACTTCGCGTTCATTATCAAAACGAATCTTGCGTTCGTTCTCAAGTTGAACATCATGTTCATTTTTTTTTCAAACGAACCTCACGTTCGTTCTTAGGTGAGTCTTGTACTCAATACAGTCGAACCTTGCGTTCGAAGTCAAGCGAACTCCGTGTTCACTATGGTTAAGCCTCGGCTTTTCATGGGTCCACTTTGGTATACTTAATTTATTTAATTAAGTTATGAGTCCTAATTAAGCTATGGAAAATTCTTCTAATTCAGATTAAGCTGTTTAATTTGAATTAATTTTGGTAATTAATCAATTATTTAATTCAAATATTATGACACTTTGGTATTAAGGTTGTCTCTCACTCCAATTATTTAATTAAAATAAGAAGTTGCCAAAGTAACATCTCTTGTGTAGATTGTTCATGAGGAATGTGAGATATTTGTGTGTATGCTTTCGTATAAATATTTAATCGGCCCAAAGGAAGGTTAATATTTATTTAGACTGCATACACATCTGTGATGATAAACGTGTGATAATTATAAGGTTTACATGTGAATAATGAATCGATCCAAAGATAGTTTTATTATTTGATATGAGTTATTGTCAATATTTGATCATTGTAACAAGGTATCACTTGCAATTAATATTACTGTCCAAAGACTTAATATTAATGTTGTGCCAGATATCTTGGATGAGATTTGTCATTATTTGAATTTTATTGATTACTAATTATGGTTACTGATGTGAGCATTTTTTTTGTTTTATTTCAGCTAATGCATCTGCTGTAATAATTTCTGCTAACATCAACTCAATTCCCATGCTAAATAGGATAAACTTTAAGGTTTGGAAAGATAACATATTAATTGTTCTTGGCTGCATGGATCTAGACCTTGCATTAAGAATTGAACAACCCCAACCTCTCAATGCGGATAGCACTCATGATGCAAAGAAGGAGTATGAGAAGTGGGAGCGTTCAAATCGCATAAGTCTTATGATCATTAAGCGCGGCGTTCCAGAAGCCTTCAGGGGCATAGAATCCGAAGGGATTACTAAGGCTAAAGATTTCATTGCCGAAATTGAGAAACGTTTTGCGAAAAACGATAAGGTTGAAACAAGCACGCTTTTAGCTCGCTTGATTTCAATGAAGTATAAGGGCAAAGGAAATATCAGTGAGTACATTTTGGAAATGTCTCATATTGCTTCAAAGCTTAAGGCACTTAAACTCGATCTTTGTGATGAGTTATTGGTGCATCTGGTTTTGTTGTCTCTTCCTGCACAATTCAATCAGTTTAAGGTCAGTTATAACTGTCAAAAAGAGAAATGGACTCTAAATGAGCTCATTTCATAATGTCTACAAGAAGAAGACAGGTTGAAGCAAGATAAGACAGAAAGTACTCATTTGGCCTATGCCTCTAAGGATAAGGGCAAGAAAAGAAAGAATGATAATGAAGCTGCTAATGGTCCGGTTCAGAAGAAACAATATAAGGATAATCAGGGTTGTTTCTTCTATAACAAGCCTGGACATGTAAAGAAGGATTGTACCAAATATCACGCCTGGCGTGCTAATAAGGGTATGTTCCTTACTTTGGTCTGTTCTGAGGTTAATTTAGCTTCAGTACCTAGAAACACTTAGTGGTTAGACTCTGGTGCTACTACTCACATAAGTGTTTCTATGCAGGGTTGCCTGAGCTACCGAAAGCCAAGTGATGTTGAAAGACACATCTTTGTGGGCGACGGTCAATCGGTAGATGTGGAAGCAATTGGGCACTTTAGGTTGCTGTTAGGAACTGGTTCTTATTTGGACTTAAAAGATACTTTTGTAGTACCGTCTTTTAGACGGAATTTGATTTTAGTTTCTGTATTGGACAAATCAGGTTATTCTTGTTCATTTGGAAACAACCAATTCAGTTTATCTTTTAATTCAAATATTATGGGAACTAGTTACTTGAGTACTTACGACAACATATATTTGCTCGATACAATTGCTTCTTATAATGAATCCTTGCATGTGAAATCGCGTAGTACTAAACGTAAATTAAATAAGGAAAATTTCGTGATATTATGGCATAAGCGCTTGGGTCATATCTCAAAAGGTAGAGTTGAGCATCTTGTGTCTAATGGTATTTTGGATTCCCTTGATTTTTCGGACTTCGACGTATGTGTTGAATGTATCAAGGGAAAACAGACCAAAGTTAAGAGATTAGGTGCCAACAGATATTCGGATGTCTTAGAATTGATACATACGGATATTTGTGGGTCATTCCCTACGACATCCTGGAATGGTCAACAATATTTTATATCATTCATAGACGATTACTCACGTTATGTGTACCTATATCTTATTCATAAAAAATCTGAGTCACTGGACATGTTCAAAGCCTATAAAACTGAAGTTGAGAATCAACTCAATAGAAGAATTGAAACTGTTAGATTTGACCGTGGTGGTGAGTACTTTGGCAGATATGATGGTTCAGGTGAATAACGTCCAGGACCATTTGCTAGATACCTAGAGGAATACGGTATTGTCCCACAGTACATCATGTCGAGTTCACCTAGCATGAATGGTGTAGTTGAAAGACGAAATAGGACTCTTAAGGATATGGTAAGAAGTATGATCTCTTATTCTTCTTTACCAGAGTCTCTTTGGGGAGAAGCACTTAAGACAGCAGCTTACATTCTGAATAGAGTATCAAGTAAAGCAGTTGCTAAAACACCTTATGAGCTTTGGACTGGTCGAAAGCTCAGTTTAAAGCACTTACATATTTGGGGATGTCCAGCTGAGGCAAGGCCTTATAGGCCAAATAAAAAGAAATTAGACTCCAAAACAGTTAGTAGCTGCTTTATTAGGTACTCTGAACGTTCTAGGGGCTATAAGTTTTATGATCCCACACTAAGAAATATTTTTGAGATGGGAACAGCAACATTCTTTGAGGATGTTGAGTTTAGGGGGCGAAATAAGGTTAGAGACATTGCTTTTGAGGAGGAATTAGTATTAGATCCAATCCATACAGTTACTTTTGACAATATTCAGGTTCCTATACCTGTTGTTGCTCAAGAAGTAAATTCGGAACCTTAAGATGACAATATTGTATTTCTCCAAGAACATGAGGAAAGTAATGGAATGTTTGAAGATGATCCAATCAACTTCCTTCAGGTCATGAAAAGTTCTAACTCTCAACAGCGGATTGATGCCATGAATGAAGAGTATAAGTCTATACAAGACAATAAGGTTTGGGAACTTGTCCCATTGCCAGAAGGTGCAAAACCAATTGGTTGTAAATGGATTTTTAAAACCAAGCGGGATGCAAATGGTAATGTGGAGAGGTATAAGGCACGTCTTGTAGCTAAAGACTTTACTCAAAAGGAAGGCATTGATTATACAGAGACTTTCTCTCCAGTTTCATCGAAAGACTCTTTCAGAATAATCATGGCACTTGTTGCTCATTATGATCTTGAGTTACATCAGATGGATGTTAAGACTGCATTTCTTAATGGCGACATTGATGAGATGATTTATAAGGTGCAACTAGAAAACTTTGTGTCAGGAGACCTAAAAAATATAGTTTGCAAATTAAGAAAATCCATCTATGGACTCAAGCAAGCTCATCGTCAATGGTATCATAAGTTTCAACAAATAATTATCTCGTTTGGTTTTGAGATGAATATTGTTGATGACTGTCTATATCACAAGTTCAGCGGGAGTAAGTATATTTTTTTGGTTCTGTATGTCGATGACATATTGATTGCCACTAATGATATAGGCATGTTGCACGAAACCAAGAGATTTCTATCAAAGAATTTTGAGATGAAAGATCTTGGAGACGTTTCTTTTATATTAGGAATCCAGATACATCGAGATCGCTCTCAAGGTATACTTGGATTATCACAAAAGAGCTATATCGTTAAAGTACTTAAAAGGTTTGGCATGCAAGATTGCAGACCAGGAGATTCCCCTGTTACTAAAGGAGACAAGTTTAGTCTCAATCAGTGCCCTAAAGGTAACCTTGAAATTCAGGAAATGCAGAAGATTCCTTATACTTCGGTTGTAGGAAGTCTAATGTATGCTCAGGTATGTACGCGTCCGGATATTGCGTACATTGTTGGGATGTTAGGCAGATACTTAAGCAACCCTGGTATGGATCATTGGATAGCAGTCAAAAGGGTTATGAGGTATCTTCAGAAAACAAAAGATTATATGCTCACATACAGAAAATCAGAACAACTAAAGGTCATTGGGTACTCTGATTCTGATTTTGCTGGATGCCAAGATAGCAAAAAGTCTACATCAGGCTATATTTATATGTTAGTAGGAGGAGCTATATCATAGAAAAGTGTCAAACAAATACTTGTAGCTTCCTTCACTATAGCAGCAGAATTTGTAGCTTGCTATGAGGTATCAAATCAGGGAATATGACTGCGAAATTTTGTCACGGGACTGCGCATTTTGAAAAATATGAAAAGACCACTAAGGTTATATTGTGATAATAAATCTATAGTAATGTATTCCAATAACAACAGGAGCTCAACTAAGTCAAAACATATTGACATTAAGTTCCTGGTTGTGAAAGAAAAGGTACAGAGTGGACAAATATCCATAGAGCATATTGGGACAAACTCCATGATCGCAGATCCTCTTACTAAGGAATTACCACCCAAGATCTTTCATGAGCACACCGCTCATATGAGTGTGGTGATATTCAAGGATATCATGATTTAGTGGGAGTTTGTAATAGTGGTGCTTTATGTTAGGTTGTATTGTCTGATCAGAATAAAGTTTTTCAGTTCAAACACTCTGTTACATTATATTTGGCTTTGACCTCACTAAAGTAGGACCAGTTAAAAATAGACATGTACTGATCACATTGCATGTAATTTTCATGCTGCATATCCATGATTAATCTATGTCGTTTGATTATATTGGTATATGTGATCATTGATGGGTCGAGTCATGATAAATGTGATGAATGCTGCTTTGATCCTATATTGATATAGTCAATGGACGAGATTGTTCAGAAATACCTTTTCAGTAATAGCAATTCATAAGGTTATACACAATTTAAGGAGTCATATGGTGCCCAAGTGGGAGATTGTTGGATTTAAACCTAATTAAATCTATTTATGGGCACATATGATTAATCTGTGTGTATTGCTATCCTTCAGGATAACCCACTAAAGTGATCAATCAATTTGGGTTAATGAGTATTTAAATAAATCATGGGGTTATATGTGCAGATATCAGGTTGTAATTGTAATTTGATGAGGGGCCAAATTATAAATGTACAACACCTATAAATAAGGGGTTATGGTCCCTAATCTAGGGTTACATTCTCTAATTCTCTTCACCCCCATCTAAAGAGAAATTTGGCTAGAGAAACCCTAAGGTTAAAAGATCCAAAACCCATCTCAAAGTTTTATCTATGGATTCAGGTATAAGCTTCCGCTCTTTTTGATTCTTGTTAATCTCTTCGAATTAATCATGATTTTAAGATTTAGATCTCATATATTAGATCTAACAAAACAACTTTCTCTCTCAACATATCCATGAGGATATGAAGAGTAGACATTGCCTTCATTCACTGCAATCCCACATGTAGTGAGGGACGAAGGCAAGCCCCAAATATATGAAAGAGAAACTATTGTTTCCTTTAGACTTTTAGGACAACCTATTCTTACAGAAAGAATTAATTTGGCACAAATAAACATGAGGATCGAGAGGGAGAATTTTTTTAATTACCATATCTAAGGAGGCAACATGTTTATTGTTTTTCTTCATGAATATATTAATTTGAACAAAAAGCAACATTCAAATGTTTTATTAAGTTAACTAATAATTAACTAATTAATTATTATTAAATTAATAATAAATTAATTAATAGTGCCATGACTAATAAATAAAATTAATTAATTAGTCATATAGAATTATTTTATTAATATTTCAAATTGGTAATAGCTAATTCATTTTTATTTAACAAATTAATACTATAACAAGCTAATTGTTTCTTGAGGCATGACTCTTGGTAAATGAAGTGTGTTATAGTTTTTTTTAAATGATAATGATAATTAGACATTGATATTATTATTAAAATAGTGAAAATAGCTAATTCCGTTAAATTGTATTAAGCAATAAGGGGCTAAATGCAATAAGTTGCTGAAGAAACCGCGAACGATTTGGTGAAGAACAGGTTTTGAAGACTGCAGGAGTCTCATTTGGAGCTTCACGGTCGACCGCGGCGTAAGGTCGGTCAACCGCGAACGTGCACAGACTCTGGAAGGAGTCTGGCTTTGGCACGGTCGACTGCCGTGGTCGACCGTCACGGTCGACCGCGAGACCCTGTAGGCGAATATTGGGCTCTGTCGTTTGTCACGGTTGACCGCCGCGGTCGACCGTCAGACCCTGTAGGAGTTTTCCAGGCTCTATCGTTTGTCACGGTCGACCGTGGCGGTCGACCGCGTATCGGGTCAGGCCCATGTTTGGTTTCCTATTCTTATTGGGTTTTGGTGTTTGCTATAAATACCAACATACGAATTAGGGTTTCTTAGGCTTGGATTTGAGATTGGTTTGGGGATGTTGGAGTGCAAAAAAAGAGAGTTTTTCTGAGCAATTGTTTGAGGGTTTATTTGGAGAGATTAAGAGCTTTGTTGGTGAGATTAATTTGTTCCTTCGAGTGATTTGTAATCTCAAGTTGTACTCTTCTTCTCTATTAGGAAAAACCCAATCCCCTTCTTACCCCGTGAACGTAGGCAATTTGTCGAACCACGTAAAACTATTGTGTTTAGATTTGTGCCGATGTTTTGATTTGTTTGGCCTTTATCTCGATGTTCATTTGATTTGGTTCTCGAAGCACGCCCGTTTGGTTGTCCCGCTTCCGCACCGCGCACAACAATTGGTATCAAAGCTTCAGATTCCAGATCTAGGGTTTTGTCTTGGTTGGAGGAGTAGATCAATTTGGAAGTTCGGCTAGGGCTTCGTTTGGTGAGAAAGGTGAGATCTTTTTTGGTAAAGATTCTATCTTTTACAGTTTGGATCTATTCTTTATTTGTTCTGCATTGGTTTGTTGGCGCTTGAGCTATTTGGAGGAGTAGATCGCTTTGGTGGCTCTTCGAGGGATTCGTTTGGAGATAAAGGTGAGATTTTTCCTATTTGTGGATCTCGTTGCTGTCGTGCGAGGTGAGATAGTTTAGAGACTCTTTTTAGGGTTTCAATTGGAGGTAAAATTCTTTTCTTTATCAGTTTGGATCTATTCTTCATTTGTTGGTGCTTTGAGATAGTTGGTCGAGATAGAAGGATTTGAGGCTGGGTTATTTGTTTGTTGATACGGTACATTGGATTATTGAGAAGTACCATTGACCTGCATATTGAAGTCCTTTGAGCACGTTGGTATGAGCAAGGAGACCGAGGTGGAGTTTGGCACTTCTATTTGATGATTAAGGGTTCTTCTATTTGGTGTTCATTCAGGCATTCGGGGGCCTTCCAAGGAGGCATCATTGGAAGGTAATTAGTATTTTGGTTTCTTTTGTTGAGGATTGTACTAGGTATTTATGGGTTGCAACCAAGTCCCGTTGGTTTTGAAGTCCTAGTAGTCAACAACAGTTGAAGAAGTGCATTGGCAGTAAGGTGAAGGTACTTCATTCTGGTTGTAGAGGGAGGTACAACAGGGACCTACTGTATTTGTACTGAGCTCATGGAAGTTTGAGACACTTCATTAGAGAGGAAACATTGGGGTGACGAGATGAGATGACAGTTTCGATGGGTCGTCTTTTCTGGAGGAGGATCGGCATTGGTTGTCGAGCATTGGTTCTGGAGCTTCGACATATTTGGGTCATCTTAGTCATAGGTCGCCGACTGCTGCATTAGAAATTATTAGATCTGGTGGAGCTGCTTTAGATTTTGGTCGGCGTCAGATATTTGGTTACCCAGCATTTGGTCACATCGAGGATGTGAGATTTAATCTGATTGCACGTTTGGGATTCGGAAGCTCATTTGATTATCGTTTGGGAGCTTCTGATTTTGTTCTGAGCAGGAATGGCACTTTTGACTCTCAACAGATAAAGAGTGTTGATCAGGTCGTTTGGATATCGTAGCAGGTGGAGGATGATGCTACTCCATGTTGGGTGGAGTTTACTCCACATACTCCAGATCATACTGCATCGTTTGGGATTCTAGCTGAGGTGACACAAATTGGGGATCATTTGGTTTTGGATGCAGATGATATTGGTGAAGAGTTGTAAACTTTTCTATTTGATTGAGGGTCTTTGGAGGCCATTTGGGTGAACTACGTGAATGCTTTATTCCTTGGGCAAGAGGATATGTAGGCAGTCAGTTTTGATGCAGCCGATTTAGTAAGTAGATACCGACATTTGGGTGAGTGTTCGCACTCCCGTTTGGATCTCAACTTGTGTGGATGGAATCCGTTGTCATGAGTCTGTTGCCGTGACGTACTGGATGCAACAAGTGAGGTATTTGTTTTGATTGGTGTCGGCTTAGTTTTGGTAAAAACTTCACCGAGGTGGAGAATTGAAGAAACCGCCAATGATTTGGTGAAGAACAGGTTTTGAAGACTACAGGAGTCTCATTTGGAGCTTCACGGTCGACCGCGGCGTAAGGCCGGTCGACCGCGAACGTGCACAGACTCTGGGAGGAGTCTGGCTTTGGCACGGTCGACCGCCGCGATCGACCGCGAGACTCTGTAGGCAAATATTGGGCTCTGTCGTTTGTTACGGTCGACCGTCAGACCCTGTAGGAGTTTTCCAGGCTCTGTCGTTTGTCACGGTCGACCATGGCGGTCGACCGCGTATCAGGTCAGGCCCATGTTTGGTTTCCTGTTCTTATTGGGTTTTGGTGTTTGCTATAAATACCAACATACGAATTAGGGTTTCTTAGGCTTGGATTGGAGATTGGTTTGGGGATATTGGAGCGCAAAAAAAGAGAGTTTTCTAAGCAATTGTTTGAGGGTTTATTTAGAGAGATTAAGAGCTTTGTTGGTGAGATTAGTTTGTTCCTTCGAGTGATTTGTAATCTCAAGTTGTACTCTTCTTCTCTATTAATGAAAACCCAATCCCCTTCTTGCCCCGTGGACGTAGGCAGTTTCCCGAATCACGTAAAACTATTGTGTTTGGATTTGTGCCGTTATTTTGATTTGTTTTTGGCCTTTATCTCGATGTACGTTTGATTTGGTTCTCGAAGCACGCGCATTTGGTTGTCCCGCTTCCGCACCGCGCACACCAGTTGCTAATGAGATGCATGGTTGTATGTTGATAGAGCTTTGAGAATGTTTGGAATCAGGCACTTTTTCTTTCTTTTTTTGTTTCTGGTGATCCTTGATTTCAACAATCTCAAGAACAAGTAAATGAATATATTGTTTTTCTTACAGACAATCCCCCTGTAAATTTTGTTTTTGTCCAAAAGTAAATGTTCAGAAAACTCCGTTAAAGTGTAATATACGAAGCTTATATTAAAAGCCACAATATAACATAATAAAATTCTAGTGTATATACAGCTCATATTCTTTCTTAATAAGTTTTGAGTACTTACGTGGTGACTCTAAAACATAGAACATTTTATCATGGTAAGAATCTGAAGAATGATTATGATAGTTTGATCAAAGTTTGTAACCAAATAATTAATCTAGGTCTAGTATACATAGGCATATAATTAAGATTCTCATGCGAACTTCCACTTAATTTAAGGCTAATAATAGGCCTTAGGTGTTTCTAGGAACAGAATGTTTGATTTTAGGATTAGCCATGAATTTTATAGTCAAAACTAGCTCTTACTAAAATATGAACTAGAACTGAAGCCAAATTTTGTAGGACTAGGATAGTTATGGACAGATGATTAACTTGTCTTGCTTGTTGTACTCATAGGCCGGCCTAACATCTGTTGAATCTAAACTAAATGATTAACCTAACGATGTGCGTAAATCACCTATATATTACCCTAAATTCCCCTAGCTAGCGACATCACATTTATATGCACTCCGTAGGGTGATTAATTAAAAAGATTTCTTAAGACTGTACCAAAGTTATGATAGTTAAATTCTATCACAAGATCCATTATCAGCTTCAGCTGAATTATTGTAGATAAAAGGAGCAAAAATTAAACCAGACCCAAGTAAAACAGTATCCTAAGCTATCAGCTTTGAAGACTTGTATACTATGAGATTTGTAGAATATATTATAGACTTAATTAGCACGAAAAATTAATTAATTGAACGTGACAAATGTTGCATGAAGATAGTTATAATCGAATTTGCATAGTTTAAAGTTGATATTTTTTTGCGATAAAAAATTTGATAGTTTAACTAACAAGTTGTTGGCCCCAGGGGCGGAGCCATACGGGGGCTAAACAGGCCCCGGCCCCGGCCCCACCTTGGATTATGAAAAAAGAGAGGGGATTTTGCTTATAAACCCAAAGTTTTTAGTTCTATATAATCTAATAAACCCAAAATATAAAGTTTGTTTGCCTTTAAACCCAAATATAGAATACAATTTGCATAACTGTATAAAATATAATGTGCAGCTATACATCCAAAGTATGTAGCTATACAATCTATTATATACAGCTATACATTTTGTATTCTATATTTTGAGTTTAATGGTAAACAAACTTTTTAATTTGGGTTTATTGGGACACATAAAACTAGGTGATTTTTGGGTAAATGGGAGCAGAATTTTGTGTTGATAAGCAAAAAACCAAAAAAAAAAAGGTAGTATGCATTAGTTGCTAAAATGTATTTTACAGGGGCTAAATTATATAATGTAGCTATCTTATACAATACACCTTTGACTCTTTTGTTCACTCTGTTAAACTTTCGAGTCCAAACTACGATTTCAGAGTCTGATTTTTCCTATTCTAGTTTATTCTTTGTTGAATTACTAAGCTAAAATCCCAAAATATAGTAATTTCTAGTTAATACAGATGATTGAAATGGTAAAAATTGCACTAATTGTTATTTTCTCTTTGGGTAGAGATAATTTTACTAATTTAAACTTTTATGATGGATCAAACTTTTTTATATAACTTTTGATATAGTAGTAAATAGTATTGCAATTTTCGGGTTTAATAAATATTTGCATAATATATGGACAATTCACGAAAAGTTGAGTTGTTGACATTTGTTTGGAGTTATATTCATTTATGGGTGTTTGGTTTATTTTATTTTCAGTTACGGAATGATTTTAAGAAATGAAGGCAAGAAGAGTGCTACTGTAAACAATATAGTATAATTATAAATATAATTTTGAAAATCCTATTATATACTGATGTCAAGATACTAATCAATTGTGTTAAGAATTCTATATGTTATCATGTTTGCTTACTTTTTGGAGCCCCCTTGTCGAAAATCCTAGCTCTGCCACTGGTTGGCCTAGTGGTAGGCAAGGTGGTTCCAAGACAGGCTCCTGCCTATTATTGATGGTCCCAGAGATATTTAAATAAGAAAAATTTTCCAATGACCCAAAATATGAGACCAACTGGGAGGACATGTGATGTGTCTCCCTCCTATTGCATAATGAGTTGACCATCATTAATGATGATCAGCTCATTATGCAATAGGAGGGGGACACCTCACATGTCCCCTATGTTGGTCTCATATTTTGAGTTCTTGTAGTAAAGCTATTTAAATAATGATAACAATAAAAGATTTTTTCCTTTAAACCCAAAGCTTTACCCTGATTTATTTTTAAACACAAGTTATTTTATTTGTATTTATAAACACAAACAAATTTGTGTATTTATCTTTAAAACCCTATCTCCCAAATACACAACATAATATGTTGGTACCTAGTAAATTTTTTTAAAAAAAGCCTATTTTACCCCTTTCTCTCCCTTCATTCTCTCTCCCGTGCCTCTAAATTTTTTTGTGTCGGTTAAAAAACTAAAAATGTTTAATTGCAAAAATCACCCTAAGATTTTAAATTTTATAAAAAACATCTTAAAAATTTAAAATAGGAACAACACACTATAAATCTTAGAATTATGAACAACCCCTAAAAATTTTAGAATTTGCAGAAAACATCTTGAAAGTTTTAAAAATTATACAAAACCATCAAATGTCAAAATTTACGGAAACACACTAAAAAGATCAAAACTTACAACCATGTGTTTCTATATTTTGATCTTCTTAGGGTGCTTTTGTATAATTTTTATGGAGTTTTTTGAAATTGATAAAACTTTTAAGGTATTTTTTGCAGATTACAAATATTTAAGGGACTATTCACAATAGATTTTTAATATATACTGTTTGTTGGTTTGAAATTTTTAGGTGGTATTATAAATTTGATATTTTTAGGGTATTATTATTATTTTTTATTGTTGAAGGTTTTTTGCAAATTTTAAAATTTTAGGTGTTTTTTGCAATTAAATAAAGTTACGGGTGTGGTTTATAAACTAAAAATTTTTAGAGGGAAGGGATAGTGAATGGAGGGAGGGTTCAAATATTTTTTAGAGGGAGACCACATAATTAGATAGTGTATTTGGAAGGTTAGGTTTAAAGATAAATACACAAAATTGTTTGGGTTTATAGATAAAATAAAACAACTTGGATTTAAAAGTAAATCAGGCTAGAGCTTTGGGTTTGACGGCAGGAAAACAGGATACCGTACATTTGTCTGTCCATTGGGCTTAAAACTATGGGTCTAAGGCTTAGGCCCAAAACATCCAAAATGGGTCTAAGGCTAGGCCCAAAACATCCTTGGATGTTTAACATAGAATTGTGAGTAAACCCCTCCGCTATACTTTCAATTGCACTAAGAACCCTCAACTTATTTGTTATCACTTAGCCCCCTAATTCATAAGGAAGACGGGTGCTACTTGTGATTTATCTTTCTAAGATGACAATCCATGTTCTGTAATGTGAAATTGAATACATAAATGAGGGGGGTACATGTGCGATTTACCTGTATATAAAAGATAATTTATCCTTAGGAGGTGTTAGTCAATTGTGGCATTTTTATTCGAAGTGAGATAAGTGGAATACTTTTTTGCTAGTGAGCCATTTTAGTGGGATAAATAGGAATAATTTTGTGGAGCGAGATATTTTGATAAAATAACTTAGGATAATTTTTCATAATCACAAAGTATATATTTATGCATTTTGAGGATATAAATAATATTTATGTATTTTAAACTTACTATAATTAATTGATAATTATTTACGAGAATCTCAAGTACTATTAAATAATTTTTAGTTAGATTATAAGATATTGTTAAGTATTATTATAATATATGTTTTAGCTTTATATTTTTAATTATTATTATAGTACAAGTCTAAAAAAAGTTTTCCATATTTTCCTACATTTTCTACTTTCCGAGATCTCTTTCCATCATCTCTCTATTTTATTATTTAATAAGTTATGGATTGATACAATCTTTATTTTTAAATTAATTATATAATTATAATATTCGTTAAAAAAGAAAATATCAGAGATGACTAAGAGGAGATGAGATCAGATCTGTCGGTATGGTCTGATGATGGTAATGACCATTGTAGGAGAGAAGTAAATAAAAAAATATAAAGAATAAAAATTAATAAAATAAATAGGAGGGTTTTAGTTTTTTTACCACCTAGTTCGAAGCTAAAACTTAGAATAATTTGAGAGAATAGAGCTCCTATTTTTATATAGAAAAATAAAAAAGTAAGATAATTTTGTACAATTATCCAGTTCTAGTTTTGTTAGAGTTCTAGTTGATTAACGCTTTAAAATCTTATGCTAGTTTTAATTCTAGTTAACTAACACTATAAAATTTTATCTCTTAAATTATTCAAGTTTTAATTTTGAGTTCTATTTGACTAACCGAAATGCCCTTAAATAATGACAACTAACCAAAAATCCTATAGGTCCCCCTCTTTATCCTTACTGCTATGGTTCGGAGTTCAATAACGGAAGGAAAGATAAGGTAAGCTAGGGAAAGGAAAGGTAGGGAACAGGAGAAAAAATATAATATCTTATTTAGAAATTTTGTAAGGGGAATGAAGATGAATTATTTTGTTTGTGAGTTCTAATTATGAGAAGGGAATGAAAGTAAATGAATCTTAACGATTGATTTATTGTGATAGAGGATCAAAATATCTCTTTTATTATGAATTTTTACTTTTTTTCTCTTCCCCAAATTTGGAAGGGAACAAAATTGAAACCCCCCCACCCCTCTTAAAAAAAAGCCCCACACAGAATTTCTCTCTTTTGCCCTTTCCCTACCCCTCGTTACCCACCCTCCAAACATAGCATACAAGGAGTAGGAAATTAATTTAAAAAAAAACTTTGGGTGTGTTTGAATTTCAATGGGGTTAAGGGAAGTTAAGGGAAACTAGGTGAGAGAATGAAAGGGAGTTCCATTCCCCTTGGTTATACCTCAATTTGGGAGTAACAAATTTTATACTATTAAAGGGTGAGCTAAGAAGAATTAGGATGAATAACTTCACCTCCTAAATATTTTCAAAGAATAATTTCCCTAACTTCCTTTCATCCTTATTCCCCTCAATCTAAACAAGTCCATGAAGACCTCTGAAAAAGAAGGGATAATTCCATTTACATCGGCTCCTCTTCTTGCTGAACACGTCGCCTTTTATTTTTCTCTCCAATAAAATTCCACTAATAAAATTCCCCTTGACAAAAAACCCAACAAAAACCTTGCTTTTCAACCTAAATGCTCTAAATCTAATGATCAAAACTCCAGTTCTCACTCATGGCTCTCTGCCATTTTCCATCCTTGTTCACTCTTCCCCACAATTTCAACAACCCACATCTCAAATGGAGAACCCATCAGTTCCCACTTCACCGAAATCTCATTTTCGCTTCATCTGCTGAGAAATCAAGGTTTTTGTCACTTGCCCACTTCTTGTTTTGTGGATTTTTAGCTTACCATGTAATTTGTTTGTTTTAACGTGTAGCAGAAAGAAAGGGAAGGTTTCAAAGCCAAGCAAGAGCAATGAGGATCTTTGCACTGAGCTCCGAGAGTTTATGTCAGTGGCGGGGTTTTCTGAGAATCGCTTGCCCACGATGAAGGAGCTTTCGGAATGTGGAAGGTTTGCTTCAAAATTTATTGTTTCATTTCAATTGAGCCAGTTACGTTTGTGGCATTATAGTGATCATGATAAAGATAGGTTTCTTTAAAATGTAAGTTTCTTCGGCATATTTAATGACTAACATTTACTAATTTTGTATAGTTGTTTCAGTTGAATGATGTTTATGGGACAGTGGGTGCAAGAAGTGGTCTTGGGATCAGAAGTGGTCAGAGTATCGGTTTAGGTTTAATGAAAATTGACAGACGGTGACATATCTCTAGCC
Organism: Asparagus kiusianus; assembly: GCA_022839385.1. Lineage (NCBI taxonomy): Eukaryota > Viridiplantae > Streptophyta > Magnoliopsida > Asparagales > Asparagaceae > Asparagus > Asparagus kiusianus. The sequence goes on along the minus strand of BQKN01000678.1, from coordinate 17,389 downwards.
GTTAGCTAGTTGAATGAATTTTTTTTGGTAAACTAGGAAGATAGTTAGATTGTGGATATAGAGGTTATCATTAAAGTTATCAGTATCAGGAGGAAAAGGTTACTAGAGCATAGGTAAAAGGTGGTCTGAGATCTTCCTATTCTTAAATGCCTCTCAATCCATGCTATCATCTGTAAAATTCTAGCTGAAAATCAAATCACGTTTCTTCTTTCTGGCAAATGCTATGTAAATTTAAACACAACTCCACATTTTCTTCTGTTTATTGACAATTGACTTTTTATTGCACGTATTCATTGGCAACTGACTCTTTATTGACTCGACTACAAACATGACTAGTGAATCTATGAGTGCTGAATCGTTTGCATCAGGTAGGTCGAGTCCACTTTATTCAGAATCACTACCAATCACTTGCCTTGTCTTCCAAGTCCTAAAAACAAAGTAAGAAGGAAAAATGTTATGGATTAATTGAGTGGTTTAGTAAGAGTGCTACAAGTATGAGATTTGTCAATATATTCAGTAACATGAATGTTAAAGGTGAGAACTAAAGTTTCATATTAACTTAATTTCTCCAGTTCCTGATATTATAGAAAGAGAACCACCAGCAACTCTATCCTTACCTTGACCTCAACACAATTGATAAGTAGAAAAGAAATATGAAATGCTAGTCACAGGATGACTAGCTTCATAAGAAAAAAAATTTGGAGCACTAAAAGAAGCAAGAAGGGAAAGGTTTAGTACATCAATCTTTGAAATGGAAAGGCCCGTTTGAAGTTCGTAAGCATGCTGATTTACCTTTCGGGTGGAAAAACTTCCTTTTTAACTCCACATGTTCTGGGCTTCCACAATGCTGGCACTCTTATAGTCTTATTTATCTTTGCTTTCTTGTAGCTGCAAGTGTTTCTTTAAGTTCTTTTCTCTCCAAAAAGATGCAGCCAATACTGAATGGTCCTGTAAAAGATGCTTGTCAGACATTAGTATGAAATTCCTTTTTATTGTTGATCAGCTTCACGGCATATTGATTCATGTGCACCTTAATCTAACTTTTGCACAGCCTTTTTTTCTCTTACAACTTCGATCTAAACTGATGTTCAGCCTAAGTACCCTCCACTTGTGAACGTGGGGGCCACCCACGTGATTTTGTAAGCCTTCGTTTCCTTTCCGCGTGAGATTTCGGGCCGCTAATCTCATATAAATACCAACTATGTTTAGCCTAGGGTTAATAGTAAGGCAGGGGAATAATTCAAGGCGCCTGCAGAGGGTTTCTAGCAGGAGGTTTTCGTTGGCGGCTAAGGAGAAAAGCAAGCGCGAGAAGGTTTTGACTGCGGCTGTTTTTGTGCAAAAGAATAGAGTCGGCTGTCCCTTTGTAGAGAGAGATTAAGAGGGATTTGAGAGTTTGTTTTGAGAGGGTTTAGATTGAGTGAGTGATTGTAAACCCTAGTTGTATTCTCTCCCTCTAATAGTAGATCTCCCCCTCCTTACCCCGTGGACGTAGGCGATTTGCCGAACCACGTAAAATTCGTTATCTTGCTGTTTTGAGATTTGTAATAGCTTGTAGGTTTCCTTGATATTTCAGTCTTAGAACTGATGAGAAAGAGCTGATATCTCACTTTAATGAGATATCTGATTTTCGGTTCTTGTTTCCTTTGAGAAATAAGAATATTCGTTGTGATCTAATCTCTTGTTGTGCACCTTGCACACCGGAGGTGTTGTTAAAATTTTCGCTACGCACAACAAGTGGTATCAGAGCTCCGGGTTGGATTTGGGGCTTGTTCGAAGGATTCGCTGAAGGATTCCTATTTGAAGAATTAGATTGACAACATAGGAGAAACAAGCACATCGGGATCGTCTCTTTCGAAGGCGATACAGAGTCTGAGCATCAATAACACGAAGATTGATGTTCCGAAGTTCGACGACAAGATTAATTTCGGATTATGGAGGTGTCAGGTGATGGACGCCTTGGATGCATAGAATTTGGAGGAGACTCTTGAGTTACAAGAGAAACCCGTTGATATGGAGGATAAGGTTTGGAAGAAGATGAATAGGAGTTATTCGGTCATGCTTGACGTCGGATCTTATTTATGACGTAATGAACGAAACGTCGGCGAATAGAATGTGGGAAACACTCAATGAGAAGTATCTGACAAAGAGCATTGAGAATCGGCTTCACTTGAAGAAGATGTTTTACCAATTCAAGATGAAGATGAGAGTTTCCATTCGGGAGCATGTTAACAATTTCACGAAGCTAATTTCGGATATGGCCAATGTAGATATCATGGTTGAGGATGAAGACAAGGCGATGCTACTATTATGTTCGTTGCCGAAGGATGATTTTGGTATATTTGTTCTCACTATGATAAATGGAAGAACTACGGTTAGCTACAAGGAGGTGACCTCAGCTTTGGTGAATTATGAGTTGAGAAAGAGTAATGACGAACCCTCCGAGAAGGCATCGGGAGATGCATTAGCAGTTCGAGGCAGTGGTCCAAACCGTCGTCCAGGTGATCGCTCAAGATCGAAATCAAGAGATGGCCGTAGAAATATTGGTAGGAACCAGTGTCGTTTTTATAAAAAGGGACATTGGAAGAACGACTGTCCAAAGTTGAAAGACAAAACCGGGAAGAATAAAGGGAAAGCTGTACAAGTTTCGGAAGTGAATGTTGTCAAGGTTAGTGACGACAATTCAGATACAGATTCTTCAGGCTATTATTGCTCTGCATTATCGTCAGTTTGTTACGCTGACTCTACGGAGTGGATGATGGATTCTGGTGTTACATATCATATTTGCCCTAGGAGGGATTGGTTCTCCAGTTTTGAAGAGTTGAAAAGAGGGGATGTCGTGCTCATGAGCAATGATCACGTATGTCCTATTGGTGGTATTGGTACAGTACGGATTCGGATGTGTGACGGGGTGACTCAGGAGCTGAAGGAAGTGAGATTCGTTCCTCAATTGACGAAGAATATCATTTCATTTGGAACTTTGGAGGTAAGCTGGCTATAAGGTGATATTAGAGAATGCGACTCTGAAGGTCACAAAGGGGTCCATGGTGGTGATGCGAGGTGTCAGGAAAAACAACCTTTACTACTTGAAGGGAAAGACAGTAACAAGGGGTCTGACAGCTTCGATTACCACAGAGGAAGATGCTACCAGCTTATGACATATGAGATTGTGACACACTGGTGATAAGTCCCTGCAGGTATTGGCGAAGCATGGGCTATTGAAGGATGCGAAGACCTGCAAGATGGAACTGTGTGAACATTACATACTTGGGAAGAAGACAAAAGTAAAATTTGGCACCGCTATTCACAATACCTAAGGTATATTGGACTACATTTACACAGATGTTTGGGGTCCTTCCAAGCACACATCACTTGGTGAGGCCAACTATTTTATTATTTTTATTGATGACTATTCCAGGAGGAATTGGGTAACCCGATGAAGCATAAACATCAGGTCCTGGATATTTTTATGGAGTGAAAAAAGAAAGTGGAGCTGCAGACAGGTAGAAAGGTGAAAACTCTACGTTCAGATAACGGTGGAGAGTATAAGAGTGATCTGTTTCTGTAGTTTTGTCAGGATCACGGCATTAGACGACACTTCACAGTACGTGAGATACCGCAACAGAACCGGGTGGCTGAAAGGTTGCACCGTACCTTATTGGAGAAGGTGCGATGTATGATGACACAGAGTGGATTGTTAAGATCCTTTTAGACCGAGGCATTGGTTTATGCGAGCCATCTCGTGAATAGGTTGCCGTGCACTACGATACAGGGGAAGACTCCGATAGAGCGTTGGTCTGGCTCGGTGGCTAGTGACTATGAGTCACTTCGGATATTTGGGTGTCCTGCTTATTACTATATTACTGATGGTAAATTGAATCCGAGAGCGAAGAAAGTAATCTATGTTAGATTTAGAGAAGGTGTTAAAGGCTTTAAGTTATGGGATCCACGCAGAGGCGTAGCTACGTTGAACTTGCCCTGGGCAGCTGCCCAGGGCAAGAAAGTAATCTATTTAGATTTAGAGAAGGTGTTAAAGGTTTTAAGTTATGGGATCCACGCAGAGGCGTAGCTATGTTGAACTTGCCCTGGGCAAGAAAATGATTTTTTTAATATTTTTAATTTTTTATTTTTTTGGCCACGTATCAGCCGATTCAGCCCTACCCCTTTTATTTCTCCCGACTCCCCCAAATCCTAATATTTCGAACTTGAGCAGAGAATAGAAAAGGGGCTGGCCAAAAAAAGCTAGGGCTTCGAGCCTTCGATGATCGCAAATCCCAAAGCTCTCCGAGACTCCGACGACCGCCCCCAGTCGCCTCCCAGAGCAAGCCATCGACCAGTCGACTGTTCGACGCCGATCCCAAGCTGACAAGCTCTACGACGACCGCCTTGAGTCCACGACCAAATCCTCGCCGGAACCGACCTCCTCCTCGCCTCCTAGACTCTGGCCCTCGACGAATCGACCGCTCAAGCCTCGACACCGATCTGGCGATCCCAAGCTCTCTGACGACCGCCCCGACCAAATCCTCGCCGTAGCCGACTCGCCGACGTCCTCCTCGCCTCCCAGCGCTGTGTCAACAACCCCCTCGACCTCGACTGGTACGCCCTTCTCCTCCAGCTTCCTCACCCTTATGTTAGTTCTATGACGCTTCCCGTTAGTTCTGTGGTGTTTCCTGTTAGTTCTGTCTTCTCTTTAGTTAGTTCTGTATCTGTTAATTCTGTTGTTAATTCTGTTTATGCCTGTTAGTTCTCTCTCTGTTAGTTCTGTTAATTATTTTAGTTTGTAGAATAGAATTGTTAGTTCTGTTAATTATTTTAGTTTGAAGAATAGAATTGTTAGTTCTGTTATTTTAGAATCATATCATGGATGAAAATTATGAAATAGAATTGTTAGTTCTGTTTGTGCCTGTTAGTTTCTGGTGTATCTCATATTTTGAATGTGTATGATACAACTTTGTCTTTTTTATCAATATCTAATCAAAGCACTCTTAGTTTGTTTAATTTTTTTTGCTTTGGAGAATTTTCGCCCAGGGCAAACAAAATTCCTAGCTACGCCACTGGATCCACGTGACAAGAAGATAGTTATTAGCAGGAATGTCATATTTGACGAGGCGTACATGATGAAGCCTCAAGTTTCTCAGCAGGTGGAGGAAGACCAGACAGTTGGGATATCATAGCAGGTGGAGGATGATGTGACTCCACCCACTCCAGATAGTATTGTATTCATTGAGGTTCCTATAGAGGTGACACTGAAAGGAGATGGGATGACAGCCGGGCATTTAGAGGATACAATGGATGTTGAGACTCAGGAACATGGTCATGTTCAAGAGTCCATTACAACTAATAGACCAAGAAGAAACATTCGTCGGCCAGCTAGATATGACGATGTCATGGTTGCATATGTTTTATCAGCAGAAGTCGTTGATGATTTGGTTCCTTTAATATTCAAGGAAGCAGAGTCAAGCTCTGATTCGAATAGGTGGAGGGAAGCCATGGAGGAAGAGATGTAGTCTCTTCATAAGAACGATACTTGGGAACTTACAAAGCTACCGAATGGTAAGAAGGCTATTGGATGCAAGTGGGTGTATGCAAAGAAAGAGGGATCTTCTATTGGGGAAATTAGATTCAAAGCCAGATTGGTTGCTAAATGATATGCACAGCTAGAGGGCGTTGATTACAATGAGGTATTTCACCTGTTGTGAAGCATTCGTCGATTCTTATTTTATTGGCATTGGTGGCACAGCTGGATTTGGATTTGGTCTAGATGGATATGAAAACAACCTTTCTACATGGAGATTTAGAAGAGAAGATTTAAAAGAAGAGATCTACATGACACAACCTATGAGGTTTAAAGCTGCAGGAAAGGAGAAATTAGTGTGCAAGCTGAAGAAGTCTCTTTACGGATTGAAGCAATCACCGCGACGATGGTACAAGAGATTCGACGGATTTATGATTGGCCGAGGACTATGTAGCACGGACACGGATCCGACACAGCTATCCAACACGCCGACACAAGGCAAATCCTAAAAAATACATAGGATACGTGTGTTCGACACGTGTGTCCGATACGGACACGACACGACACGACTTCATGTTATACGTGTCCGTGCTTCATAGGCCGAGGATACACGAGGAGCCCATATGACCCGTGTGTTTACATGCACAAGCTACAAAATGGTGAGTATATTTATTTGTTGTTATATGTTAACGATATGCTCATAGCTTCCAGGAATACTTCAGCTATTATAAAGTTAAAAAATGAGTTGTCATCCGAATTTGAGATGAAGGATCTTAGAGAAGCAAAGAAGATATTAGGTATGGAGATTGAGAGAGACAGGATGAAGGGGAGGTTGAAGTTGACATAGAGAAGTTACTTGCAGAAGATGCTGAAAAAAATTCAGTTATGATGACAATGCCAAGACGGTGAGTACTCCATTAGCTCCCCACTTTAAGCTATCAGCTAAGATATCACCTGTTTCAGTTGAGGATCGGGAATATATGTCCAAAGTTCCATATGCCAATGCTGTGGGTAGCTTGATGTATGCGATGGTGTGTACAAGGTCAGATTTATCACAGGCCGTGAGCATGGTATCCAGGTACATGCACGACCCCGGAAAGGATCATTAGGAGGCCGTGAAGTGGATTCTACGGTATATCAAAGGTACCGTGAATGTTGGTTTGGTATTTTAGAAGAATGAGAAGACAAGACAGGATTGTATTGGTTACGTGGATTCTGATTATGCAGGTAATCTGGACAAGCATCGGTCTACTAGCGGATATGTGTTTACACTAGCAGGAGCATCGGTGTGTTGGAGATGTACACTTCAGTCTACAGTGACTCTCTCTACTACAGAGGCGGAGTATATGGCGGTGACTGAGGCTGTTAAGGAGACTTTGTGGTTACGTGGATTATTAGAAGACTTGGGGATTGCACAGGAGACCCTTCGGGTATATTGTGATAGCATGTCGGTTATCTATTTAGCGAAGAACCAGGTTTATCATGCGCGCACGAAACACATCGATGTCAGATTCCACTTTGTTCGTGACGTTTTGGATGAAGGAGACGTCATATTAGAGAAGGTCCACACGAAGGATAATCCTGCAGATATGTTGACCAAAGTTGTGTCAAGTTTGGTCATTGTTTGGAGCTTTTGAACATTCTTCAATGTTGAGGCATTTGGAGGCCATTTGGGTGAACTACGTTCGGCTTGATTCCTTGGACAAGAGGATACGCATGCAGTCTTTCAGATGCAGTCGGTTTGGATTAGTTGATTTTGATGGGGGTGAGATTGTTTGGACTCTCGTTCGGTTCCCGACTCGTTGTGGATTGAGTCCATTGTCGTGAATTAACTTCACGGCGTACTGGACACAACAAGTGGGACATTTGAATGTTTTGGTGTCGGCTCAGTTTTGAAAAAACTTCACCGAGGTGAAGAATTGTGAACGTGGGGACCACCCACGTGATTTTGTAAGCCTTTGTTTCCTTTCCGCGTGAGATTTCGGGCCGCTAATCTCATATAAATACCAACTATTTTTAGCCTAGGGTTAATAGTAAGGCAGGGGAATAATTCAAGACGGCTGCAGAGGGTTTCCAGCAGGAGGTTTTCGTTGGCGGCTAAGGAGAAAAGCAAGCGCGAGAAGGTTTTGACTGCGGCTGTTTTTGTGCAAAAGAATAGAGTTGGCTGTCACTTTGTAGAGAGAGATTAAGAGGGATTTGAGAGTTTGTTTTGAGAGGGTTTAGATTGAGTGAGTGATTGTAAACCCTAGTTGTATTCTCTCCCTCTAATAGCAGATCTCCCCCTCATTACCCCGTGGACGTAGGCGATTTGCCGAACCACGTAAAATTCGTTGTCTTGCTGTTTTGAGATTTGTAATAGCTTGTAGGTTCCCTCGATATTTCAGTCTTAGAACTGATGAGAGGAAGAGCTGATATCTCACTTTGATGAGATATCTGGTTTTCGGTTCTTGTTTCCTTTGAGAAATAAGAATATTCGTTGTGATCTAATCTCTTGTTGTGCACCTTGCGCACCGGAGGTGCTGTCGAAATTTCCGCTACGCACAACACCACTTTGCATCCAAAGTGTCTTGCTGAGTTTGAAGTATAAACTTTTTATTAATGCTTTCTTTGCATTTCATTTAACTAGGTGCAGAAGACTGAAATCAAACACTTTTTTGTAATGTTGTAGGAAAGACCTCGCTAATAGTGTGAGGCGTAGAGGATACAAGGTAGTCAGAGCGCTCCTCAGAAATTTATTTAAAAATGAGAGTGATACAGAGAAATTTTCAATAGAAGAACCAAATTTCAAAAATGCTTGCAGTGAGGAGGCCTCAGGTCTACAAAACTTATTCTTACCATATATTGCCTGATCTTGTCATTTTGCATAATCTTCTTGATATTAAGATGTGATGGTTTCTTAAATTGTGTAGAAGTCAAAGGGAGGGATGTGGTAGAGTCTGCTGAATATTTCTCATCAACAAGTGGCTCTTCTATGATGGAAACATACATGGTTAGGACAAATGATGCAGCAGCTTCTGACATTTCTGTTCAAGTTTGCAGTTCTTCAGAATCATTTATTGCATGCTTGCATTCGAGGGCTGCAAACTTTGTGGAGACTGGGAAATTGGATGTATTTGAAGGCAAGACTTATAGTAATGTTTGATTTTGTTCATCATTTTACTCATCAGATTTTAAGATACATTGACTCATGAGCGATCATTGTCGAAAAGATTGGAAGCAATAATTTCACAAGGACACACTCATTATTCTTTCGTTTCGTGGTTGTGCAATTGGTTTTGATCGTGTAAATTTGTAGCACAACATGTACCAATGGCACAGACATGTGACACACACATAATTTCCACAAGAATCACAATAATTTTCATAAAATGTGGGACAGGAGGCACTTCTTACAATTTTTAATTATAATATATATGCATATAAATAAAATTTCTGTAAAAAGAAAATAAAATACAAACTAACAAATTGTTTCTTTAAAGAAATACATAAATGTCTAGAGGCATTTTTTAGTTCAACCATCCTGCATTGATGCTTAAACTTATTTTCTAAGTCCTCATGTCTGCGCTTAACCATTTCTGATGCTGACACTCAAGTCGTCGGTTTTTATTAAGTTTCTACAATGCTCAAGTTTGAACACTTGGACATCATTTAATAGAATCACTTGAAACAGACATAGTTCACTCTGTAGAAACTTCTCAGATAGGAAGTGGGGAAATTCCCACTGATTCTGAAGCTGTCGAGATGGGAAGTGGTGAGATGCCCACTGCTTCTGAAGCTTTTGAGATGAGAAGGGGGGAAACACACGCTGATGCTGAGCATAAATCTGGCAGCGTAAGCTCCACCAGTACTGATAATACTGGTAATAGTGAAAGTTAATCACAAAAAGCAGTTACAAGCTCCTGAATAACAAACAAGTTTTGAAAGGTGTACTAAAACTGCTGAGTTTATTCCTGCAGCTTATGTGGGTTCTCAGGAGGTTCCTTCCTTACCACAACAGATTTATAGGTTAGTTTCTTAAGAATTAGAAGTTTAATACACGACATGTATATATTGACACTGGCAGTTTTCATGCTCTTAACAGAATGTTGCTTTGTTTTACACTGAAATACTTTTTATTCAAGTTGATAATTCAGAATATTCATTTTTAGTTTATTGACTGATAGGGATCGGTTAATAACCGAACAAGGATTAGAAGGGGCAGGCAATGCTGAAAAATTTACTTCTGAGATGGTTGGAACCAGATATCTTATGAGCTTTGCAGACAATTATTCTTTACTTTTCTTCTTTGTTCTCTTGCCTATCTGTTGATCTATTTTTATTCTTTAGGATAGTGAAAGGATCAACCGAGCTGAAATCAACCATTTAAAGGCCATGCTGGTATTCCAATCTTCCCCGCTCCCCTTTCTTTTTGTTGTAATTTGTGCTTGAAGATTATTGTTAAGTTTCTGCTATGAGCTAATGTTTTTTGTGCTGAATTTGATTAGCGTCAAAAAGAGGTGGAGCTACTTGAGTTAAAACGACATATTGAAATGGAGAAGGTATCTGAATTTAGTGATTGATTTTTCATGCACTTAGCATTCTCATTTGATAAATAAATGATTATGGAAAGTTGTCAAGAAGAGGATGCACCCTGTACTTCTAATAATTAATACTTATGATTAAGTTGATACCTAGTAATAAAATTAATCATATATTATGATGATCTAAGTTCATTTTTTAATTTGTGGTTTAGAGTATTTGTCTTAATATGGGGTCTTATTTGGAGTTGCATTTCTTAAAAGAACCCAGAGATAAACATTTTTTATCGTAAAACAAAGGTAATGAGTTTTGAGGGTGCCATTTCCGAGAATGCTGCTTGCAGCGTTCGGTTGGTTGAGGCGGTAGAGGGAAAGGCTGTCCAATCAGATCTAGCAAGTCAGAGAAGTCAATGAGTCTTGTTCACATGCACATCAATTGTGCATCCTTTTCTCTAGACAACAATTACTCTAGAATGAAAGTTCTTACATCAGTCTTGCTCAATTCCTCCTCAGACAATAATTTCTACCTTCTCTTAGGGACTTCTGGATGCTCTTTGTTCATGTTGTGGTAAGATTGTTACTGGAATGAGTCTCCTTTCCTTTCTAGACACATGGTGTTCATCTAATTATCTGACTTAGCTTTTCAGAGTTGTGCCATTTTTTCCTTGATCTAGGAGCTGTAGACATGCCAGGATGGTCTTGTCAATGTAGTAACTGCTCAAATAATAGGATATGTTACATGGTTAAATGTCTAGTGTGTGCTGTGCATTTTCTTGTACATCAAGATAAATATACATAGTGGATGGATTTTTTATTGAAAAGATTTAAAGAAAATGGAAGCTTAGTAATTTAAATATGTACGTGGAATTAGTGAAAATATAAAGAAATGTGCAACCTGATAGAAGTTTATGATGTATTGTTTTAGCAGAGGACGGCCGGTGAAATATTTGTTCCTTTGGGTACTCAGATGGTTCTTTGACCATGTACTACTAAAGCTGTTGTATTCACCTGAGATAACTATTGTTTGAATTGATACGATTATTCTTTCACGATGAAAATAGTTCTGATTAAAGATCTGACTGATGCTCCAATTTCTTTGTCTTCAGCAAGCTTTGTACACTCTGCAAGATAAGGCAAACAAAGGGATATTCAATGCACACAGAATGGCAACAGAAAAGGACATGGAACTCCATGCAGCAGAGAAAAGCCTTTCTGGACTTAAGGAGGTACTTCTCTCACTTGTTGCCAGGTTGTATCTATTATTATTATTTCTTCCATGAAGGTGGTATCGTTATTTTAGTATCTAAGGAGGTACTTCTCTCACTTGTTGCCAGCTTGTATCTATTATTATTATTTTTTCTTCCATGAAGGTGGTATCTTTATTTTAGTATCTAATGGAGGTACTCTCTTTTCTTTATATGTATGTATATAAAAGAGATGATGAGTTAACTTTTTCATTACAGGTTCTGATTGAATACTGGGGAAATGGTGAAATTGTGGAAGTTGCTGGAAGTTTTAATGGTTGGCATAATCGAATAAAAATGGACCTGCATACATTATCTGAACAATTAGAACCACTTTCAAGGTTTGTTTACTTATGCATTACATATGGGTAAATGCATATTTCAGGATAAGGGTACTCCCCATCACCACCCATATTACAGTAATAAAGTGAAATTTGCGTGTGTATGTGGATGAAATTCTGTTAGTGTTCATATTTTAACATGAATCTGTAAGGATATTAATTTTGCTTAGATGTGCATAATTTTCTATTAATGTTCATCCGTGTCTTGAATTTGAATGGCTATAATGGTTGAGAACACAATAACTCGGTAATTATAAAAAGCATTCTGTTCATATAAATACCCATACAAACAAAATTGTTTATTGGAAAGAATGGATCAGTAACAAAAATGACTATTAGTCAAGTGAATTTCAAGTAAGACAACTGATAAAATGAGTTTGTTAATGTCTATATGAAACATGAATTCATTTTTTAGCATTCCCTAAAGGATACATAACTCAGATGTTATAGATATCTTCAAGTATACAGAATACATCAATGGGGTACTCAAACACAACCTTTGCAAAAAAGTAGTCAAATAACTAAATGGCTGCTAAGCAAATGAAATTGTGCAAACTGCCACTAAGCAGTAGAATTTACAACTTGTAACTTTTATGGCATACTGAAATGATTATCAACAACCATGTCGTAAGCATGAACGGGTTATATGTTCATTTGGACAGAGCATAATTATCAACAACAATAATTGGAGGTTCTGGTCACATCATTATTTCACTTGTATATTATTTTTGCGCAATGTTATATCCATGTCTTCTGGATCAATATTTCATTATTATTTCGAACTTCATAAATGTGATAAACTCATGTATGAAAACTTTACCATGCAGAGGCTTGAAACTTTGGTCAACAATTTTATGGCTCTATCCTGGAATTTATGAGGTAAATGTACTTGTATAAGATTTTCAAGTGTCATTATTATTGGCATAACAAGTGATCTAAAGAATAACTTGTTTGCTATAACTATAAGCACAATATTCTAATGTATGGTAGTATTGAATGATTGTAAAGCAACGGGCACGTTTAGTATATACTCCAAAATACTAGCATATCTGAATTTCTCACATAATTCAAAATTATCATACAGAGCATATCATTAGTTACAGCACCTGTCCTGATTGTTTTTTTTCTATATTTCTGGTCTTAACCAACTACTATGCTTTAGTTATCCAATATTCTAGGAGTTTCTGTCATGTTGTCTTTTCTTCAACCGTATACTTCAACAATCAATGTTTTGTGCATAACATTCTAGTGTTTGTATGATCCTTTACTGCTCATAAAGAGTGCGCTTTCATTAGATTGTTCTTCAATAATCTTGCATCAGACCATGACCAATCTTAATAAATCATCACTTTCTTGAGGGTTCATTTGACTATTGATAATTAGAATTGCACTTTTTCAGTACATGTCTGAGACTTTGGTAATCACAACTGTTTGGTTCAGATATCCCAGGTTAGTCTATATTGAATTGGAGACGCAAATAGTTTGAATTTCAGTTCCCTAATTGCCCCGAATAGGTTGACGTTACATGTCCTAATGTATCAAGCATTTAGGACCACTTATCTCAAGGAAACTAGAAGTTTTTTTAACTCATTGCTGTTAAGCATTTCAGTTTCAAGATTTTGAACTTCATGGTTCTCAAGTTCACGCATTCCAAATGCATCCACAGATTTAGTTGCAAGTACAAAACAGGCCTGGACTGTGTAACATGTAGGTTTCAGTAATCAAACAATTCTCCATTAGTGTTTCCTTTTTTTTTAAGATTCCTTTTCTCTGTGATGATCAAATAACAAATGAATATTCCAGATATTTGAACTCTTGAAGCTACCAAATCAATGCCAACTAAAAGCAGGAACTTTAGTATGAAAAAGTTCAAAGGCATCCTTATCCTGATTGTTCAACTTTTTATATTGCTGTACTAGCGCTATGTGGGGTTAAAATGTTTCCTTTGATATTGAGTACATTATTGTTGAAGGAGACCATTCAACTCATTTTTAAATTCAACTCATTCCGTTTTTCCTTTCCTTCTTCTTGTAATTTTTTAAAATGATTGTATAGACTACGGAGGTCTTGTGCTTTCAAATTGGCGTGATCTATATGAAAATCTATATTCTTATAAATATAACATCTTTGCTGATTATTTGTCTTCTGCTTTATTTGCTATCAGATCAAGTTCATTATTGATGGTACATGGAAAGTTGATCCAAATCGGGAGATGAGTACCAGTTGCAATATAACGAATAATATTCTTAGGGTTGATAGATGAAAAATCTTTCCATTTTAGTAGCTGCAACCAAGGTAATTCTACCTTTTCCCTGTTATAGCGTTCATAAGTCATAATTAAATCTATTTCATTTTAAAGGAAAGGGTAGTAAGAGATCCTTGAAAGAGGTGAGGCACTCCTTTTTGGTCGATCAATATTCTTTTTGTGTTTCTTCTTGGTTTCTGTTATTTCAATCTGCTTTCTGGGTCATATAAATTTGAACTTACGGCATTTGGGAAAGATTTTTTTTTAAATATATTCATTGCTGAAAAATAATGGTTTACAAAAATCCATTTCTTTTTTGGTAGCCAAATTCCTTGTCTTGTTTCCAAAAGACTGAAAGAGCACCAGAACTCTTATGATAGAATCGCGAAACTCTAGAAATATATAGGACAGTTTTGACTCAAAATGTACCAGGAACTCAAGGAAAATTATTTGGGGTATCTGCAAAAGGTTGTTGAAGTCTTGTGTAGCACCACTGGAGATTGTGGGATACATAATCAAGTATGCCCCTATTCCTTTATGTTCTTTTGTTGTTTATTCTTAAAATCTCTTTGATGGTGTATTGTTTCAAGATGGTTTCCGTTGTGTGAAAGCTTGTGAAAATTTAACTTTGCATGCTCACACACAGTATACTCAGACATAGCTAGTTTGTTATTTAACCCTATTAAAGTTCATATTTTGCTATGAAATTGGATAATTTGTTCTGTTCTTATGATTTACATGATTTGGGAGTTTATAAGCATCAATCATGCATTTCAAATGTGTTTTTCACATGCATCATGTGGTTGCAAAACAAACTATTTTTGAGAAATTAGGAAAAAGAGAAAGCCCTGTTTAGACTGTCATTGCTCTTCTTTGCTTTCAGGCTGCAGAAGAAAGATAAATAAACACTTTATGTAAATTCATGTCTATATTTTGTTCACGTGAACAGGAAATACTCTAAAAGACTAAACCTGGGTCGATCTATCACTATCAGAATTGCTGTCAGAGGAGGGTCATGAGCTTCTATCTGTGCTGTTATTAGGCAGAATTAGTTGTGAGGTGATGCATGCGATGAAGGTGGACATGGAATGGATAAAAGTTCTTGGCATCCAATTGACTGTTTATACAGTATATCCAAATCTTTTTGCAACAAATGTTGGGATTGTAGTGTCTGATTGGACTGTGTAGGCTGACCCCCACGTCTATATGTTATGTAGAAGGATAAATCTGTAATTTTACATAGAGCTTGAAGCCTTAGTCTCCATCTATATGTATGAGGGATATCTTATAATTATAACTTTATCACAAAGAAAGAAAGAAATTCTAGGGCGGCCGTGGACGTAGGCAAATTGCCCGAACTATGTAAAAATCATGTCTTTTGTGATTGCTTTTCTGTCTTTCTTGTTTTTCCTCTCTCGCTTGAAGGAGTTTCTATTCCTAACAACAAAGTCATGGTTGATATAGCCTTGTACTTGACTTGAGAGATGTACCTCATGTATGCTGCTTAATTTTCCAAGAGCCCTGTGTACCTTTGACGTAACTCCTTGGATGAAATGTAAATACATTGTTTTTAGAGATTGTGGTCTTTTATTTACTGTAAATGATATAAAGTTGAGACACTTGAAACTTTATCTCACGGATGACCGCGTCATAGGACAATTGGAAGATGGTCTGAATTATTATAGAATAAGGTTAGAAATGTTATTGTCCTATTTGTTGGAATATTTGATTATGGAACAAATTGAGTTTTTCACAACCCTTTCTTTTGATCTTGTTATGGATTTTTGACGGTTTTTAAACCTTTGTTTGAATAGAATAACATTTATTATTTTCTATAAATATGGAATATCTCCAAATGTGAAAGATACAAATCACTTTTCTTTTTTTTTTCCCTTTATCCAAATGGAATAAAATTTATTATTTTCTATAAATATGTAATATCTCCAAATATGAAAAATTGCAATCACATTTCTTTTTCTTTCCTTCCGTTTCTTCGAAAAAAGAAAACTATTCCCCTCTTGTCAACGAGATCCTCAAGCGTGGGCTTTTCACTATATCATCCTTATAGACTGATTATTTCTATTAATAACCGAACACTCTTATATTTTCTGCTTAAAAGAAAATATTACGATGATGTTGGAGCAGTTTTTAAATCATGATTACATACTTATTAAAAATTGTACTAGTCAAATAACGCTATTCGCATGCAAGTTTAGAAGTTTATGTTTTGCACCATTTATTAAATGACAATAATCATTAAATGCTTTCAAACCTTTAAAAGAATGCTCAAATATTATCTGTGGAAGTATCTTGTTTTACAAATAAACACTCACAGTTTGTGTAAGTAAGAGTAAACTTGTCCATGGATACATAGACTTTAGGATCACCTGTGTAATTTCAATTGTAATAAGAACACCAAAATGTAATAAATCTCTGTTCAATTTAAACTATCATCATGACCAACAGTTAGTGAAATTTAATATATATGACCTAGGATATTTTATGTTTTATTTATATTTGAACAAGAAGACAAATCTTTATTTGAAAAAAGTTATAGATATGAGTATTCAAGACATATAACCGTACATATATACCGTCAAAACACACGGTGATAACTTGCATTTCACAATTCACGTCATATGCAAGAGTTTAAAATTAGAAATTGTGTTTAATGTTATATTTGTTTTCTAATCAGGTTGTTTTAGCCTAATGCAAATAGGACTCGGTAAAAACCTTAATCGACATGAGATTTCAATCGAAGTCTACTCCTACTAGGATTCGATAATTTAGTTGGTTATATATATATATATCAAAAATCCATCTCTTCTGCATACTAAAGCTCTCATCGCGAGAAGTAATCAGTTACTCCAAAGAATTAGTCACAGCAGTCATGTCTCGATCAACTATTTCAGCAAGCCTCTTCCTCCTCTTTCTCATCATCTTCTCGCCCTCGCCATCCCAATCGTTTCCAAGAAGACGCAATGGTGGTTATCTCTTCGAGGAGGCGATCTGCTTCAAATTCGCTCGAGCTATCGTGACATCCACGGAATCATCGGACAATATCAAGGATATGCTCAAGACATCCCGGGGTGAATACTTGATCAAGCAGTGCCCTTTGCCGATACGAAGGTTTCGTTTTCTGCAGCTGCAGGAGGAAGGAGTGAAGCTTGACGAGTTTGCAGAAGGACTTCGACACAACATACTGTGCGAAGATGTAAGTTGTGGCATGGTTCTTGATATGATGCTTCACGAGGCAAGGTACGAGCTGTAGAGCGCCCAGTTTTCTTGGAGATGTCATAGCTGAGCGAGAGAGCGAGATAACCAATGTGTAGCTGCTTTGTGATTTTTGGTGTGAATTTGCTTTTATTATTGTGTTGATATTGAATAACTGATCGAAATTTGATTATTCTACTGCCTGTTGCCGATATTGTACTGAATGCAGTTCTTTCTCTCATTAACTTCCTGTTTTAGTTTGTTATTATTACTTTTGGTTTCGATCTTTACTTGACTGCTGGCCGTGTGTGCTAACG
>BQKN01000673.1:91688-114301 GCA_022839385.1 Asparagus kiusianus | reverse complement strand
ATGCATAAAATCATGTTTATAATTGTTGAGTTATTTCCAGATGTTCATATCTTCCGTGACATGTTTGCATACAAGTTTCATGAAGATTTAATCATGTTTGAATCATAAAAACACGACGTGAACACGACATACACAAAAAAAATTGAGAATCTGGAATCAGGGTTCACGGTCGACAGCCACGGTCGACCGCGTACAGGACAGAGACCTGGGTAGTCTCTTGAGCCCGTCGCGGTCAACCGCCACGGTCGACCGCCAGTCTATTTTGGCTGTGCATGTTTATAAGGGTTGGAATTGGTTTGTCAAGCAAATCTCTCGACCTTATGATGATAGACTATGATGTTAATGAATGTTAAGCACCTAGAATGATGGTGAACTTCACATGTGGTCACGCACACCGATATTTGGTGCATATATGCTAGATTGTGTTAGATTGACACACTTTTGACATGAGTTAATTTGATAAACACATATGAATAATATTATTCTATACGTATCCGGAAATAGGGAGATGAAATCTATTTGCCGCAGAAGTATTGAGTAAGAGCATTACAAAAGTATCGTTATTACACGTATCCAGAATAGGGAGATAATAAAACCTATTATCGCATAGCGATTGAGTAAGAGCATTACAAGAGTATCGTTATAGCACAAGATGATACACACATAGATAATTGATCAGTTGAAAGATTTTATTTTCATGATAGATTGCCCGCGAGTAGGGTATTTCCTTTGAGATTTTGATACACAAATTATGAACGGCATATATTTTTATTTTAGCAATTGTTGATATCCTCTTATGTTAGAGCAGATCACTCGGACATAGTTCGAGATGAGATGATTATTCTTTATGTTGGAGATTGGGGTTTTTATCATTGCTAATTTGTTTTTCATTCATAGATAGTTATATGAATGATTTGATATATGTATGTACTGACTCTATTTTTTATATACTCCTACCCCTTCCCCTGGGGAGAGGTAGTGATCATCTCGCTAGCATTTTGACACTCGTTGTTTCCCCTCTTTCAGGCAACGAGTTCGGCGTACGGAGAGTTGCAGGTTGATGGGACATCTTAGTTGTCTGTTTAGCTATTTTGTAGTTATTGCAGAACTCCACATGTAGTTGATTATTTTCAGACTCTAGATTGGTATTTTATTTTATAGAGTTGAGAGCTATTGTGAGACTTGGTTTATTTGACTCATTGTATTTGGATTCAGTTCAGAATCAGTGAAATATCTACTCCATTCCAGTTGGGCTCATTATTAGTATTTCTTATGCTTCTTCTGTGTATATTTTCAGTGTTGTTCGATTTTGATTATTTACTTGTCTGTACCTTCATCTATTTATTGTTTCCACTAGAGAGATAGTGATTGTGATTGTGAAACATGTCGTAGCATGGAGTTGGTGCTTGGTAGGTTTGATAATCCGGGTTTTACCCTGGACTGTAGCTTTGTGTGAACCCCTGGGACGTCACAATTATCAACATGTAGCTGCCCTAAGACTGCTCAACAGAGGGTCTCGGTATTCTAAAGGCTTTCCTCTGAAGCGTTGAAAACCAAGCCAAGGTGTTTTTGTAAGAAACAATCAGCTGTTCAAGATGACAAACTTCTAGAACTCACAATTAACATGGCTGATAAGGGAAATTCGACTCGGACAAGTATAAGAGTATAAACTGTTCTGTAGGCATCAAAAATTACCTATAGTTCCCCGCACGTGGCTTGAGACAGAGAGAAAATAATGAACGTTTCTATCTGAGTCACAGAAGCTTATTTGACATTGACAAGCGCATGAAGTGAGTCAACGAACTATGTGAAGCAACGGAATTGCAGAACAACGAGAAAACGAACTGATCGGGAGCTCCGTGTCACTTAAAAAAGACGAAATGTATTCCATGTCCCCTCTAATCTATAGATGATTCAATTATGGGAGCTTTTAGATCTTCTCAACATCTTTCTGATGCATCTTGAATCGTCTGATTTCGATTTCGGATGACGAAGATACGGCGAAAATGGACGGAATGCGTAAGACTACGTCCCGGGCCTCGGCGAGACACCCAAAGATGTCTCGGCCAACCCGAGACACCCAAAGGTGTCTCGGGTTGGCCAAGACACTCTAAGTTGTCTCAGCCAAGCTGAGACACCCAGAGGTGTCTCAGCTTGGCCGAGACACCCATTGGTGTCTCGGATTGGCCGAGACACCCATTGGTGTCTTGGCTAAGCCGAGACACCCAAATGTATCTCGGACCTTGTAGAGTAATTTTAACCATGATTCGATTTGGATCTAAAGAAATATAAACATGAAAGTTGTAGATCTCCTTGTTAGCTTTCCATTGCATCTTAGATCAGATCATTTGGATATCATATAAGAAAGATAAAGCCAAACTACCAAACATAGTATAAACTGCCTCAGAATTCCGAGACAATGTTGGTGTCTCAGAGAAAAATAACAATTTTGGCCATGATCCGATTCGAATAGAAATAAACTCAAAACATGAAAGTTGTAGATCTCTTTGTCAGCTTTCTAATGCATCTATAATTAGATCATTTGGAGGTTATATGAGAAAATTAAGGTCAAAATACCCGAGACACTCACTGGTGTTTCGGCCAAGCCGAGACACCCAGAGGTGTCTCGGCCAGGCCAAGACACCCACGAGTGTCTCGGCCAAGCCAAGACACCCACGGGTGTCTGCAACCCCAAGAATGCTGTTTTTGGTTATTTTGAACCGTTTTTCAACGTTAACCACCTGGATTTGTTCCAACTGATCTGAATCTATCCAAGAATGTGGTTAAGTGGTTACAACTAAGGATAAGAGGGAATCAGCCGTTCTTATCCGAAAACAGAGGTCTCTAAGCCTATAAATACATTCTCAGGGCCTTCATTTTTTCAGAGCTGGAATTCTCGAGCGTTGGTGAAGCCCTATCGGATTGAAGACTAAAGGAGCACGAATTTCAGAGGAGGAGGAGGGGATCGGATCGAGTTCATCAGCATAAAGAAGAGGAGCTCGTCAGATCTACACGTCTCGGTTCCTTCCTTGAGATCGCCCCGTTGCGGTGATCTCAAGAAGAGTGGTTATCTCGCCATTGCCTAGATAACTGCTTTGGTTTCTTGATTCCTTCGTGAATCAACGAAGCTCCGGATCTGATCTGATCGTTTGGTGGTCCACGGATATCAACGTCCCCGTCACAGGCTAAGATCCCATGCAAGCAGCGGGCGATAAACACCCGTTGCGTTTGTTTGAAGAGAGTTGTATTTTTCTTATTTTCATTGTGTAAGAAAGTCTTATAAAAAGACTAATTTTACTTTGAATCTGTAATCGATAAACGTGTAATGGATTCAGCAATGAAGATATCAACTTTCACCACAAACAAGCTGGCGACCATAGTAGGAGCCTACAACCTCGCTACCAAGGCTGTCGTGCCGTAGCCGACGATCAAGATCCCGGTGTTCGAAGAGGTCGAATACGAATTTAACTAGCTGACGTAGGAAAACCACTACCGCGAAGAACGTGCCTTGAGATCCGAAGACTAGGGCTGATGATCTGAACCCAAATGCAGTGGAAGACTCCTCTCCAGCCTCCAAAGAAACAAGAACCAACGTTCGTGATAACTCCTCGAAAGTCAAAGAGTTGCCCATTGAAAGTGTACTAGTGCTGATGAAGAGGGCTCGTCAAAGGCGCGCCATCAACATCTCGCGCGCTAATTTGCCAAGGCTTTGAAGCCTGTTGACGGGATCTGCGATGATGCGGATCTGATACTTAAAAGGCGCCAAGTGTTCCAGCAGCAAGCTTCGGGAACTTCCTCCCAATCACCTACTAACGAATGGGTTCATGTCAAACGGAACCGTTCCCCTCTTGAGGAGCGCATTCATAAGCGTCGCGCAATTCTTACGCATGCCCAGATCCTTGTGCAAAAAGCACAAGAAATGCAAAAGGAAGAGGCGGTTAAGAGGTCACCGAGATCCAAATAAATTTGGATGTCAAAGGCTAAATCAACGCCTAAGGAAAAAGCAGGCGACGTTGCTCCCCAGCCTTCGTCAACTTCGGACCCCGCTTCTTCCACTTCCATGCCTCTGGTAGAACCCTACGACGATATGGATCTCTCCAGAGTTAGAATTCCATTGAAGGATCACCTTAGTTCTCTACCAGAAGATCGAGGCAAGGCGCCTATTAAGGAACGCTTAGGACCGTTGAAGGAACCTTGAGCAAACATCTAGACTGGGGGTCGTACGTGACCTCCTAACAAGTTGATTCCCGTAACCGCCCGCTTGGGGGTGCGTACAGAAGGCCAGGAGCCCGTTAAGGTTTCACCCTCAGAAAAGTGTGATTCCAAACATGTGATTCCTACAAACACCAACAAGAGGTTGTTTACTCAAAAGAAAACACGTCAGACAGATGAACACGTTATACCTGAGAATTCATGTAAACAGTCGATAGGTTGCTCTGACCACAATGTCGATGAGTTGTACTATCGGGCTGGGGGTACGAATAAATCTCGAAAGAGAGGTACCCGGAAAGCGGACTCTCACTGTCCGTGTATCAAAATTATCAAGGTAATCTTATCAGCGTGTAGCTGCCCCAAGACTGGTCCACAGAGGGTCTCGGTGTTCCAAAGGCTTTCCTCTGAAGCGTCAAAACCCAAATCAAGGCGTTTTCACAAAAGAAGATCAGTCGCTCGAGATAACGAATTCCCAGAAGTTACCATTAACATGGTCAACAAGGAAAAGTCTCTGATGGTTTCAAGCAGGTCTAGCCCTAACTTTTCTCCAAGAAGAAGAGTCAATTCGGGGATAGCTCAATTAATATCTCGGCTCTAGCTAGAAGCTGTAGGACCTAAACAATCCATGGTCACCATCAACATGGTTGATAAGGAAAAGTCGACTCGACCTTCTAGCTCCGATCCCCTTGTATCGCATCGTCTGACTCGGCTATGCATAGGGACCACTAGACGCAGGGACTATTAGAGAATGCAAAGGGGATTATCCTCGGATGATGAAGCATTAGATGCTAACTCTGTAGTCGCTTCTGACAAAACAGTATCCAACCCATGATAATCCCACGAAGTGTTTATGATTAACACCGAAGAAGTAGCCAAAATGGTTAAGGATGCTCTAGCCAAGCAGAAGCAAGCATTCAAGTTCGAAATAGAAATAGCTATGCTGCGGATGAGGGAAGAGCAAGACCAACAAATCTGAGTTTTGTCGAATCAGATAGGTGAATCCAGTCGTTGCAACGATGTTATCCAAGCAGCTAACGATTCAGATGGGGATGAACATCTTAATACTGATAACCCTCTCGTTGATCAAAACGCTGGAGGTGGCCCCATTAAGAATAACAACGCCGAGGGTGGTCCCACCGAAGATGATAATGTCGGTGGTGGCCGAATGGTTCCTCTCATAAATCGTCCAAAGCATGATATAGACGAGGACGAAAAGATGAAAGACCTCGAAAGTAAAATCAACGTTCTAATGTCTGCTCGAGAGGTGAAAAGACCAGCATTCTGTGTCCTTACCCAAGAGAGTGGGAGTCGATCCCGTATTCAGCCAAATTCAACCTGATCAACTTCACACCGTTCGACGGGAAGGGCTCTCCCACTCAACATTTGATCTACTTCAAGTCCCACTTGGGCATGATATCCGGCATGGAAGCATTGATGGTTCGGTCATTCGTTGGCACCCTTCACGGACCTGCCTTCCATTGGTATCATCATCTTAAGGTAGGGAGCATCAACAGCTAGGACGATATGGAGAGCTCATTCCTCGGCAACTTCTTTGATGACGACGTTGAGGTATCCATCAGGACACTCTTCAATGAGAAGCAAAAAGATGGAGAAATAGTCGCCGACTTTGTTAAACGCTTCCGGAACAAGGCAATAAATAACCGAGATCTAATCACGGAGGAATTCATCCAACAAACTTGCCACAACAACCTCTCTTTGGACGTGTTGGCAGTTATGGGATTAAACCCATCCAAGACTTGGAAAGATTTGAAGATGCACGGTGAACAAGCCGAACGCTTCCTCAGAAGGAAGAAGATTGAAAGAAGCCAACAGTCAATGCATGCGGTTGCTAGTGATAATAATCAGACGTCACAACAACAACCTCAAAAGCAGCAAAGGGCTCCATATCCGAAACTCCAAAAAGAGTACTTTTTCAAGGATGAGGAAGTTCCGGATATTTTTTAGTACCTCCTAAATAATGGTGAGATTGAGCTACCACCTATTAAAGATCAGGAGGAAGCTAAGAGGATTACGGACCCAAACTACTGTGCGTATCACAGGAGGGTTCTCCATCCTACTGAGATTTGTTTCGATCTAAAGAACAAGATTCAAGCTCTAATCGACTCTGGCGCCATAAAGCTAGAATAAGCCGAATGACGGTGCACCACTCCGAAGAGTATACGAGTATAAATTGCTTCTTAATCCTGCAACCGGTATAAGAGGTTAAACTACTCCCTGACACCCCAATAGGTATATGAGTCTAAACTGTTTCCTTTCTTTCACGGGAAGTTCCTGGAGGGTGCCATGCATGGTACTCTTAAGGATAACCCGATCATTCAGCTGAATATAATGATAAACCTAGTTTTGCAAGAAAAGTTAGGGGTGGATGGTTCATGTAACGAGAAGTTCCTGGAAGAATGCTATATGTAATTTTCTTAGGGATAACCCGATCATTACAAACAAAGTGATAAACACTAACCCCCAACGGTGATTTTCGAACACTCTTTTATGAGATGAGATTCGATCACTTTGTTGGATCAATCTTCCCTCACAAAACTCCCATTGGTGTTTGACGACTCACAGTCTTCCACCACAAAATCCCCACCGATCAGACTAATTAATAATGGGACCACCAAAATTCCTTTTGGTAGAATCCACTCAAACTTCCAATGCGTCTGTGCACTTAACATTCTCATTATTAAATTCCAGACATAATACTTGGAATTTTAATATCCTGATCATTGACGATTGTTGAACCCCTTCGTGTTAAGTATTTGTCACTTAAAACCAGGAACCTCCTCTGAGTGACTTCTACAAGTCAACACTCTTACTGTGATTTGTACTCTCACTCCCACTGTCTACTAGGTCAAACCTTTAAATAGTTAGGACCACAACCAAAATCCCCGCTCGATTCCTTCCATGAACGAGAGGTCCACTTTCGATTTGAGCAATCAAACCTATAAAAGTTAGGATTGCTTCCAACCTCACTTGGTCAAACTTGTAGATAGTTAGGACCAAAACCGGAATGCCCCTTTTCGATAAACGAAAGACTTCCACATTTCCCTATTCGGCCAAACCTATAAAAGTTAGGGCCGAAATCAAAATTCCACGTTAATAAATGAGGAATTCTTTTCTTGGATTAAGCAACCAATCCTATAAAAGTTAGGGTTATTTGAATCTTTCCGATTCTTTGAGTAGAGATCTCACTCCTAGTTTCACTTTTTCGGATTCTTAGGGTGGAGATCCCACTTCGAGTTTTCTTAGCAACTGGAGATAGAATATAAAATTCTTACTCTTTAGTTTTGGGAGATTGAATATAAAATTCTTCCTCTCCTATTTTTCGACACCATCCTTCAACTCCATAATCCGTGCCTTACACGCGGGGGGAATTTTATCCCGAATCCTAAGTAGGGATAAGTCAACGCCTAACACGCGTTACCGATTTAGTCTTTTACCGATTGAAGAAGACACCAGAATACCAATCTAGGGCATTTTATCATGAAGCCTAAGTAGGGATGAGTCAGCCCTTAACCCGTGTTGCTGGGTGGTTTGTTCCCGTGAAAACGATCGAGTCTACGTATTCAGCATCGTAGCAACAAAATCCATGCCTTTTATGCATGGGGAATTTTATCCCGAATCCTGAGCAGGGATAAGTCAATGCCTAACACGCGTTGTCGGTTTAGTCTTTCACCGATTGAAAAAGACACCAGAATTCGAGTCTGGGGACTTTTATCCCGAATCCTAAGAAGGGATAAGTCAACGTCGAACACGCGTTGCCGGGTAGTCTATTCTTGTAAGAAAGATAAAGTTTACGTATTCAATATCGTATCACTAAAAGAGTTAACTCTTTTAGCACAATATCACATGCGGAACGGACTTAAATAATTCGCATGCTAGCCCGACTCAAACGGTAGTCGATAAAGGATAATCAAACCCGTTGATGGCTGAGAATTTACCAAAAATTCTATAAATGTGAGTCATTAACGCATCAGCTTTATTAGTTGGTCTCGTGACTTGAGCATCCAATGACTTTAGGATAAGATCCATATTTGCAGACGAATCAGCTTTAACAGTTGGTCCTGTAGCCCTAACTATTAGGACCGCCATACTCTAATACCTTAAGAGCTTAAACTGTGTATACTCCAGCAAACGTATGAGTATAAACTGTATCAACGTCGGGCAATCCGAAATCCTAGGTCAACGCTGGTTAATGCGTAACTCTAGGTCAATGCCAGTCAACGCGTTGCGATGAAAAAGTCAACGTCAGGCGATCTGGAACCCTAGGTCAACGCTGGTCAACGCGTAACCCTAGGTCAACGCCAGTCAACGCGTTGCGATAAAAGTCAACACAAGTCAATATATCGTGATGAAGATGGTCAGTTCAAAGTCAACTCGACGATACGAGCCAAAATCAACTCACCAGTTTTGATTCAAGATTTCGACGACGGCCAGACGATAAACGCAGTGCCGGAACAGTTTCGGTTATTCATCAAAATATCAAATAGACTAAAAATCGAAGGAGTTAAGAATCAAATCTATAGGTCCTTTTATATTAACTGAAGGTTGGACCGATCATATCCAAAGTATTTCAGACTCATCTAGAAAAGAAACAAGACTGAAACACTTTGGAGGGGCTATCTGTAGGCATTAAAAATTGCATATAGGTCCCCGCATATGGCTTGAGATAGAGAGAAGATGATAAATGTCATTATCCGAGTCACAGAAGCTCATTTGACGTCGATAAGCGCATGAAGTGAGTCGACAAACTATGTGAAGTAACGGAACTGCAGAACAACGAGGAAACGAACTGATCGGGAGCTCCGCGTCACTTACAAAAGTTGAAATGTTTTCCTTGTCCCCTCCCCTCCACGTGGTTTTAGATCTTCTCGATGGCTTTCCGACACTTCTTGAATCGTATGATTCCGAGTTCGAACGACGAATATACGACGAAAACGAATGGAACACGTAGGACCACGTCCCGGGCCTCGACGAGACACCCAGGTGTCTCAGCTTAGCCAAGACACTCTAAGGTGTCTTGGATTGACCGAGACACCCATTGGTGTCTTGGCCAAGCCGAGACATTCAAATGTGTCTCGGACCTTGTAGAGAAATTTTGGCTATGATTCGATTCGAATATGAAGAAACTCAAAACATGAAAGTTGTATATCTCCTCGTTTACTTTCTAATGCATCTTGGATCAGGTTATTTGGAGATCATATGAGAAATATAAAGCCAAAATACCAAAGATAGTATAATCTGCCTCAGAATTCCGAGACAATGTTGGTGTCTCAGAGAAGAATGATGATTTTGGCCATGATCCAGTTCGAATCTGAAGAAACTCAAAACACAAAAGTTGTAGATCTCTTTGTCAGCTTTCCAATGCATCTATAATCAGGTCATTTGAAAGTCATATAAGAAAGTTAAGGCTAAAATACCCGAGACACTCACTGGTGTCTCGGCCAGGCCGAGACACTCACGGGTGTCTCGGCCAGGCCAAGACACCCACGGGTGTCCGCAAACTCCAGAATATTGTTTTTGGTTGTTTTGAGCTGTTTTTCGATGTTAACGACCTGGATTTGTTCCAACTGATCTGAATCTATCCAAGAACGTGGTTAAGTGGTTACAACTGAATATAAGAGGGAATCAGCCGTTCTTATCTGAAAACAGGGGTCCCTAAGCTTATAAATACAACCTCAGTGCCTTTATTTTTTTTAGAGCTAGAATTCTCGAGCGTTGGCGAAGACCTGTCGGATTAAAGACTGAAGGAGCACAAATTTCAGAGGAGGAGGAGGGGATCAGATCAAGTTTGTCAGCATAAAGAAGAGGAGCTCGTCAGATCTACACGTCCCGGTTCCTTCCTTGAGATCGCCCCGTTGCGCTGATCTCGAGAAGAGTGGTTATCTCGCCGTTGCTGAGATAACTGCTTCGATTTCTTGATTCCTTCACGAATCAACGAAGCTCCGGATCTGATCTGATTGTTTGGTGGTCTACGGATATCAACGTCCCCGTCACAGGCCAAGATCTCATGCAAGCAGCGGGCGATAAACACCCGTTGTGTTTGTTTGAAGAGAGTTGTATTTTTCTTATTTTCATTGTATAAGAAAGTCTTATAAAAAGACTAATTTTACTTTGAATCTGTAATCGATAAACGTGTAATGAATTCAGCAATGAAGATATCAACTATCACCGCAAACATGCTCCTTCCAACACTCCGAAGAGTATACGAGTATAAACTGCTTCTCAATCCTCCAACCGATATATGATGTTAAATTGCTTCCTGATACTCCAACAAGTATATGAGTCTAAACTGTTTCATATCTTTAACGGGAAGTTCCTAGAAAATTTTTATACATAATATTCTTAAGGATAACCCGGTCATGCAACTGAGTACGATGTTAGACCCAGTTTCACGAAGGAAGCTGGGGGTGGATGATTCATGTAACGGGAAGTTATCGAAAGAATTCTATATAGTGTATTATTAGGGAAAGAATTCTATATAGTGTATTATTAGGGATAACCCGGTCATTACAAGAAGGTGATGAATAAAAAACTCCCACTCAAACTCCTGCTACGTCTATGCACTCAACACTCCCATTGTTAGAGTCCGGACATAGTACTCAGAATTTTATTCTCCTGATTATTGACAATTATCAAACCCCTCCGTGTTAAGTATTTGTCACTTAACAGCAAGAACCCCCTTTTTAAGTGATTTGTACGAATCAATACTCCCACTGTAATTTGTACTCCCACTCTCACTATTTACTTGGTCAAACCTTCCTATAGTTAGGACCACAACCAAAATCCTCTCTCGATTCTTTTCATGAATGAGAAGTCCACAAATTGAACGATCAAACCTTTAAACAGTTAGATCATCTCGAACCCCTATTTGGTCAAACCTTCATACATTTAGGGCCACAACCAAAATCTCCTCTCGATTACTTCCATGAATGAGAGGTCCACTTTCAAATCGAGTGATCAAACTTTCCTATAGTTAGGGTCGCCTCAAAATCCCACTTGGTTAAATCTTCTTATAGTTAGGGCCAAAACCATGATTCACTCTCGATAAACGAGAAACCCACATTTAGTTTGGTAATCAAACCTTCCGACAATTAGGATTATCCGAATCTTTTCGATTCTCGAAGTGGAGATCCCACTCTTAGTTTTACCTTTCCGTTCTTGAAGTGGAGATCCCACTTTGAGTTTCCTTTGGTAATTAGAGATAGAATATAAAATTCTTCCTCTTCAGCTTTGAGAGATAGAATATAAAATTCTTCCTCTCCCGCATCGGGTTCATCTTAACCCCAAAAGAAGACATAATATTTTAATATTATAACTCCTAAAATCCGTACTTCATAAGCATGAGGAACTTTATGCTGAAGCCTAAGTAGGGATAAGTCAACGCCTAACACGCATTGCCGGTTTAGTCTTTCACCGAGTGAAGAAGACACCAGAATCCAAATCTGGGATATTTTATCCCGAAGCCTAAGTAGGGATAAGTCAGCGCCTAACACGTGTTGCCGGTTAGTCCTTGATCGTAAAAAGGACAAAGGCCTACATATTCGACATTGTGGCAGGTTATTATTAATAACACCATAATCCGTGCCTTACACGCACGGGGAGCTTTATCCCGAAGCCTAAGTAGGGATAAGTCAACGCCTAACACACGTTGTCGGTTTAGTCTTTCACCGAGTGAAGAAGACACCAGAATCTAAATCTGGGGAATTTTATCCTGAAGCCTAAGTAAGGATAAGTCAGCGTTGTCGGTTAGTCCTTGACTGTAAAAATGGCAAAAGCACACATATTCGATATTGTGATAGGTTGTTATTAATAACACCATAATACGTGCCTTACACGCATGGGGAACTTTATCCCGAAACCTAAGTAGGAATAAGTTAACGCCTAACACGCATTGCTGGTTTAGTCTTTCACCGAGTGAAGAAGACATCAGAATCCAAATCTAGGGAATTTTATCCTAAAACCTAAGTAGGGATAAGTCAGCGCCTAACACGCGTTGCCGGTTAGTTCTTGATCGTAAAAAGGACAAAAGCCCACATATTCGACATTATGACAGTACGTTATTAATAACGCCAAAATCCATGCCTTACACGCGCGAGTAACTTTATCTCGACTCCTAAATAGAGATAAGCCTACGCCTAACACGTGTTGCCGGTTTAGTCTTTCGTCAAGTAAAAAAGACATCAGAATCTAAGTCTGGGGGCTTTTATCCCGAATCCTAAGAACGGATAAGTCAACGTCTAACATGCATTGCCGGGTAGTCTATTCTCATAAGAAAGACGAAGTTTACGTATTCAATATCGTAGCACTAAAAGGGTTAACCCTTTTAGCACAACGTCATATGCGGAATGGACTTAAACAATCTGTATGCAAGCCCGATTCAAACAGTAATCGGTAAAGGTACGTTAAATCCGTTGATGGCTGAGGATTTGCCAAAAATCCTGAGTCTGTATCTAATAAATGCAGCCAGGTAATCTACTCCCATGAGAAAGATGAAGTCTACGTATTTAATATCGTAGCACTAAAAGAGTTAACTCTTTTAGCACAACATTACGTGCGGAACGGACTTAAACAATTCGCACGCTAGCCCGACTCAAACGGTAGTCGGTAAAGGCTCATCAAACCCGTTGATGGCTGAGAGTTTACCAAAAATCTTATAAATGTAAGAGTCATTGACGCACCAGCCCCATTAGTTGGTCTCGTGACTTGAGCATCCAACAACTTCAGAATAAGAGCCATACATGCAGATGAATCACCTTTAACAGTTAGTCCTGCAGCCCCAACATTTGGGACCACTACGCTCCAAGGCCTTAAGAGCTTAAACTCTGTAGACTCTAGCAAACGTACACGTATAAACTATGTTAACGTTGGTCAAGACACTACAATAAAGGTCGATGCTGGTCAACGCATCAGCAATCTTACCAAATAAGGCTACAGGATGATTCCAAAGAGTTCAATCATATTCATATATGAATTTTCAACGAAGATAATCAGTTCAAAGTCATCTTAATGACAAGAGCTAAGTTCAAAAACTTACGCATCAACTTCAACTCAAGATTTCGATAACAGTCAGACGATAAATGCAGCACCGGAAAAACTTCATCTATTCAAAAAATATTAAATAGACTAAATGCTAAAGAAGTTAAGAATTGAAACAATCTACAGGTCCTTCTATGCAATCTCCTCAACAAAATACTGAAGAGGTTGAAAACATGGCATATCTTATCCAAAGCATTCCAGACTCATGTATAAAAGAATGAGTCTGAAATACTTTGGAGGGGGTATCTGTAGGCGTCTAAAAATACCTATAGGTATCCACACACAGCTCAAGACAAAGAGAAGATGATGAACATCATTATCCCAGTCGATGAGGATTATTCGAGTCAAAGAGGATCATCTGACGCCGACAATCGCATGAAGCAAATCGGTGAACCATTGATGACGTGGTAATGAACCACCAGAACAGCCAATGCCAAGTGACCCACGTGCTCACCGGCCACCACCAAGTGGCCTGCATGCTCACCGGCCACCGCCAAGTGGTCCACACGCACATCGACCACCGAAATGGCGAACCAAGTGGCCCGTGCGCTCACCGGCCACCTCCATATAGCTCGCGCACTCGTCAGCCAACGCTAAGTGGCACGCGTACTCACTGGCCACCGCCAATTGGCCCACATACTCATCGGCCACCGAAACGATGAACCAAGTGGCCCGTGTGCTCACCGGCCACCGCCAAGTGGCCCGTGCGCAAACCGGCCACTGCCAAGTGGCCCACACGCTCATCGGCCACCAAAACGACGAACCAAGTAGTCTATGCACTCACCGGCCATCTCTGTGTGGCACGCATACTCATCACTCAGCTCCAAGTGGCCCGCGTGCTCACCGACTACCGCCAAGTGGCCCACACGCTCATTAGCCACTAAAATGCCGAACCAAGTGGCCCGTGCGCTCACCGACCACCTCTATGTGGCCCGCACACTCATCAGCCAGCTCCAAGTAGCCCGTTCGCTCATCGGTCACCGAAACAGCGAACCAAGTGGCCTGCACGCTCGTCGGTCATCGTCAGGCAACTTGCCCGTTCACGAAATGCATGAAGCGAATCGGTAAAGTGTACAAGTCAACAAAACGACAAAATACACGCAGAAGGACGAAATAAGTCCAGACCGAACATACTGAGAAAGCCCCTGGCAGCCGAGTCGTGTCAAAACGACTTGGCCAGGCCAGTGGCTTGGCCTTAGGCTGAGCCACCAAATGGTGGTTTGCACCTGAACCGAACCGGTTCGGTTCGTTTTGCACCCGGTTCAGCCAGATTCGATCCAAAAACACGTTTTGACGGTTATCGATGAGTTTTCATAGGATTTCTTCTGTTCTAGAGGTTCCTAACTATCTAGATGTTATCTCTAAACGTGGTTACATATTGTCAACTGAGGATAAGGCCAAATCCATCGTTCTTATCCGAAAACCGCCCAACCAAAGCCTATAATATAGGCCTAGAGGGTTAGCTGATCTTGGCGAAGTTCCTCAATCAAAAAAGAGAGAGTTCGAGAGATCTGAGACCTATTTCCCCCCATTCCTCTGGATTTAAGCTTAGTCTTAATCCTGAGAAGAGTCGTAATCTCGCTTGGTCAGGATTACCACTTCTGGGAATACTTTCTTCGTGAAGTAGGAGCTTTGATTATCAATCTGTCAACCAGATCTAATCTACGACGGTCCATGGATATCAACGTCCCCGGTACAGGCAAAGTTCCCACGCAAACAACAGACGATAAATATCTGTTATGTGTTGTTTGACAAAGTTATAATTTTTATTTTCATTGTATAAGTCGATCTTATAAAAAGATCTACTTTTCTCTTCTTTTTTCGAACTTGTAATCGATAAATGGTTGTAATAAGTTTGTTGGCAATGAAAGCAACTTTTGACCCAAACACCCAAGCCTTGGCCAACTTCTTAAATAGAGTCGTCTACTGCAAATGACGAGCCTTCTCATCCTCAGTCCGAACCTTGACATCCGTAGGCTCGAACACCACCATCTCACCCCCTTGGCCCAAGCGGGGGACTCCTTGTCTACAATGACGACAACGTCGGCCAACTCTATATGATTGGCCTCAGGGATAGGAGTGGTGAGGTTTTTACCTTCCTCAGCTTCTTGAGTAGAAACATGAATGGCCAACTCTGCTATGTTTTCCTCTATGGCCCCTGCTAGTTTAGCGCTTCCAGAAGGACCTTAGCTATTTACTTTCCGCACCTGCCTCCTCTTCTTCTCAGATCTCTCAACATGGGAGGGTTTTCTTGTTTGGATTATCCCCTCAACATGCTTTTCTAGTATTATTAATCTCTAAGATGTGATTGTAAAATTTCAGGGATGAAATTCTTTTAAGGGGGGAAGAATATAAAACCCTATAAATTTGAATATATGGTGATAAATAGTAATAAATATGTTATATGGTTATAAATAATATATTTTGATGTTTGAGTATGCTAGGATTTGATTTGAAATCAAATCAATGTATATATATGAGTATAGAAGAGAATCATGCAAGAAACATGCATAAGCTGAATCTGTGCTCTTAGTAGTCTACTACTAAGCTTAGTAGTCAACTACTAAGGCCATTAGTCGACTAGTAAGGGTATTAGTCGACTAGTCGGGCTGATTTCCAGATTCTTTTTGGGTTTCGGGTTAGTTCGGGGCCCAGCTCCATATATGTGTATATATACATGTTTTAAACCCTATTCCTGCACTTTTCATGTGAGTTCATAGCAACCATCTCCCCTCAAACCCTAGATCTAGTTTTGGTGTTTCTCGAGAAGATTCGAGACGTTCATCGAGTGGAGGGCGAGATCAAGGGCTTTCGGTTGAAGAGGAGATCTTGCAAACATGTCCAGGAGTTGCTGCACGTGTTGAGGCAAGATCATCTCCCTCCAAACCTTACTCATAGATTAAATCACGTTTTTATTAAGTAATATGATTAACATGATACTTAGATCTTGATCTAATGTGATAAAAACTTAATTTTCAATGATAAATCTTAACCCAATGCTAGATCTGTAGTTTTTCCTTGTTGTTCTCATTAGATTCATGACCATGATCATTAGGGTTACTTTTAATTTCGTCTTTAACGTGTTAATTAGGTTTAACCTATGTATAAACCCTAATTAGTTATTTAATTGATTTTATTGTAAATTAATCATGCTAAAACCCTAGTTTTATGATACCGAAGTGAGATAAACATGTTCAAATGAATTTCACCTCAGTTCATGAGTAGCTTTATCATGTGTTGATAATTATATTGTTTATTAAGAGCTAATTGAGGAAATTAATTAATTAGGATGTTAAACCCTAAATTAAAGGATTTAAAAAAAATCTTGTATTATGATCCAGATAATCTATGTTACATATGCCAAGTATAAGGTATTGTTTTAACTTCATGATATGTGGAATTGAATAATAAGTATTGTTCGTGCATGAAAGAATACATGTTTTGACAGGGTAGTCGACTACTAAGTTTAGTAGTCGGCTACTCATGTCCAGTTTAAATTTCAAGAAATTTAATTATTGCATAGTAGTCGACTAATGTCCTCAATAGTCGACTACTAATACTGATACATGCCTTTACAAAGTCTAGATAGACTCAGCGTAGTCGACTACTAAGATAATTTTTCCTGAGTATTAAGTTGCACTATTTGAGATGTAATTGTGGGGTTTGAGTAGCACGATAGTACACATACATGTATGATGGTACATGAATGGTGTTGTAGTACGCACATGAGTATCCCAAATGGGATTTTGACAAGTGTTGAACTGATTACACTTGAGTTAGAGATTGTTTATGCACTTGTTGGATATCGTTGATGAGCTCAGCTCAGTACTATATGAGATAGTGCATCGATATACCATATATACATAGTTTATATACGAAATAGATATCGTTAATGAGCTCAGTTCAGTACTACGTGTGGTAGTGCATCGATATTCTATTTGAACAGGCCATTGAGTTGGGTTTGGATACTTTGTCTAGCAGTCCGTCCGCACGAGGGTGCAATGAGTCTTGTGAGCCGTCTTGTAGGATACCTATATGATAGGTCATCCCGCACTCATGTTACGTACTAAAATCGTGATGAGACTAATGAGTCGTGTACACTGTTTAGGATACCTACAGGGCAGTTCATTGCGCATGATAATGCGATAAAATCAGAATCTTGCAAGGATTTGCATTGAGACGGTTATTGATAGCCTAAGTATTTGGCGGATGCCAGTTATGTATATAACTCATTGCTGAGATATATGACCGAGGTACTTTACCTTTGAAAGTACGTGGGATTATATGCTGATATTTATCTTATCTTCCCAGTGATAGTGGAAGATATTATAAATACGATATTATGAATGTATTTACTTTATGTATTGCTTTATTTTATTCTTAGATTGGGATCAATGATTAGTGATTTGTAATTTGAGACATATGGTATATACATGAGGGTTTCCTTGTTTGGATTATTTCGCTCGACGTACCAGTCTCGTATTGTGGGTTTCTAATTGTTGATTTCATTTAGGTTGTTTATTACTAGTTCGGTATTAATATTTAGTTATCTACAATTTAAGACATATGATATATACATGAGGGTTTCCTTGTTTGGATTATTTCGCTCGGCGTACTACAACTCGTGTTGTAGGTTTCTAAATATTAATTCCACTTAAATACATGGTAAATAATCTAGATAGACTATGCTTAATAGATAAAGCCTCCACTTCATCTAGCAGCCCTTCCCCTAGGGGCGGATGAAGGTGATCATGCTGTAGTGCTCTGACGCTCTTGTTGTTGTTCTTTTTATTGTTTTCAATTCCTCGACAATTCAGAGCTTCAGAGAGCCGCAGGTTGACGGATTTCCAGCATAGTCATCATCACTCAGTTTTAATAGTTGAGACTCCACCATAGATTTATATTTATTGTTCAAACATTAGAGTTTTGTATAGGTTGTGTGTCTTAGTTCATTTTCAGTTGACTCATGTGAGATACTTCATTTTTATTTCAGATATCAGATGTATTTCAGTCAAGACATGATTTTCATTTATGAGATATCTCTTTCTATATCATGTCTATTATTTTTATTTCCTTATTTTACCTGTTTTGTACCCGCACTTATGTTTGATTCCACTAGAGGATATTACTATGATTGGTGAAACGTGTTTATGCACAGTGTGGGTACATGATAGTTTTGACATATCTTGATTCACCTTTGACTGGAGCCATGTATAAAACCAGGGGCGTCACATGAACTCCAAGGTGATTTCATCTTACTAAGCCTAAGTTGACCGAGTAATTAAGCCCTAGGAATATTTCCATAATTAATAACCTAAGCCCAATTGGGCTAGGATTCATTGGTCCAAAACTCATTAGATGGTCACCTAGATAGCCAATGAAGTAGAACAAAATCACCAAGGAATTAAAAGTTACAATATATGTGTGTGTGTGTGCGCGCGCGCGCGCGTGTGCGTGCGTACATACATATAGACACACGTACACACTAACAATGTCTTTATATATATAGTTATCTTTGTATATATGTTCTTGAAAAATAAATTGATTAAGAGACTTGAAAATTGTTTAAAACAAAGAGTTAACATGCTCTTTTTAAAACTTTTAAATTAAATTTCTAAGTCAGAATTGATTTTGTATAACTATAATGAAAATATTTTCTAAGATATTTACCTTAGAGTTATATATAAAAACATTTTCTTCAGAAAAAATAGCTTCAATTAGAATGTTTAAATTTAATAATTAAATTAATTATTCATTGACTTCTTTCAATTGGCAATTTGACCGAGTTTTATGGGTATATTCACTACAAACCCTCACGAGACTACAACTCATCCTTTAGGGTAATGTAGGAGTTTAAAAACCTGTTGTATGCGCTAAACACAACTGTGATTCCTACAAAAGTGAGTTAGGCTTTTTCTTTCTTTCCCTTTCAATTTCTTCTTTGCTAGAGGACTAGCAAAAGTTATATTATTAGGGGTATATTTATTTAAATAAAATAGATAGTCGGGGTATTCGATTATTATATTTTTATTATAATTTTATACCCTCATTGTCTATCTTATTTAAATAAATATACGACTAATAATGCATTTTATCTTAATTTACAAGTTAACGAAGAATGAATGAATAAAAGCCCACAAGAATTAAACTCTCTGATTTTCTACCATTTACCCAAGAATTCTCAAGGATCCATAAAGAAATTGGGTCAAGACAT
Source organism: Asparagus kiusianus (assembly GCA_022839385.1). NCBI lineage: Eukaryota > Viridiplantae > Streptophyta > Magnoliopsida > Asparagales > Asparagaceae > Asparagus > Asparagus kiusianus. The sequence goes on along the minus strand of BQKN01000673.1, from coordinate 94,821 downwards.
CAATAAAAGAAGGCCCAAGAAAGCTCAAGGACCATGGAGAAATCGGGTCAAAAAATAAATAAAAATTCAAATCTGTTGAAAACCAAGCGGGCGACCAACCAATTGGTCAACCGATTGGTTCACAACAGAAACAGATTTCTGGCTGAGATTTAACACTTAATCTCCAAGAAATATCCAAGGATTCTCATTCATTGCTGCAGTCTATAAATACAAGTAGTATGTGATGGGTTTGAGTGTGAAAATTTTTGTAAAAACTATATTTAGAGAAGAGGGTTACTCTTCATTGAGAAGACCTTCCAAAAATTATAACTTTGTTATAATTAGTAAAAGAATTTTTTTACCTCTTCATATTTTTCTTTTCTTCTCTTTATTTGATGATGAAGATGAAGATGAAGATGAAGGTTTGTTTTCAAGAGGCAAGAACCCTCTTTCAATGTAAACTTTCCCTTTTATCTTTTATTTTCTTGTAATATTTTCTTTTCTTATTTTAGATATTCAAAGTGCTAGAACCTTCTTAGATTTAATTTGACACCTTATAAACTAGACTTACTTTTATGTCTTTCTTTTTACATTATTTTCTTGTATTTATTTTGTCGTATAGATTTATATTCTTGTATAGTTTAGATTTCCTTTTATGTTTTTTCTTTTGGTTCATAGCTTAGATCTTTAATCTTTATTTTTATTTTTATCTTCTAGCCCTCTTGGGAATTAGTTTTTATTTTCATTCTTTTTCTTCCATTCTCTAAGAGGCTAGAACCCTCAACAAATATCACCTTCGATGAGGAAAACATTGTTTCCTCGATAAATATCAGTAGGTCTTTTACGAGGAATATATTTTCCTCACAGTAGACCACCTTCTACGATGAAAATTTTAGTTCCTCACTAAAGATGATCATGATTTGGTCTCCTAACTAATTATTTTATTAGCGAGGAAATATGAGATTTTGGTGATAAAATTTTTCATCGCGAAATACACATTTACGAGGAAATAATCATTTCATCGCTATTCTTTTGGCGGAAAATAGAGAAAAACCCGCCAAATGTAACAGCGACAAAGTATGATTTCCTCGCTGAAGATCCATAATCTGCGAGGAACCGTTTCCTCATCAAAAAAATCAATTAGTGAGGAAATAATAGTTTCCTCATTATTAGTTTGGCGGGAAGAAAAAAACCCGCCAATTTCAATGGTGACAAATTTAAGGTTTCCTCGCTAAAAGTTTTTGTTTTTACGAGGAACCGTTTCCTCGTTAAAAAGAACCTATTAGCAAGGAAATTATTTCCTCACTATTAATTTAGAGAAAAAATTTGCAACACCCGCCAAATTCATTGACGACAAATTAAAAGTTTCATCGCTAAATTTTTTGTTTTTTGAGGAACTGTTTCCTCGTTAAAAAACCAATTAGCGAGGAAATAATAGCTTCCTCATTATTAGTTTGGCGGAAAAATATGTAAAACCCGCCAATTTCAATAGCAACAAATTTTAGGCTTCATTGCTAAAAGTTTTTATTTTACAAGGAACCGTTTTGTCGTCAAAAAGAACCTATTAGTGAGGAAATTATAGTTTCATCATTATTAATTTGACAGAAAAATATGCAACACCCGCCAAATTCATTAACGACAAATTGAAGGTTTCCTCACTACATTTTTTGTTTTACGAGGAACCATTTCCTCGTTAAAAAAATCAATTAGAGAGGAAATAATAGTTTCCTCATTATTAGTTTGGTGAAAAAATGTGCAAAACCCGCCAAATTCAATGACGACAAATTTAATGCTTCTTCATTAAAAGTTTTTGTTTTGCGAGAAATCATTTCCTTATTAAAAAACCAATCTGCGAGGAAATAATAATATCCTCATTATTCGTTGGCGAAAATTTTGGTGGGAATTCAGGTAAAAAGTAGGCGTGTACTCAAAGAAAAGAGCGGGCCTCTAATATCAATGGCCTAACAAATGGCCATATACAAGTCAACAATCGTGGGCCAATTTAGATTTTTTTGAATAAATGTCCAGCACGAGGTAAAGCTCTAGTATGGATAGAAATAAGGATTTGGTTTGTCTGGTTGATGGTTCCTTTTATTAGGTTTTTGCACAATTCATGAAGATTAACAACCGATTATTATTTATTCAGATTCAAAGGGATCCCAATGATAAAGGATTGCTCACAAGTCTGATAAGATTTAAACAATTTGCGATTTTTAAATATACATTTGTTTTAGACTTCTGAAATTAGATTATGTTAATAGATAATATTGACTTCTAAAAATAGATTAAACCAAACGTGCAATGAAATCTCTTATTCCTATTTGGCATAATGTTTAAGGTGTATGGTGACCATGCTTCGGTATCAATGGAGAATCGTATGTGTGTGTGTGTGTGTGTATATAAACTATTTGTGATTTTTGAATATACATTGATTTCAGACTTCTGAAAACAAATTATGTTAATAGATAATATTAACTTTTGAAAATAGATTAAACCAAACATGCAATGAAATCTCTTATTCCTATTTAGCAATGAAAATAGATATAAACTACTTTAGCTTTGAGATGTGGGAGATTCTCCTCACAAGTTTAGGCATTACTTCGATTCTAAACACTCATTAATCATACATTCTGAGCTTATCTAGATATATCCGCCTCAATTAGATATTTATGCCTCAGCAAGATATTTCCACTTTGAATATGTTTTAATGCCTCAACCGGGTATCCTATCGTAATAAGATCTTTCAATCTTGATCACAACAAATTTTCTCTTTGAAAAGATAGCTGAAACATATACATATGTTTATATTTTTCCCTAACCCCTAAGCCTTAAACTCTAAACATGGTCAGAGTAAAATATCAAATTTAACCCTCTTAATAGATATACTCACCGTCTAGTTTGAATCAAGCTAGATGGATATTTTCGTCTAGATTAACAAACTAGACGATTTTTAATTTTTTTAAATAATACTCAAACTATACAGAAATTCCGTCTAGATTACCTAACAAAATTTAGGAACCCTCTTTTTTTTCATTTCCCCGCCTATTTTTCCATTTCCCCTCCTCATTTTATTCCGCTCTAGCCCTCTCCATCTAAAAACCCCCAAATCTCTCTCTCTCTCTCTCTCTCTCTCTCTCTCTCTCTCTCTCTCTCT
>BQKN01000673.1:73319-91678 GCA_022839385.1 Asparagus kiusianus | reverse complement strand
CTCTCTCTCTCTCTCTCTCTCTCTCTCTCTCTCTCTCTCTCTCTCTCATCTCCACGCCCATACCCCCTTACCAAAACCTCCAGATCTCCCTCAACCCCTGTGGATCCCTCTCCCGCCGCGCCGAGATCCCCCTTATCCCCCCTCCACCTCCACCTCCACCTCCACCGTCGGCGCCGCCCTCTCTAGAGACATCCCCCTCAACCCAGCCCGCAACACCTCCCTCCGCCTCTACCTCCTAAACCCTAACCCTAGCCCCAAGCTCCCCATCGTCCTCTACTTCCACGGCCGCGGCTTCGTTCTCTTCTCTACATCGATCTCAAATCCTCCAGCATCGCCGTCTGCCACGTCAGCAGTAATGGCGGCGGCGGGAAGTTCTCTGGAAGCGAAAAATCTAGAGGCGATGGCCACGAGGATCGAGCAGAAGTCCCGCAAAGTCGAGACCTTGCTCAAACAGTTGAGCTCTTTTGATTCCAAAACCCTAATTCGAAGAGATCGTCCTTACCTCTAACGAAAATTTGTTTTTTTCTTATTTCGTTAGATTTAAGCCGGTGGAAGCTCTGAAGACGGCGCTTGAGGGATCGCCGACGAGCATCAAGGACGAGAGGTGTAAGGTTTGGGGTTCTTTTTGATCTGGTTTCAGAAATTAGGTTTTGGTTTTATCGAAGTGGAATCTTTGTAATTGGGGTTCTGGATTTGATTGTTGCAGTCGGCGAATTAGATTGTGGTGCATCGGGCGATGATGGCGATAAAGGATTCAATGGTTGAGACTTTAAACAGGTAGGCTTGATTTTTAAATAGATTGCTCCCTGTGTCTGTTGCAGGTGATGATGTTGAATGATTGGATTGGGAGTGTATCAAGGCTTCAATCACAATTATCAAAGGCTGAAGACTATTTGCTGAAGCTTGCGCCTGATACCCCCTTCTCGGAATTTGCTTATGCGTAAGAACCCTTGCTTTTCATGAATGCTTTGGATATAATTACCAGGAATCTTCACTAATTGATACATTTCAGACTTTCATTAACCTTGCCTTATTTGAGCAATTTTTTAGCCTTCTCTATTTTATCTCAAATGGCTATGAATTTGCTTATCTTGTGGGTCATGATCAATTAAATTCCGTCTAACGAACTTTGTTAGGCTCCAACTCTGCCTGTTCTCTCTTATAGCATTGATGATGTTTAAGTGGAAGCTTCCCCTTGGTTGAATTAATTTGGGTTGTCAACTAGCAGGAGAATTGCTTGCAAACTGACTTCCTAGGCTTTAATGAAAGTATCATTCTTATATTAGACTTTGCCCAGCATTGAGCATGTCCCTGAATTTTGACAACTCTGTGGTTTTCATTGGCAATGACATGCATCATGCATATTTCTTTAACCAAAGTCCTTGATTTAGGTGAAAAGTGTTACTTATCTGACAACATATTGAAAATAATGGTTGGTATTTGGCATACAGGTTCCAAGAGATGGGACTAGAGAAAGGTTGGGGCGATGCAGCTCAACGTGTATTGGAGATGTTCCATCTTCTTTTGGATATTCTTTTTTCCTACTTAGCGTGTTGCCATATTTTCGATCTTTTCGATAGTAGTTTGTTAATGCCTACCTTCTTTTTCTTTCATTGGATGTCTCCTTTTAAAGATAACAATTGCCTTTTAACTTCTTATTTTCATTTTTTGCAGGTTGTCTATATATTAGATCAGGTTCGTGCATTAGAGAATGAAATGCTTTTGAGAATAAAAAATCAAGGGTTAAATATTAATCCCAGAATTCTTGTGGTAAGTGCAAAAAGGAATATTCTTGCCCATTTACTATTTCTAAAACATTATTTACACAATATTATTTATTTGAGCAATTGTTTATGTTGCTTGTAGAACTTTCTTTGCATCGCTTTATTGTGCTTTTTCTTTTTGTATGGTTAATAGTTTAGATACTATCACCCGTGATATAGGTGACCAGATTGATACCAGATGCAAAGGGCACTACATGCAATCAACGGCTTGAGAGAGTCAGTGGAACGGAGCATACACATATTTTGCGGGTTCCCTTTAGGGCAGAAAAAGGAATTCTTCGAAAGTGGATATCAAGATTTGATGTATGGCCTTACTTGGAGAAATTTGTAGAGGTACTTCTTAGTAAAAAATTGATGTATGGTTTAGTTCAATGCTTTTAAAGAAAAACTTTTCACTATAGGAAACTTTTTGGAATGCTCCATTTTGCAATTTTGATGGCATAATATGCATTATATATCGGTATAGAATGTTGTCAAGAAAATTAGATTTTATCCAGAATTTTCCTTCAGATGATCAGTACTTTAACTGGAACCAGTCTTCTTATTCTAGGATATATATAAGTGCATGGATGTCTCCATATTTTGTGTGGGCTTCTTAGGTATAAACTGTGATTTTCAAGAATCAGGGTCAAAAGAATTATTTCACAGGGGACATAAATGATACGGATTGCTCATCTACTGACACAAAAGAACAGAACTGTGAATAATGAGTGATCTGCAAACTTTGTGAGAACTCTCCTTTTGCTAGACCTAACTGTAAAACATTTCAAGATCACTTAGGAAGTATGGAGATCAATTTGGATTACATTCTATAGCACCCTACCTTTCCATTGTTAGATAAGTTATGAATTGCAAGACGGTGATATCCTCATTGTCTCCGAGAGGGAAATTATCAGCCAAAGTTGGCAAGTTACTTGACTATGTACTACTTCAATGACAGAATTATATTTGCCCACTTGATATGTACTACTTCAATGACGGAATGCTCACTTGATGCACAAAGTAGGTTAAAAAAATTGTAGCAGCATCCTAGACGAAATTTTCGTCTAGGATGTCTAGACGAAATTTCCGTCTAAAATACTACATCCTAGACGGAAACTTATTAGACGCGCATTGTAGACGGAATTCCGTCTAGGATAATCATCCTAGACGGAAATCTGATTTTTCTAGACAGAAATTTTCGTCTAGAATGCCTCATTTTTTACTAGTGACCACATTAATATGCCACCATGTATGATCTATGATTATTTAGCCAACGTAAGTTATATATTTTGGTCTTCAAGTGTTCTAAGTAAATTATCCAGTGAAAGTTGTTAGTTATATTTGTTATAGTTCATTGCATGCTTTTCTCGAAATATGGACTTTATATGACTTGTGTTTTTAACTGTGATGTTTGGCCTATGCAGTGTGTGCAGCTCCAGGTTCGAAAACTGATATCACTGTTCTAAAGAGGATTATATTGATTAGGTTGTAATTGAGAAGTTGCATATGATTGAACCGGATATATATTTTTTATTTATAGGATCAACTAATAAAGATGCGAGCAGACACCACTCAACCTGATTGAACTCGAACAATGACAGATGAGGAAATTTATGCAAAAGTTCTCAAAGTCAAATCATGATACATTAAGGGTTGTGGTTTTGGCTCTAGACCACCACCATTAAGGTTCTCTCTTTCTTCGATGAGTGAAATGTCTGAAAAGAATAAAGAATTGCAAGAACAGCTTCAAGAGACCCAAGAATTTGTAGGAACTCAACAACAAAAGATCGATGCGCAGAATGAGGTAATCCAAAGATTGGAGGAGCAAGCCAAAAAATTTGAGGAGTTTATGGCTAATTTTTACAGGCAACATCCATTAGCTTAGTATTCTTAGTGAACTTAAACTTGGAGAAATGTTTCTTTGATCGTGTTGTATTTGTTATTGCTTTAGACTAGTATTGTTACTCATGGTAGAAACTTGCTTGCTTTATTTATTTTAATTGTTTTGATGTACTGTGGTGACAATTATTTATACTTTGAGTGTTTTTCTTGTAATAGCATTATTATTGATGAAATAAAAATTTCCTTATGATAAGTATATTGCTTACGTCGTCAAAAGAATATTTCCTTGTTATAGAGTATACTGCTTGCGTTGATAAAAACATATTTCCTCGCTATAGTGATACAACCTATAACAGTAAAAGTTATTTTCCTCGCTATAAACTGTATAATCTATATCGACAAATATAAATTTCCTCGTAATTGAATTTCTTTGGCGAGGAATATGGGGTACAATCTACAACGACAAATTTAAATTTTCTCGTCTTTGAGTCCCTTTATTGAGGAACTGTTTCCACGAGAAAAAGATACATATAATGAAGAAAATCAATTTCCTCGTTAAAGATTTACCTTTGGTGAGGAACATTTTCCTCGTTGAAAGATACTTACAACGACGAAAATAATTTTTTTAGAACTTTTATTATATATAAATTAAATATTATTCACGTATCATTGGCGAGGAAACTGTAGTTTAGCGATGAAAAATGTATGATATTAGGTGAGGAAAAATATCGAGGCTAAAGAGTAACAACGAGAAAAGAATATATTCATCGCAAAAAGAATTTCGCGAGAAATTGTAATATTCCTCGTAGAAACTTTTCTTGACCACCCTACCGTGAGGAAATGGTGACCAAAGTTTTTTCCTCGCCAACACACTACGGCGAGGAAATCTCAACTTTCAACGACAAACTTGTTCCTCACGGATTAGCTTTTCTGTTGTAGTGAGCCCTCTTGGGAATTAGTTTTTATTTTCATTCTTTTTCTTCCATTCTCTAAGAGGCTAGAACCCTCTAGGGAATTAGTTTTTATTTTCTCTTCCTTTTATTCTATTCTCCAAGAGGCTAGAACCCTCTTAGAAATTAGTTTTTATTTTTCTCTTTCTTTTATTCTATCTAGTATATATTTTATTCCTTTGTTTTTATTTTCTAAAATGTGGAACTAATTCTTATAGGAATTCTAGAATTATATAAAACTAGCTTGATCTCTTTTATAAATTTTGAATTATTTTGTTATGCTTTACATGATCATGCTTAGGATAATCAACTAGAGAACTGATTGGTAGATCAAGAATTTGATAATCTATACTTATCTTGGGTGGTTTGGTAGGTTATGCTTATAAATTCTAGAATTACTATCTAGTTGTTATTCTTTTCATGAATGTTAATTTTACTTGAATAAAAATTTAATAGGTTATGCTTTCCTTAAATGATTTGATAGTCTATGCTTAATAAATCTAACGTAAAATGTGATAAAAATAGAATAGTTCATAATCTATAAATGAAATTGGCTAGTGGATTCAATTCTAGAGTCCTCATACCTCTAATTGAATCCTCCATCTTTTACCTTCTTGATTTTTCTCTTTATTCTTGATTTTTTTTCTTTATCTTCTTTATCTTTCTTTCTCCCCTCTCAATCTAGTTTTGTTTTATTTATATATTACCATATTCACTCTCTTTATCTCTCCACAACCTTATTCTTTCATCACTCCTAAATTGTCATACACACAGCTTAAAAACCAATTTTAATTAATTCCTACAACACTTTTCTTGTGGGATTCGAAAATCTTTTATACTATAACATGATGGTTGTGCACTTGCAACTTTGAATCCTATTTATCACCCTACCATCCTACAACACCTTTCTTGTAGAATCGACATTTTTCTATACTATAACTTGATAATTGTGCGCTTACAACTTAGGTTTTATTTAATTTCTAGCAATTCTAGTTTATAGTATTTTTTTTTATTATACTAGACCATACTTGGTTATGACTTCATAATAATTGATAAAGATAATTGTGTCTACAGACACAAAGTTATTGAGAGTTTAGGATCTTGTCATCAGATATCAATGGCATATTGCTAACAGGGTGTAGTTTGGAGACCGCTGAGATTTTGATTGCTAAGAGTCAGGCTTTAAGTATAGAGCAATGTCCCAACATGAAAGTGGAAAAAAACTTAATGCTAAGAATCCTTGTAGGAGTGTAGTTGATAGGCTTTTATGTGTACATTAATCAACACATCATTTGCAATAGAATTGATGAGTACACATCGATTTAATCCTAGAATGATATAGGATGAGTCAAGAAGGTCTTTACATATTTAATTGAGACTGCACTTGCGTATTGTGCTATGGCAGAAATAGCATAGCCTATGGATATATTCAGACGTCGATTGGGCTGGCTATTTGGATGAGTGAGCGTCGACTTTTGATTATGATTTCTTACTGAATGACAGAGTAATTTCATGGAGTAGTAAGAATCAGTAGTGTATAGCCTTTTCACTGGAGCAATATATATTGTGATATACACGATGGCAATAGATGAGAATCTATCTATAGCACTACACATAGAGGATGATGTGATTCTCTATTGTGATAGCATGCTAACTATTGGATATTCAAAAGACCAAAATTAGTTTGGAAAATCGAATAAAATACAGATCAGGTACCATGTCATTAAGAGCTAAGAGAAGGAAGATATTGTATTGTGTGTATCTCTGCAAATCGGATGATTAGGGATCTACTGATAAAGGCAATAGTCGATGAGCAGCTAGTGCAACACACCTGAGTCTTGGAAGCTAAGTCTCTAATGACAAACTTCTATTTTAGTTGAGACCTTAGACATTTGAGGTATTACGGATGACAGTTTTATAAGTTATACATTTGTTTTGATTCTATTTCTATATATGCATGTCTGGGATTGCTCATGCCTTACTATTGCTTGATTAGTTTGGTATGGAACATATTTGTATATGATGTGTAATGGTTACACAAATGAAATTGGGTGCACAATTAGAAAGTTATATCAGTAAGTAGGAGCTCTATATCATGCAAGAGATCCCCTACGAAGATATGGTAGTTGCCTAAGATGAATTCAAGTCCAAATGTCATTTGGCTTGGAGCAATAACTACATTGTCATTTTACTAAGTATAGAAACAATGGAAGAACTCTATCGATCACCCTGACTAGATCAAGATGAGGTTATAATATGTTTATATATTGAAGTGACCGAAGTGAAAAACCCTATGTCCACTTCATCTATTACTATCAGCCAAGCTAGGGTTTGATTTGGAGCACGAGGTGCGGGCTTGTCTAGAGATCCCGGGCATATCGCGAGGTAGTATGCCCAGACAAGTTCATCATAAGGTGATGAAACTTGGGTCTGTACTGTATTTATTTAATGATATATGATCTCAAGGAGAGAGAAATAATATTGTAGCACGTTGTTACACAACATGTGCTTGGATAGGATATAAGAAGGTCGAGGGATGGATCCCTACTCTCTCACTGTGTGAGCCCTAATAGATGACCATCAATTATGGAGGGCAGTTACTGTATCCTTAAAGCCACTGTGTTTTCTAGGAAGGCTATTATGCATGTGTACTACTTTGGCTGTTGTTTCCTGCTGCGATGAGACAATACTGCATATATAGAGCAACGTTAGGAAAGAGGGTGATTAGCAGACCTAACTATTCAAGAGAAGAGGAAGATCGATTAACATGTCTCTTGATTGCATCGCTTGACCGACTGTTATTTATGTTGGGAACTAAATCTAAGAGCACAATGAATTGATAGTAGATCGATCTAAATTACTTGAGCAGACATGATTGACCAAATCTAGGGTAAGTGATACAACATACTTACACTATCTATTCTATGTTTTTGTTTTAGGGAAATTATTGTGGCAATCCTAATGGATCTGGCTGCAATGCTACCCACTTACAGGTTCTAAACGGTCCATGCCGCACTAATGATGTATGGGCATGAATTTAAAAATGAAGGAGATTCTGAGAGAGAGACTTTGACCGAAGTCGGATTAGGGAGCAATGGATGTCACTCACTCATTTGTGTTAGTGGAAGTTTGGTGGTTATGGTTATGAGATAGACACCAAAATAAGTTAGTGGATAATATCTTATCTTGGAAATAAGATATTTATAATCCTAACAATTGTATGATTCTATCTCATCTCTATGCCCTTATATATAGATATATGGTTTTTCATGATGAGTGAGAGAGAGGACATACACCATAAACCTTCGTATAGACGTCATCTCATTCTTCGTTCGAATTTGGGCTTTATACGGTAATCGCGCGTGGGGTGATATTCTTGCTAGTTGCACAGTGTAGTCGCTATTCGGCCGTTGATCAAGAAAGACATGACGATCCTACAAAAACTATCTGTTTGGTAAACCCTAAGCTTGTGTTTATGTTCCTAGAAAGCATGCTAGTTTTTTTCCCGCTATATATAATCTGGTTATAGATTATCCATATTGCATGTATGTAGTTATCCGGATCCTACAAAGGTTAATATGGAACTCTCAGATCCCTTTCATCTCCTGACTACGATAAAACTCATGTTGAAATTGTAAATATCTTAATTTATCTTTATCAAGATTAGTAGGCTTCCTCAGCCCTATAAAAAATAAAGTTAATTATTAAGGAGCTCTCCGAACCCTTTTCATCTCCTAGAGCATCTCCAACAATTATCTTAGGTTTTCCCTATATTTGAGGAGAAAATCTCTCATCCTAGGAAATAGGGAGCCAAATAATGAGCAAGTGCTCCAACAATGCTCCCCAAATGGCTCCCTATCTCATGTGCTAGACTAAATATAGGGAGTAGGAGAGGGAAAAAATTGCTCCAACAATGCTCTTTATGTTGAGACTAAATATAGGGAGTCATTTCTTATCTTTGATTTGGAATTCAAAATCACAAACCCTATATTTAGTCTTCATTATAGGGAGCTTGTTGGAGCCAAAATTTCCCCTCATACTCCCTAAATTTACTCAAGGACATGAGATAGGGAGACTCTTGGAGATGCTCTAACTGTGGAAAATTTCCTGCACCTACTAGTTGGAGGCACATCTCCTACAAATGAGTCTCGGTGACAAGTCACGTGTATCTCTTTACTTATCATATGGAAAAATTTGGAAAATTCCCCTTTTAGAGAGGGACGCTTTGCGCTTTTTGCCCTTTTTTTGTTTGGTGGTGTGGGGGGGTGGGGGGGTCTTTACGAGTTCATTACTCAAATCTTTTGGGGGGTCGCATGCATGCAACAAACGTAGTTTACGTACCTTGAAAATCTTTTGAAAATGACATGTCACTAGAAATTAAGGAAAGTATTGGCTCTATCAAGTACCCGACATGTAACTAGGGATGGCAAAATGGACCCAAAACCAATTGTCCACCCGTACCCACCCACCAAATGAACCATCCAAACCTACTCATTTAGTTAAATATGTCATAAATGGGTGGGTATAGTTTCTTTTTTTTTGGTAAATTAAAAATTTATTCATTTTCCAAATATTGAAATACAGGACAGCAAAGTCTCAGAACCTGAGAATACAAGAGAAAGCTCTATGTCAAAGAGCTCACAAACTCAACAAATTACAGAGAACATATCCAAGCTCTGCAAGAATCCGAAAAATTGCTGTTGAGAACATTTGATAAAATGCTAAGCTTTATCTCCTTGAACACTTGATCAGAGGACTTATATTTCATCTTGAAAATTCTGGCATTCCGTTCAATCCATATACTGTAAATTGTCGAGGTAAAAGCCATTCGTTTAATTTTTTGTTTGAATCCCCTTCCCCTTAACCTGAAGCAGTACCAGGAACAAATTTGAGACCAAATGCATGACCTCCACTTAAATTGCAACCATTCCATCACCATATTCCAAACACTCTTCGAAAATGGGCAATCAAAAAAGAGATGATCCCTAGTTTCATGGCTGGAAACAGAGCATAAGGAGCAAGTATTGCTATTCACAATCCCCCAGTTGCTAAGCCTATCTTGAGTAAGGAGATGATTTTGCATTGCTAACCAGCTGATGAAGGAATGTCTGGGAATGTTAGCAGCATCCCAGATTGTATTATACCAAGGAACTGATCCTGGAGCAGGAGATAGAGCAGTATATAGAGTTGAAATTTTAATATTTGAGTTCCTGCAGCAGGATTGAATGAGAGCCTTCAAATTATCAACTCCATTATATAACCTCAAAGCTTTATCTCTAATCTTCAAAATCTGTTTCCATAACCAAGAATTTCCAGGTTTTGCTTGAAATTAAAGATAAATGAGTCATTAATGGGCGGGTTATTACCCACCCATTTACCCGTTTAGATGGATATTGTTTTAAAAACACCCTCAACGCTTCAACAATTACAAAACTTAAAAATTATAGAAAACACTTAAAATAACTAACAACTCCTTAAAATTTTGAGATTTGTAAAAAACACCCTCAAAGTTTAAAATATTATACAAACGCCCTTAAGAGTTAAAAATTATAAAAAAACTATCAAAATTTTCTAACCTCATAGATGACACATAAATTCAAAAATTACCAACAGCCCCCTAAAATTTTATAATTTGTAAAAAATACCATTAAAAGTTGTAGAAAATGAGAAAAACACACTCAAGACTTCAAAATTACCAAACAATCTTAGAGTTTTCTAAACTTGCAAATGACATATGAAATCTAAAAAAATTTCAATAGTCCCCTATAAATTTAAAATTTGCAATTAACACCCTCAAAATTTTAAATTTTTAGAAAAACACCCTCCATAGTTTAGAATTACAAAACCATCCTAATATTTCAAAACCTACAAATGACACATGAAATCAAAAAATTACTAGCAGCCCCCTGTAAATTTATCATTTACAAAAAGCATCCTCAAAGTTTAAAAATTACAAAAAGCACCCTCAAGAGTTCAAAACTACAAAACAATCTTAGAATTTTCTAAACTTGCAAATGACACATGAAATCTAAAAAATTTCGGTAGTCCCCTATAAATATCAAATTTTCAAGTAACACCCTCAAACTTTTAAAAATTGCAAAAAAACACCCTCAAGGATATATAAATATAAAAAGTAGGCGCTCACAATTCTTCGTCGGCAAGAGATATATGCATGTACGGCCAAGTGTAATTTACGAAACTTGTGTCTATTGCGCGAGAAACAGGAGAGAAAGAGAGCGTGTATTGTTATCCGGCGTGATAAAAAAATTTCAAGGAGAATTACTTGGGGACACTCTGTAATTAAGAACAAACATGAAAAAAATAATAGAATTTAACCAACAACAAATATTAAAAAATGAACAATTACGCTCATAGCTCATGGATTTTGAACAAAGGAAAGAAAAACACAATCTCTCTCAAAGCAGTTCACGCAAGGCTAAGGAGGTGCAGGATTTTTAAGATCCTCGGAGTGGGACGTGATATTTTTACCACATTTTGTTGACAAATTTAGACGGCAAAAAGATTTAGTTAGGATTTTTTTTATGGAATGTGTGGTGTGTGGGTTTTTAGAGCCAAATTTAGTTAGGATGTTTTTATCAAATAGAGCTGTTAGGTAGTGTGGTTTTGTAAACCGTGCAAGGTGGGGTTTTCTGAAGATATTTTGTTATTTTTTTACTCTGTCCTAATTTGACCCTAAAATGAAGAAGAACTGACTTAAATGTTGAGGGTACTCCAATATTCTGAAAATTTTGACACATGACCAAATTAATGGCTTTTTTTAAATAACCGAGCAGGCAGTAGACTAGACTTGTTACGAGTCTTTTTTTTTTTTTTGCTCAGCCCCGTCATCATTTGCTTCTTTTGCTCACAATTCAATTGAGAAAGAAATGTTTACAGAAAACCCCCTGAAAGTTTGTAAAAAGCCCCTAAAAGTTGGCAAAAAACCCCTGAAAGTTTACAGAAACCCCCCCTGAAAGTTTGCCAAAAACCTCTGAAAGTTTGCAAGTAGATCTCTGAAACTTACATGTATATAGAAGCATCATAATCATAACTAAATGAGTTATTGGGTTACTCATGACCACCCATTTAGTAAATGGGTGGTTGAGAACTGACCCATTTAGCAAATGCTAAATTGGTCATAAATGGTCAAGTGGTCATAAATGTGCCCACCCATTTATCACCCAACCAAGACCCAACCAAAACCACCCATTTGACATCCCTACATGTACTGCACCGTGATGAACTTATAGTTTATAAACAATTAATTTTGAAGAGAAAGGAAATGGCTGTACAAGTTTGTGTTTCAATGGAGGAAAGTTGACAATATTAATTACTATAAGAAATTCTTTTGTTTTTTTTTTGAGTGGCACTAGGGGCACACCCTCAATCACAACTCTCTCATTGCTACAGTGCACCGGGCCCTACATGTGATTTTAAAAGATCCGGTGTACTGTAGCAAATGAGAGGGAGTGTGTGGTTGGAGTTGTGGTTGAGGGTGTGCCCCTATCATTTTCCTTTTTCTTTAGTGAGTTTGTGCTTGAAGTTTAATACAATATACATATTTTGTCCCAACTTTAACAGGTACGGTCTTGAATCATAATCTTCGACTGGAGTATTGCAGCCATGTAATTGTATAATGGCTCTGAGTGATTTTGGATGTGAAAATAATATTGAAAAAATAACCTGAAAATTCATAATGTCATAATTTCTTGATATCAGAAGCAAAATTTCGATAGAGAGTTCATGGGATTTGAAATTTTCAACCAGAGACAAAAATGATTAAGAACTTCATACATAATCTGCACGAGAACAAAGAAAGCTGAGGGGTTTTGTAGGAAAATTATTTTTTATTTTATTTGATAAAAAGTTTAGCTCTTTATTAATAGCAAGTTTTCTTGAATTTTTTTAATTATCTAGGACGACCTTAAATTTTTCTCTCTGATTAAATAAGACCAGAAGCGAGTCCCAATTGCCTCCGCCATACGCCACAATTATGATATGGTGACAGGGCAACAAATTATAGAGACCAATTTTAAAACTTAAACTTTAATAAATACAACCATAACTTAAATGATACTCAAGTGTAACAGATTGGGTAATCTCTAGACATTATTATTGTATTTGAAGCACGGGGGGAGAGTTAAAAGTATATTAATTAGTTAATGCAATATTAAGCATGATACTTTTTTAATTTCCCAAGGACTATAATCCTCTGCAAGGGATCAATGTCGCTCCGTGGCCATTTAATTAGCAAGCCTACCTTATGCTGATTCTAGGTGCGCCATTGTTTATTAAAAGCCACTCCTTTTACCTTCATTTGCCGGTCAGCTGTATAGTGGGGAGGGGTTTAAGGACGGCTAGATTAGAGGTAAATTACACTAAATCCCCAAAAACTTTCTACTCGGAACAAAATCCAATAACTTTTTGGAATTACAGAAAATCGCCAATAAGTTTCCACATTTTGCATATAAGCCACGTAAATTAGAACCGAAAACAACATTTAGAGGCATTTGAAAGGAACTGGGGGATTACTGTAATTTTTACCCGAAAAATATTGAGGGTTTTCAACAAAAGTTATTGAATATTTACTCCAAATTGCTGAAAGTACTTAGAAATTTAGTGTAATTTACTTTTACATTAATGGTACACTGAGAATTGTTGAACTAAGATTAGTCTAACGTTAACATTTCTTGGATGAAATATTAATCAAACGCTTAAAGACCACTATAGTGTAAACATGATTTAGTTGTAGCACTTAAAAGTAGCCCCATCATAGCGTTCTTATTTTGTGAGTTCTTTCCATGAATATAAATCCTGAAGGATGTAGAAGCTCCAGAGACACCATGGTTATTACTCACTTTGCCTTGAGATATCTTCTCTCAAAATAAGTTTGGATGAGTATACTCAGACTATCAAAGAACCTGCATAAAGCACCTTAGTGGAACCCGTAGGGTTGGCTCAGCGATGTAAGGTCTGCTGAGCTCCTGTTGGGGGACGATCCACAACAGGAAGTCTCGCGGTCGAATCCCCCAGTAGGTAAAAAAACCCTTGGGCCAGCGCCAGCCATTAAGTGCGAGCGGGGATCAATCCCATCCGAAAGGTATGGGGATACCTCGAGGGAAACAGTAAAAGTAAATAAATAAATAAAGCACCTTGATGGAGGACTACTATCCCCAGTTATGATCAAGTAAAATAATGAAGATACTAATTGACAATAATAAAAAAAAACCTATCAGAAAAACTCCTATAAGAATGAGGGTTTTTTTATCATACATAGAGAGGTTAACTGAATTTAACCCTGGCAGAGTTTGGTAACCCTTTGACCAAATTAACAAAATTGAATGGTTAAAAAGGGGTTACATCTCTTTAACCTTTCTCTTAACTCCTCACCAAATGGGGCCATAGAATCTGCACTCAATTGAAAAGGAGCATCAATTGACGACCTTTGCTTGATTATTAAACTCATGCAGTATCGACCACTCCTATGATTTTATCTTAGGACAAATTTTCAAAACCAACCTATTTGGAAATTTAATCTCAGAAAACAACCCCTTTCAAACTTAATTGCAAAAACCGACCTGGTGTCAACCTTAGCGCTGAAACCAGGTCGGTTTTTGTGAAAAAACTTCGGAAACTTCACGGGAGTTGAACTCCCGTAAAATTTAGTAAAACTGCTAAACTTCACGGGAGTTGAACTCCCGTGAAGTTTCCCAGTTCAAAAAAAAATTGAACTACGAAACTTCACGGGAGTTGAACTCCCGTGAAGTTTAACAGTTTTACTAAACTTCACGGGAGTTCAACTCCCATGAAGTTTCGGATAAAAATTTTCAAAAACCGACCTGGGTTCAGCTCCAGAGCTGAAACCAGGTCGGTTTTTGAAATTTTTTACAAAAGCGGTCGTTTTTTGAAAATAAATAGTGAAAGGGGTTGGTTTTGAAAATTTGTCCTTTTATCCTATGTCAAAAAAAAACAAATAAGCAAAATGGAGGGCTCATTCTATTAAAGAAAAAGGTGCTCTAAGAGGCAAGATTAGAAATAATGGAAGATTAGAAAGGCGTGTACATGTATGATACATAGGTAACAGGTCACGCCTTTTGTTTCTATCAGATGACTCTGGTTAAGGAATAAACTCTGCTCCAAATTTCACATGCACAGTACGCATAGAAGACATGCAATCTTTACTCTTTTTCTTTTTCTTTTTCTTTTTCTTTTTTCTTTTTTTTTCAATGCAAGCTATACTTTTCGTCGTACTATCAAAACCATTTAATAGAACTGAAAGAAACACATCTGACTGAATTAGAGAAATATTCAAATGCAAAACAATTGATTTTCTATCCACCAGCCATGGAAGTTGCATCATAATACAATTAACATAAATCAAAAACCCTCGGACTTGGTGTAAGATTTCTGCCACTCTTAAGAGCATACCATGGCATGCTGAACATGTCAGATGAGATTTGATCATCTTAAGAAACAGATTAAAACTTCAAGCTCTCATATAGTTCAAATAGAGACTATATATATATATTTACGAATATAAAAAAGATCACATATAGTTCAAAATAGAGAAAACTAATTCCAAACATCAGTCCAGCTCACCGGATTTGATTAACTTACTGGTCTATACTGATGGTAATGGACCTCATTAGACATTGTGATCATCATTCAACATCACATCCTCGATATTTTTCTCAACGTGCAGTACCAAGTTCTCAATGAGAGCAACAGTCTACGTTAAAGAGTCCATAATGATTTGAAACGAGACAGTAACAAGAGAACCAGGATTTAGTGAAGGTCCATCAGCAGCTATGTGGCAAAGCCTGATGGTAAAAGGTGGACTTCTTCTTCAGAGTCCGCCCCATTCATAAGCTGATTCATGTCTTTTTCCATCACTGGAGCAAAGACCACATACAAGCTCGCTACATCAAAAAAGCTCTCTTGAAGGATGATAATCACTTTGTTAGAGATTTCCTTGGAATTCATATCCTGACATCATGTAAACAAATTTTTTTAAATGAATGTGGGCAATAAAAGAATTCAGTCTTATGGGCTTTCTTTAACTTACTCTTAAACAAAGGAGTGAAACAGTGTCCTCTGTTTCTCTTCCAACCACTATTTGATCTATCTTTTTGGGATTCAGATCATTCACGAGGATGCCCACCTATTCCAATTTGAAATTGAAGAACTTAGCATGTGAAGTAGGATATAAAAGAACTGAGAAATTTAAATTGCTACAAGGAGAATTGAACTTCGATTACCTTGGCATAAGTAGTCTCATCTCGAAGAATATTATACACTATTTTTGGATGAAATGGTAGCCTAAATGAGGTGGATGCACTAAGCACGGTGCTTTCTAATCACAAGGCGCACATTACCTATGCTCATATCAGATACAGCTATCCAATTTTGAGTAAAAGAGCCCGTCACACTAGAAAAGAAGTTCACAACCATCCGTTCTGCCACTTTCAGTATGCTCTTTTTCTTAATGTTTGTTCTCATAACTGAAAATAGAACGATATTTCATTACGCATTCATAAATATGCATAACGTAAACCTTGAATATTAATCATATAGAAGGGATTAGCATCATCATCATCAACAGAAGTATCCACATCGAGTTCCTTTATGATTCTAATGTGATCACATTGTCGCTTCAAAGTCACTACCCAACGTCTTGCACCAAAATGCCAGCCCAGAGTCGACAAGACTGTTATACCTATTATGGACATAACTATTGTCCACTTCAACATTCTCAATCCAGATTACCTACAAAATGATAATTTTGTGATTAGATGTGCATATAGAATAAAACTGTGTTAGCAATATATTCTTTTAATTTACCTTGAGATATTCAAATGACAATATTTCAATTATACACCCGGATGGTTTTCTCAAGCATTTTCGAGCATCACAAGGATCAGTGGAGTCCAAAGAGAAATCCATGATTGCCCAACATCTATCTGACATCTTCTTGCAGAATCTTAGGAACACACATTCTTGTGTTGGAACAAGAGGGGATGGGAATTGGTATTCGGCTGACACCTGCTTGAATTGAAAATGGATAGAGTTAGACATAAAATGCAAGTTAGTAACATGAAGATAATCACCGTGCTTAATGTTTGTTGTCAAAATTGTATGGATAGATCAATATATAAAATATTGGAATACCCAGGAAACTAATAACAGTGGGATTAATACTACTAAGATTTAAATTTGAATGATAACAACAACAGCAACAACAACAACAAAGCCTCTATCCCAAATGATTGGTGTTGGCTACATGAATCCTATTCTTCCATTCCGTTCTATTAGGGGTCATTTGAATGATAATCATAAATGAAATAATTCTAGAATATAGTCAAATTAATCTAAGAGAAAAACTGAAAATTAAAAGGAATTGAAGTGGCTCATTTAGGTTTGTCAATATCAAATTCTTCTAGCACGTATACTCTTTTAACTTATGAGCTAACTACAAGGAAGTATATCAAAAATAGCCTTACTATTTCTTGGTTTATCAGAAGACCTTTATGTTTTCTGCATAATGCTTCAGTTTCAATACAAAGAATTTCTGCTGGTATGGACACAATCATCTTTGAAAAAACTAGGAGAAAAATTCAGAATACAAATAGCAAGTTAGCCTATTGTGCAAGTCGTGAATTATCACTCAATTGTTTAATTTTCCGGACATAAAAATACGAGTTTTATCTGCAAACATTAACCAAGAATTAATTTCTTCTAGGCTAAATAATCTAAGGCTGCGTTTGGGAACTTTGATTTGGATTTGAGAAGTTGATTTAAAATCAATGGATTTTAAATTTAGGATTTGAAATCCATGATTTAAGAAATCTTTTGTTTGGATATCTTTATTAAATGAAAGTATTTGAAATCTTTGATTTCAAAATCTAGTGTTTGGGTACTTTATTATACATGAATTTGAATTTAAAATTGATAAAAATTTATTCTCTTAACCCATCTTGTTTACATCAAATGCAATGGAGATATGTAAAATAATAACAAAAAAAACACAAATTTAGCTAATTTTGACGATGATAGCTACATTTGCTAAGTTTTCAAATTCATTACCGACCATAACTTGCAAGACTTTCAACAAAATAAAAATAAAGAAAACTCTACAAACATATCATGTATCTTACAAAAAAGCATCTAAATAATACATTACCATTGCATATTTCACTGATATCCAAGCTGGAAAACACTTGAGGCTTGTTTCATATTTCACACATATTCAAAGTGAGAATAAGTTGATATCAGAGCAAATAAGTAACAATTCCGCAGCAACTGACAATTACATAGTCAATTTGGTCTTCGATATACCAAGAGAAATGTTAATAAGAAAAGATACAAAGAGTTGCAAACTGAATAGCATGTGAGAAGAGAAGTATCCTTGATATAAAAAAATTGCAACTGAGGATTCAGAAGTGCTTGTATGATAAACCATATCCGCAGCAACAAAAGAGTAATTCATATGCCATCACGATATGAGCCCAAAACCTGCAAAGAAAATGAGCAGATCAATAATTTTTTTTTAATCAAGCTAACAAGCTAACAAATTAAACAAAAATGTCGGATAGGTGAGACCGAATAAGATAAGCATAAAAGCATATGGAGACCTGTGAGAGTATTGGTTGGGGAAATCAATACACTAGATGATACACAACCTAATAACAAACATGAGAACTACATTTACGCACACTTTACAACTCAGCCTAACATCATACATGAGACTTAGTCACTCAAATCTGTCTAGCATCATACATGAACCAAAGGAAGAGCATAATTT
>BQKN01000673.1:40385-63319 GCA_022839385.1 Asparagus kiusianus | reverse complement strand
ATTTTTAACCCACTTACCATTTCTACTTAAGTTTTATATACCGATTTTGAGACTTAAATAATCTTAAATTTGTTTTCTAATTAAATTTTAATTTAAATATATACACATCATATATTATAATGGAATAATTTTTATTTATGAATTTTAATACTACTTGAAAATTAAATTCTTTAGCGGAATAAATATACCTTGATATTCGATAAGTATTCATGAGTATTCATGAACAGTTATCAAATATCAAGTATTCGAGTTCGAATTCGAAAAACTAGATATATGAATATTAGAGTTCACATTCGAATTCGATAATTTTAAACAAATACAAATACGAACACCTTAGTATTCGATTCGATCATTTACCACCCCTAATCTTCACCATCCTGTTGAATTTCATCTCAATGAGAGTGTGAACAAAAGGTTAGATCTATGCATCTTTTGTAATTTTCTTTTGAGCAATATTGCAAAACTAAGGGGGGTTATTAGTTGGTGTAATTTTGGGATAAGTAGGATAATTTTGGGACTTTAATTTATGGTGTTATTCATTGGGACAATAGGATTGAGATTTTACTTTAAAGTGTTATTCATTAGGACAATGAGATTGGGACAATTAACCCCACTTTTTCTAAAATTATCCCACTTCTATACAAACTTTTTATTCTAACCTCCAAAAATTATTCTATTCTTAATTTTGGAACAATCATGAGGAAAGTGGGATAATTTTGAAGCACTAATTTTCAACATTGCAGCCTTAAAATGTGCCCTATTATTCTTCTTTTAAGCACGAAAACTATGAAACCGTAGCCTTTGCCTTTATCAGTTTGACGTGTTCTCGTCATAAGTCTTATTTGAATGTATACTTCCATTCACTTTCATGGACATCCACCAGATATCTTTCAAATCCAAATTTACTGTTAAATTCTGTAACTTATCACAATATATAAACTAACAATAAAAGAATAAAAACATGTGTTTCCAGAGAAAAATATATGCCATGAGTAAATTCTTGGCATCATCAACGACTAAAATGAAATCTGAAATGCTTGTAGATAAAGTTCAACAATTATATAATTTTGCACTATTCCACATCCGACTTAGATCAAGATAAACCTAATAGAATTAAGAGGATGAAAACTAATATGGCAGATTGACAGTCCTACACTACAAGTTAGCATACTTATAATTTATTAGATAATAATATATCATATTTCCTGTGATACCCCGACACGGTTTTCTTGGTCCCGTACCCGTGTCGGGTACGTTTTGGGTGCGGATCCGCACCCAAATGGCAAGGACACGGAGATTTCATGAGGGGAAAAGAAATCGGGTCCGCTATTTGAGCCCAATAACCCAAACCCACTTGAGATACCCAGTCCTCCTTTCGAAGCGATTTTGCCTTACCACCTTAGAACCCATCAACGGAAGTGACGATGGATTCTCCTCGATGAAGAAACAGCTCCTCAACGACGACGAAACAGCTCCCCAACAACGACGAAACAGCTCCTCGAAGACGACAAAAACCTCCTCGACGACGAAACAGCTCCTCGACGACGAAACAGCTCCTCGACGAAGAGATCAGCGCCTCTGCTCGAAGACCAGGTTTGATTTTTAGGGTTTTTTTGTTGTTTCTCCTTTTTCTCCTTTTTCCTCAACGACAAGATCAGCCTCTCCTTTTTCTCCTTTTTATCCTTTTTCTTGAACAAATTTGGGGGCTAGTTTGGCTTTTCCTGAACAAATTTAGGGGTTGAATTATAAAATGGGGCTGGTCTGGCTGTTTCTCCTTGTATTTGTTTATATAGATAATTATATTAGTTCTAAATTGTTAATTAAAGTAAAAATAGCTTTATATTTCTTATATGTAAATATTTTCTTGTTAATAATTGTAGAGAATTAAATGGAGACTCCAAGCTCACAAAGCGAGCTAGAGGATGATAATGCTCCTCTTTGGAGATATGTCACAAAACTTGAAAAAACAACGGGAGGTGGTGGAAATTAGGAATGACAATTCAATTATTATCTTGAAACTTTTAAGAGTTCTCATTCAAGAGTAAAAGCACATCTCTTAAGACATCCATTAGTTGGAATCAAGTGTTGTGCAAATGTGAAGAATGAAAATATTGTTGAGATGAAGAAAGTGTTAAGGCTAGCAGAGCTTAGATTGAAGGCAAAGAAGGGCAAGAGTGTTTCATTACTTACATCAAGAACAACCACCACAAAAGAAGTTGCTAAGAAGAGAAGAAGTGAGGGGAACACTATAGAACAATCCTTTAATCTTTTTTACCCGAGATCACCTACATGGTCTCATTGCCCGAATGTTTTACTCGCGGGGTTTATCATTCAATTTGGCAAGTTTTCATACTTCATCGAAGCTTTTAAATATGCCACAAACAATTCGCTTGGAGGTTATATCCCTCCCGGATACAATCTTCTAAGAACAAGCCTCTTACAAAAAGATAAGGCAAATATTGAGACGTTATTAGAGCTCATAAAATTAATATGGAAAGCAAAGGGTATTTCTATTGTTAGCGATGGGTGATCCGACTTACAAAGAAGGCCTCTCATTAATAGCAGATTCAGATAGATAAATGGGGGAATAGATGATGTCCAAATTCAATGAAACCGGAGCCAAAATGCTCCTACATGATTCTAGTTTCGATAACAAGTGAAGTGGTTTATGAAAATGAATTTTCTGTAGAGAGATATAACCTTTATAGTGCATGGGTTTCACACTGTCAGCTTTTTAAAAACATGCATTTTACAGACAATTCATCCTGAAATACTCGTTTGATTTTAGTGATCAAGTTGCATCAAAAACTAGCAAAATTTGTACTGAAAGAAGATTTATGAATCTACTTTCAAAACCAAAAACCCACTTTATTTCATTCAAACCAAAGATAAAGTTACCTGCAAAATAATCCAAGAGGGTCAGACTGACTTCAGAGTCACGTGCATCAAATTTAACTGAAGAATTGAGGTAACAAACGAACTCCAAATTGAACAAAACTTGTGCCAAATGAGAGCTACATGAGTCTAGTTTTAAGATTAAAAGACTATTCTTAAAAAAGGATTTGTCTAGAGAAAGATATTAACAACAAGTACTGGAAAAATCTGTTGTACGAGGCCAAAATTACATTTATCGACATGGAAGCCTATTGAGTTACTGGCCAGAGCAAAACCACAACAAAATTAACATTCGGAAACTAAGAACAAGAAAAGATTATATTTTTCTTGATAGATCAGATCCATATGGACTTCAGATGCATAAAGATGTGAGCTTTTTCAGCATAGAGAGACATGCATCCACATATACTTGAGTGTAGCCTAACTTCCAAATTGCTCATGCATGACCAAAAATGGCTTAAAACTTTAATAAATCAGATTTTAATCATATTGAAGTACTCTACGAAGAGGATTGGAGATTATATATCAACGTGTGCACTTAGCTTCTCCAATTCCAAGACTTTCTTGCTCCTAACTTTTCTCCTTGCTTCTTCTTCTTCTTTTTTGAGAGAGAGTTATAGAAGAAGGGAGGGCTTAAGAGGAAGGGGAAAATGAGAAATGAAAATGGGGAAGAGGGGGACCGGTTCTAGAGGGAAGAGATGGAGAAGAGAATGAGTTGCATTTCTCTCTTTTGTATACAAGAGAGGGGGGAGAGAGTCTGTGAGTGTAAAACTCAACTTAGTCGTGTGAAGACATTGATAAGTGTTTTGATGTCAAATTAGAATTTATTTTCAAAAAAAAAAACCCATTTAATTTTAGGGGATCATGGTTGCCCAAGAATTCAAGGGGTAGAGAGGGTGGTTTTGGGTTAGATTTGTCATGAATTAATTTGCCCTAATTATGGTTAAGACCATAGATAACTGAGGTTATATACTAACGATGTTTAAGAATAGCGTAGTTAGATTAATATTCTCATTTAATAGGTCTTTAATTCAAGCTATTGGAATTCATATATTGCAAATATTGATACAAGAATCAGTACCGATAACGATTTTCGATTATCTGAATTCAGTATATTACATCTCTCCTTAAAGGAAATTTTGTTCCCGGCTATGTTACCCAAGTATTTCAATCATGAAGCCGTACTCATACCCGATACATACCCGACACTTATCCGTGCCCAACCTTCACTGACACTCCTTGATGTATTCATATATTTACTCATACACGTACTCAATTATACGATATATGTTTTAATTTAAAATACTTGTCATACACTTCTTGGACCCATATCCTACACTTCATGTCCATTTTCTAAAACTCGTTTAACATGGGTCCGATTGTTTCAGCCTATACTCAAGTTAAAAACCAGCAGTTTCTAATTTATACTACTCAACATGATAAAAGATAAAAGAAACTTCAAAATATGATAGGAAATTAATTTCAAATAGCACGTGAATTGAAAAATAGTTGTGTCACTATATCTTACATTTCACAAATTTGTCATGTCCCGTACTCGCACCCATATCGATACTCGTACATGTTTCCATGCAACATAGGTTCCAGAAATTTTATGTGCCTATAAACTAGATGTGGATGTCTTTCGCATATTTGCGCCTCAGGTTCCCATGTTGCCTCCTTGACTCTGCGATTGTTCCACTTCCACAGAACCTTTACTAAAGGCATAGACTAATTCTTCACCTGCTTCTTCTCGAAATCGAACACTCGGACAGGTTGCTCCTCATAAAACATGTCTTCATGGAGTAACAAAAATTGGTGAGAGATGACACATACTAGGTCTGGTACATACTTCTTCAAGTAGTAGATATGGAATACGTCATGAATCTTTGCTACTCTGGGAACAGAGCTAGGCAATAAGCAACAAGTCCAATCCTCTCCAAAATCTAAAAAGGAGTGATGTATCTTAGATTGAGCTTGTTATTCTTCTCTCCTCTTGATGTGCGTTTAGTTGGTGTTGTCTTCAGGAATACATGATCACCGACTTGGAACTCATGGTCCTTGCATTGATGATCTGCATAGCTCTTTTGTTTATTTTGTGCCATTTGCATCTGCTGTTGGATGATTTTGACCTTCTCAGTCGTTCCCTAAATGAGGTCTGGTCCTAGTAGTTAATGATTGTCAGTCTCATCCTAACAGATTAGGGATTTGCATCATCTCTCAAATAAAGCTTCGAACGGCACCGCGCTAATAGTAGAATGAAAACTGTTGTTGTAGGCGAATTCTACCAGCAGCAAGTGCATAGCCCAATTGCATCTAAAATTCAGTGTGCAATTTCTCAACATATCCTTCAGGTTTTGTATAGTTCTCACTGATTGTCCACCTATCTCAGGGTGAGCAGCAGTGCTGAACTTCAGTTCAATTCCTTGTAGATTCTTCTAAAATCTTGGGGTAAAACGAGAGTCTCGATCCGATACGATAGACTTGGGAACTATGTGGAGCTTCACAATTTCCTCAATGTAGAGACTGGTTAGCTTCTCCATGGTGTACATCATTTTGACGGCTATAAAGTGTGCTGACATAGTTAGGCAATCAACTACCAGCCCCCTCTCTCTCTCTTACAAAAAAAAAAAGAAATGCAACTTATTCTCTCCTCTTTCCTCTAGAACTGGTCCCCTCTCCCCATTTTCATTTCTCATTTTCCCCTTCCTCTCAAGCCCTCCCCTCTTCTACAACTCTCTTTCAAAGAAGAAGCAAGAAGAAGAGGTAGAAGCAAGAAAGTCGTGGAGAAGAAGCAAAAAAGCACACCTTGGTATATAATCTCAAACATTCTTCAAGGTATAAATTTGATAATAGTCCCTCAAATCTTCATATTTTGATATTAGTCGTCCAAATTATCTTAATATGCATATATAGTCCCTCTAGTTACTTGGTGTTAAAATAGAAAGGGAATATTCCATTTCTTTTAACTTTTTTCTTGAATGGTCAGTTTTCCCCTAAGTTCACATACCCAACCGAAAACCCTTTGAACTTAAACTCGTTAAGACCCCTCAAACTCAAACCCATTTATTTAAAACCAAACTCAATTCACCTTCTTCTTTCTCTTTACAATGCATTATCAATCAACCCATAAAAATCAACAATCAAACCATAAAAATCAATGGCGTGAATTGCATATGGAGGGGGCTTGAAAAAATAGAGGATTTTTTTGGTTTGGCTTGAATTGCATGAAGAGAGGGAAGAAAAAGGAGGGGGCTTGTAGATAAAGGCTATCACCTGAGACTGTAAGAGGATGAAGGGGATTAGAAGGCTTAGAGGTTTAGAAGAGGACTAATATCAACATATTAAGGTGATTAGTATCCAAACATGGTTTAGGTTTTTTAATGGTTTAAGCTAATAGAAGGACTAACATCAACATATTAAGGTGCTTTTGGGGGACATATCAAAATATGAAGATTTGAGGGACTAATATCAATGTACTAATGATTAAGGTACTAATATCAGAATAAACCCTAAAAAGTTCATGCAAACTAATGTTCCATAAGAGAAATTTAGGGAAGGATCCATTTCAAAAAAAAAAAAAAACTGAGCAAAACATAGATACAACTTACATCGAGTATACACAATATATAGGTCTTGAATTCTCTCAAATTCCTCATGCCTATTGGAATGTTCAACTTGTCATGCGTACTGATCGCCATTGAAAAAATTAACATCACATAATAATCACAAATTTAAAACTTGTAGGCACATTATGAAATCTGTAATAATCACTGACCTAATGAGAACTTGCCGAGCTCCGAGCGTCGTAAGAGAATAAAGAGGAATGAAAAGGGATGAGAATCCCGACAAGTCCATAAGGAGTCTTCCCTGTTCATCCGCGTCTCAAATCCACAACTACCTCCTCCTTCCAATTCCAGACTCGTGCGGCTTCTCCCGTAGATATTGGACCTCCTCGTTCAAATTCACCGTTGGCCCACGCCTATGAATCGGGCGAAACCTGTCAGGAACGGGTGAGGATCGCACTGGAAGTTGGCTAACAGGAACTCAACCTGAACCTGAGAATTAGACAGAGGCTGGAGAATGTGCACGTTGGGGAAGAACTGGAATAATTCCAAATTGAAGGGCTCTTGTGCATATTTGTTAGCTCAGAAACAATAACAAACAATTGTAATAAATGTTAGAGTGGGTTACAACAGTTAGAGATGGTTAATTTTGTTGTTTGTTAGTTTGTTACAGCCGTGCACGTTTTGTGCACGTTTTTGTGTTTCTTTGATTTTGAGCGGATATATAAGGAGAAGGAAAAACTGTAACAGACTATGAAATGAATGAGAATCAATTCTTCTCCTGAACTTTGAATTCTGTTCTTCTTCCTCCTATCTCATCTCTTTCTTTATTGTCTCAATTCTCTTTAATTTTCTGTTCTAAAGACTTGACAATCTCAGCCATGGGCCGAAATAACAACTTGAGGTCCAATCGAGGTTCTCGATCCTCACAATTGGTATCAGAGCAGCAGGAAGCTGAAGCTGGTGCTGATGATTTCTTGGGTGATCAAGAAGGAGCTGAGGCTGAAGATATTACTTCGGAGGAGAGATTTGCTCGATTAGAGGATGCTGTCCTTCGAAATAGCTCCTTCATCAGTCAACAGGAATCATTCAACCAGAAACTCTCAGCACAGATGAATGATCTCCAGCTCCAACTATCTTCAAAAATGGAGTTTTTAATGCAGGAGGTCAAGAACCTTAAGAGTTCTGACCAAGAAGTTCTGGGAATTGGTTTAAGAGAGAAAACAAGAACAGGAGCTGGGGAATCTAACAGGAATAATCAAAGCAATGGATATCTTCCTCCACATCGAAGAAATGCTGAATTCAGTGGAGAATTTCAATCTATTAGCAGTTTTGGTAACTCCTCAACTCAGAGAAATTCTTTCTTTAGCAATCAAAAACTTGTTCAACCAAAGTCTTTGCGTTTGGATTTTCCTTCTTTTTCTGGGACTGAGAATGTTATAGCTTGGTTAGAACAAACTGCACAAAATCTTTGAATATTATGATATAAAAGATGATGAATGGGTCAAGGTTTGTTCTTTTTACCTAAGGGATGAGGCTTTACAATGGTATAGATGGCTTACTAGAAATATTGAAAATTATCAGTATTGGCTTGTCTTTAAAGAGGAATTAATGACAAGATTTGGCCCTAGTGAACTTTCAAGGCCATATGATGCCTTCTCAACTCTGAAACAAACTTCCACTGTGAGAGAGTATCTGGGAAAATTTGAACAAACCCTAGGGTTACTGGAGGATCAACCCTCTAGGAGGCACATCCTTGAGAGATTTATAGAAGGGTTGAAGGATGAGCTCCGGTATGAGGTAGCAGCTGGCAGACCCTCTTCTTTGAAGGGAGCTGTGTCATTAGCCAAGCTATTTGAAGATAAACAAAGGAATGAAAAAAGAAGCAAGGGGAATTGGAATGTCTTTAATCAAGGAAATCCATCTAACAGTACCCTTCCTGAAGTGCCTGTACAAGACAAATCCAAGTCTCCTCAGTTCAAGAAGCTTACACCTGAAGACATACAAAAGAGGAGGAGTCAGAATCTATGTTTTACATGTGATGAAAAGTGGCACAGAGGACATCAGTGTAAAGGTAAGCATATATTCATCTTAGAAGGAATCTTAGAAGGTGGAACTGAGGGTGAGATATAAGATCAGGGGTGCAATGATCAAGAAGACCTGGCCATTGAATTGGCTGAAAGTCTGGTAAGAGGAGCCCCTTCTATTTCAGTCCAAGCTCTTAGTGGAATCACAGCCTCCCATACCATCAGAGTTGTGGGGTATTACAAGAATCAAGCCATCTGCATCTTGATAGATTCTGGTTCTACACATAATTTCATCAATACAAAGTTAGTTAAGAGGCTTGGATTACCAGTGACAGAATATAGCAATTTTGATGTTCTTGTGGCAAGTGGAGAGTTAATCAAAGGAGATGGAGTGTGCCAGGGAGTGTCACTGGATTGTCAAGGAGTGAGCATTCAAGTGAATCTGTTAGTGATGCCCTTGGGAGGTAGTCAGATTGTGTTAGGGGCAGATTGGATGAAAACCCTGGAAGATATCACTTTGAACTTTAAAAACTTACAGGTAACATTCTTATGTGAGGGAATAAAGAGGACTCTACAAGGAATAGTACCAGGAGAGTTACAATTGGTTAATGAGAAAAATATTGCTAAATCTGTTAGAGAGCAAAAAGAAGGATACTTAATTCAATTATGTAGTGTTAATTTGCAAGAATCTGCTTCAGAATCTATTCATGAAGAATTACCTGCAGATATCCACAACTTGGTACAAGAGTTTGATGTTATATTCCAAGAACTACCACATCTTCCTCCTGCTAGAGAGATTGATCATAAAATTCCCTTAGAAACTGGAACAAAACCAGTGTGCATTAGACCTTATAGACATGCACATTTCTTGAAAGAAGAAATTGAGAAACAGATTGAAGAGATGCTGGAAAAAGGGATTATCAGACACAGTCATAGTCCTTTCTCTTCGCCAGTAGTGATAGTAAAAAAAATCTGATGGGAGTTAGAGAATGTGCATTGATTATAGGTCCCTTAACAAAGCTACAATTAAAGACAAATTTCCTATTCCAATTATTGATGAGTTGTTGGATGAGTTGCATGGGACACAGTTCTTCACAAAATTGGATTTAAAATCAGGGTATCATCAAATAAGAATGTGTGATTCAGACATTCCCAAAACTGCCTTTAGAACACACAGTGGGCATTTTGAGTTCTTAGTAATGCCTTTTGGACTCACCAATGCCCCTTCAACATTCCAGGCCCTCATGAACAATATTTTCAAGGATATTCTCAGGAAATTTGTCTTGGTTTTCTTTGATGACATTCTAATATACAGCAGAGGATGGCAGGACCATTTGAGTCACCTGAGACAAGTATTTCAGATCCTCAAGACCCATCAATTGGTTGCTAAGGTGTCCAAATGTAGTTTTGGACAAAAACAGGTTCAATATTTGGGGCATATTGTGTCTCAGACAGGGGTTAGTGTGGACCCTAAGAAAATTCAAGCAATTACAGATTGGCCAAAACCTAAGACACTCAAAGGGTTGAGAGGGTTTTTAGGCCTAGCTGGATATTATCGAAAATTTATCAAGGGGTTTGGAACAATAGCTCAACCCTTAACACAACTTTTGAAGAAAGGAAATTTCCTGTGGAATATAAATGCTGAAGAGGCTTTCAATTCTCTTAAAATTGCCCTCACCAATTCTCCAGTTTTGGCTATGCCTGATTTTAATATTAATTTTGTCATAGAATGTGATGCAACAGGCACATGAGTTGGGGCAGTATTAATGCAAAGAGAAAAACCCATTGCATATTTCAGCTTTGCTTTAAAGGGAAATAATGCTGCACTATCAACATATGAAAAGGAACTGTTAGCCATAATTCTTTCTACAAAGAGATGGCAACAATACTTGTTGGGAAGGAGTTTTGTGATAAGGACTGATCACCAAAGTCTCAAATATATTCTTGAACAAAAAAATACATACAGGTATTCAAAACAAATGGTTGGCCAAGTTGCATGGATATGATTATATTGTGGAATACAAACCTGGGAGGATGAACAAAGCTGTTGATGGATTATCAAGGGTACATGAGGATGTTGAGAATGATGTAGAGGTTTCATCAATTTCTTTTGTCAGGAGCAACTGGTTAGAAGATATCAGACAAATGAACTTGACTGATCCTTTCTTCAAAGAGCTGGAGATAAGATTACAACAAGAATCAGAGGCTACTGGAGAATATCTTACAAGGGAAGGAATTTACTACTACAAAGGCAAAATTTTGGTTAGTCCCACTGCACAAAACTTAAAAAATTCCTTATTACAAGAGCATCATGACAGTCCTACTGCTGGACATTCTGGTATTGCCAGAACCCTGCACAGGTTGAGGAGGGCATTTTATTGGGAGGGCATGAGGAAGGATGTCCAGAATTATGTACAGGCTTGTGATGTATGCCAGAGAGCAAAAGGGGAAAATGTAGCTTCCCAAGGGCTTTTACAACCCCTACCTATTCCAGAATATGTGTGGGAGGACTTATCAATGGATTTCATCACACATCTTCCCAAGAGTGAAACACAGTCAGTTATATTTGTGGTGGTGGATAGACTATCAAAGTATGCTCATTTCTTTGCATTAACCCATCATTATACTGCTCAATCTGTTGCAAATGTATTTTTTGATGGAGTGTTCAAACTTCATGGTATGCTTAGATCCATAGTCAGTGACAGGGATCCATTGTTTACCAGTTTGTTTTGGAAAGAGTTGTTCAAACTGCAGGGGAGTAAGCTCAAATTCAGCTCAGCATATCATCCTCAGACGGATGGGCAAACTAAGGTAACTAATAAAAGCCTGGAAGCTTACTTGAGGTGTTTTTGTTGTCATAAGCCTAAAGAGTGGTGTAAATGGCTTCCATTGGCTGAATTCTGCTTTAACACTACTTGGAGGGTGTCTACAAATTCTACCCCTTTTGAAGCTGTGTATGGTAGACCTCCTCCCTCATTACTCTCTTATATTCCTAAAAGCTGTAGAGTTGAATCAGTGGATGAAGCTCTTTTTTCTAGAGATGTAGCTTTAAAATTCCTAAAGGATAGTTTGAAGAAGGCAGCAGAACAGATGAAAAAGTTTGCTGACAGACACAGAAGTTTTAGGAGTTTTAAGGTTGGAGATTGGGTATTCCTTAAGCTACAGCCGTACAGACAACTCAGTGTCTCATCTTACAAAACTCATAAGCTTTCTCCAAAATACTATGGTCCTTACAAAGTGCTAGAAAAGATTGGTGAAGTTGCTTACAGGTTGGAACTTCCAAGCCATGCACAGATTCATCCAGTCTTCCATGTTTCCCAGCTTAAAAAAAGAATTGGTTCTGGTGTAGTACTCCATTCTGATTTTCCTAATTACACTACTGAGTTGGTTGATGAACCAGAAAAAATTGTGGATAGGCGCACAGTTGTGAAAGGGACAATGTTGATTCCTCAGGTATTGATTAAATGGAAGCAGCGATCCCAATTGGATTCTACTTGGGAGAATTATTGGGATCTTGTGAAACGGTTTCCTACATTTGACCTTGAGGCAAGGTCAAATTAAGGGGTGGGGAATTGTCAGGAACGGGTGAGGATCGCACTGGAAGTTGGCCAACAGGAACTCAACCTGAACCTGAGAATTAGACAGAGGCTAGAGAATGTGCACGTTGGGGAAGAACTGGAACAATTCCAAATTGAAGGGCTCTTGTGCATATTTGTTAGCTCAGAAACAATAACAAACAATTGTAATAAATGTTAGAGTGGGTTACAACAGTTAGAGACGGTTAATTCTGTTGTTTGTTAGTTTGTTACAGCCGTGCACGTTTTGTGCACGTTTTTGTGTTTCTTTGATTTTGAGCGGATATATAAGGAGAAGGAAAAACTATAACAGACTATGAAATGAATGAGAATCAATTCTTCTCCTGAACTTTGAATTCTGTTCTTCTTCCTCCTATCTCATCTCTTTCTTCATTGTCTCAGTTCTCTTTAATTTTCTGTTCTAAAGACTTGACAATCTCAGCCATGGGCCGAAATAACAACTTGAGGTCCAATCGAGGTTCTCGATCCTCACAAAACCGGTCTCAGCATAGAAAACGTCCGCAATTGAACTCTATTCAGGCAAAGGTCTCGCCCTTCCCTCTCCAGAATCGTCAATATACCGAAATTCCTTCAACCTCTCAACAATCCTCTCCGCTGTGCTCCTGTTGGTGGCCACCACTTGTTCATTATCCATGCTCGTAGAGTTACCGTAATCTATGAAGGGTTTTGAGGAGTTTATGGAAGGGGTTTTGGGGGGTGTTTGTGGCGATTTTGGATCCAATTATTACTGGGTTGGGCTAAAGATGAGATTTTGGCATCAGGGCATTGATTGGAGAAGGATTTTATCAGAGCAACGAGTTCTTTTTTTTTTTTTGGAACTGCAGCGGAGGAGATGAAAAATGGAGGCGAGAAAAGGATTGGGGGGGCGAGAGAGAGAGAGAGAGTCAAAGATAGTTGACGGATGAAATTTGAAGTTCGGACATAAATTCATGGGCTCGAAAGTTTGGGCAGAGAGAGAGAGAGGGGGGCAGATGGTTACTATCTAGCCGATGGGTTTTAGTCGGAGTGGTCCAAATTAGTGAAGACTATTTTAGCATCTTGAGGAAAAAGAATTAGTACTTCGCATGTATTGAGTTTTGGATCGAATGAAAAAGACGAACTTCTACAGTTGGGAGCCGAAACTGGAAGAGAGAGAAGGGGGAAAGGAAGAGAGCGAGCCGAATACAGGTTAATGTGGAGTATTAAATGGTGGTGTATATTTTGGTAATTTCTCATCCATGATTAGTCTTAACCTTACCATGGTTGTGCCTTTTGAAAAGAAACAACAACAGAAGGGCTAATATCAATATATTTATGCAATTTAGGGACTGTTTTCGGAGGACTAATATCAAAATAGCAGTGAATTCTTTCTCCCCATTATCAAAAAGCCTGAGATCTTCATTACGCATGAAACCATGAATTAGAAGCGTAAATTATGTAGAGAGAGTTTAATCTCAGCTTCCAAATGACTCTCTGCAGCCTCTCTCACCTAGCTTAAAAACATCTCCTCAGGCTTTTCTTACGCCCCAAACAACAGTGACTCGAGCGCGACCCTGCCCAACTTGGCTTGACCGAGTAAGAGTGGATTTCGGGTCGAACCCGCATTTAAGGCCGGTGACCCGCATCAATACGCCGACCAAATTCTCTATCATACGCTGTGATTCCTTTCCCAGTCGTATAAGGAAACGCAACCCCCACCTCCTTTTCTTATTTCCTCTCCGTTGGCAGGCGGAGCTCCTTTCGCCTCCCTTTCAAAACCCTAACCCTAATTTTTTCTATTCATTTTGCCCTCTTCTCTTTTTTCCGAAGGGGGGAGAAAAAAAAAAGACTCCCACATAAAGCATCGCCATGGCCGATCCTCGACTGTACCCCTCGGACGCCGACGATTCAAGCGGCCAGCAAGATCAACGGCGCCGCCTCTATAACCCCTACCAAGACCTCCAGATCCCTTACCGCCAAATCTACGATCTCCCAACCTCCCCTGAGTTCCTCTTTCAAGAGGAGTCTGTCGCCCAGCGCCGATCTTGGGGCGAAAACCTGACCTACTACACCGGCATCGGGTACCTCACCGGCGCTGTCTCCGGGGCCTCCGTCGGATTCTACCAAGGACTCAAATCTGCCGAGAAAGGCGACACCTTGAAGCTCCGGATCAATCGAATCCTCAACTCCGGCGGCCATGAGGGCCGAAAGTTCGGAAACAAGCTTGGGGTTATTGGGCTGCTTTACGCTGGGATGGAGAGCGGGATGGTTGCGGCTAGGGATACTGACGACTGGGTCAATAGCGTCGTTGCCGGGCTCGGGACCGGAGCTCTGTTTAGGGCCGCGAATGGGCCGAGGTCGGCGGCGGTGGCGGGGGCTATTGGAGGGCTGATGGTGGGGGCTATGGTTGGAGGGAAGCAGGTGCTGAAGAGATACGTGCCCATCTGAAAGAAAAGCTTGTACTTTCTTCTTCTTCTTTCCTTGTTGCTAGAGGTCAGCTATATAATTTCTTGGTCGGTTATGAAGTTTTGAGGAGTTTTGTTTAATGATTTATATACGTATCTGTGGAATGACCGGATGGTCATGAAAGGATTTTGGAAATAACCTAAAAGTGACAATTTCTGTGGGGTTGTCATGCCATTCTTGGTTCAAAGTTTGCAGCTTTAACCTATATTCATGTTGTTGCAATGTTTTTATTCAAAATTTAAGCATTCCAGAGCATTCCGTTTTTCTTTAGTCTGTGTGTCATGATTGAATGTCTGGATTGTTAGAAATGATTTTACTTCTGCCGTAAGCTGCTAAGTTAAGCATGTTAATCTCTTTGTTTAAATATTGATCGTTTTCTCGTTTATTTCAAAAAAGGATTGATTTTTTGACACCCTAATTTCGCTTTCTTTGTCATATTGCATTGATAAATAGACAGAGGAAGGTGTGTAGGATGGAATTTCTTCTTCTTTAATATTATTAGACTAATTGAAGTATAACGTTGTATCCATATTGATGATGATTAAAATTTGAGTTGGAGAATTTTGTTCCTTGCTGTTGGTTTGTTTGACTCTGTTTCTTGTCTCAATCTGTCTGAAGTTGTAGTGCTATCGTTCTATAGTCTTTGTAGAATCAGTATTTCAATCTATAATCATGGTCGTGTCAATGTCCTTTCTCAGGGGGGAACTATTCTTTTGTTTAATTTATTTCCAATGTTGTTAAGGTTTGTATCGCAGATATAACTACAATTGTGCATGTACATTATTATGTACACCATACACCAACAGCCATGCTTTCACGCACGCCCCCTTCGCCACGCCCCCGCTCATGGGTGCACGCACGCTCGCACACTTACTCACATGTGCACATAGGCACATCGTATATTCATGTATAAACATACATATATACACATGTGCATACATACATATGTGCATTTGTGCTACGTATTATGTACTTGATATTATATATCATTGTATGCAAATCCATCTCCCTAGACTGGTTTATTTTAGTTTCAAACTCCTATGGTTCTGTAGGTTGTCTCTTTTACTGCTGACTGATCGTAGAAATTCATGATAGTGTTCCATGGATTTTGCTTGCACCATATTATTCAACTTGGACATTTCATTCCCAATTATGATGTGCTGTATCAGTATATTGGTATGGAACTTCTGTTGTAGGATGTTTTGGATATATGGTTAGACGATATAAATTCAGTCACTTTTTGCTTGGATGCGTGATAAATTTGTGTGTAATACTTAAGTAAAAAAAGCATCCCAAATGTTTCCCATTCTTTGTGATAACATGTTTGCCTAAATCAGCTTCCTTATATCTTGATTTTGCATATGAAACTTGCCAAAAATCCCATGTTAACACTACATGATGAAGGCTTGGAGCATTAGGCTAGCATCTCTTGATGCCCATTTCATTATATATTTTGACTTGCTAGATTTTACTATTATATGTCTAAGAGGTTGAATCATAGTCAATGTTTTAGAAAAACGGTCTGAGCGTCCACGTTCACCTAGCGCCTGTTAGGCTTAAATGGTACTTAAGCAGCCACCTAGGTCTTTGGAGCGCGTCAGGGAGCATAGGCTGCATAAGTGGCTTGCATCTCTTTGGTCTTGGTCGTTATTTCACGTCTTCCATCCTCCTCCGACATCCTCCATCGACTCAAACACCTCCTTCATTGACTGCGACCTTCAGTAAAACCTCCACCTCCGGTTAAAAAAAATCTGTCTAGGCACTGGGTCCTGGTGCCTAGCGCTTTCTATAATGTTGATCATAGTCAATAGTATATGTGACCTACTATACCTTAGTAATCCATAATGTGATTGGTTTGCTTTAGTCCTATGTTTCATGGGCACGGGTACGGATACCTGTATGGGTATAGGTATGGGACGATAAATTTGTAAAAGGTAGGGTACGAGGACATGACTATACAAATATTTATATGCACGTATATTATATATTGGAATTAGTACTTGTATGAGAAAAAGAATGAGAATTAAATTTCCTATAGCATTTTATGTTTCTTTATTATATGGATTATAAATTGGAAATCACTAGATTTTGAACTAGACATCTAAACGACCCTTCAAAATCATAATTCGGAACCTTAATTCGAAACCTGATCTATGTCAAACAACTTTCAAGAAGTGGATGTGAAGTGTAGGATATATGTTCCAAAAAGAATAAATGTATGACAATTGTTTTAAGTTAAAACATATATTGCATGATTGAGTACATTCCCGAGTAAATGTATGCATATATGCAAGTAGTGTCCAAGGAACAGATACGTGTCCCGTATGTATACGGCTTCAAATTAGAAGTACCTAGGTAACATAGCCTTAATCATTGGAAATGTATATGTGGATCCTGCAAGATGCTTCGTAGACATTTCGATAATGTAATTTGATTACTTGGAGAAGCAATTGCCCTGATATTGCATCTGATCCAAATTCATGTCATCTATTTTTTGTCTACAATCTGTTCACTTAGTGCTTTATAGTGTTGTTGGCTGCTCTGCTGATCTGTTAGAAAATCTAATTTTTTTAAAAAAAATTGAGTATTTCGTGTGCATTTTAGATATGCTTTAATATATTGAAGAATTCCGTGTTGATGATTGATGTGAGGGATCATTTTATGCATTTTAGAGATGCTTTTAATATAGTTTGAAGATTTCCATTGGATCATTGATGTGTGTGACCTCTGGAATAACCAGTTGATTATGAAAACGATTATTCAAATAACTTGATGCTTTGTCTCATAATGGATAGCTCTCTTATATCGTTATTTATCCAACTTATACTGGAATGCTGTGTTTTTGTCGCAGCTGGTCTCTTATTGCAATGTTTAAGGTAAGAGTGTTCGTCTTGGTCTGATACGCATGAAAAAGAGTGAATGGGAGGGTTAAAGAAGGATTTTCCTTCATATTGAATGTAGAGGAAATTTTGATTTTTGATTTTTTTAAAAAAAATTGGTTTGACATGTTGAAAAAAAGTTTTCGGTTTGGTTTCTGAACATTTCTGCCAGTCCGCTCAATTAAGAACTGCATTGCACTTTGAGTTCTAAAATTACTGTCTCTTTGTTGATTGTGGTGTGGGCCTTTCTTTTCTTTGCAGTTTGTTGTAACCGTGAAAATACATATTTTGAGGTAGTTATATATGAAAATTTATGCCTTTCAGAATATCAATGGAGTTCCAACGTCCTCTGCTATGCTGTCCCTTCGATTTCTGGATTTTAAGTATGTTACCGGCATACGTCCTGCTCATTTCTTCTATGTTTAAACATCCGCTTCGATTATTTTTGGGCTAATCTTTATTCTTAGTTTTTCCATGCTTTACCTCTCTACCCAATCCCCTTTCCATTAGATGTCTTTTTTTTTCTCGTTCTTCTCCTTGTTCTACCTTGAAAGCTGCCTGCAGTGTGCTCAGCTGCCACAGAACTTGGAGGCCTCACTATGATTATTATGACGTATCTACCCAGGACATCTACGCGGATGCGCACCGTATGCTTCTATGTGCATGTACATGGGTTGTTGCCTCGCGTTCCCCCGTTATTTACATGTTTTTTTTTTTTCCTGTTTGTGTTTTTGAGTGGGCATCGCTTGAAAATTCAAGCTACAGTGTTAACTGACGCGCTGAATGATCTTGTCCCCCTTTTTGGTGTGTGGATTAGCGAATGTGAGCGTTATGAGCTGCGTGAATGCGATTTGTTTTCGTTTGGTACGTGGTTGCCGTGTTACATGCGAATAGAGGGTGTGAGCCTGGGTTTCTCTTTTTAAATTCGAGCTCTTACGGCTATCATAATGGACCTTATTAGACTTGTTATGGTCTAGCAGTTTTTTAATATTTTTAGGTATAAGGTTTTACTCAAGGCCCTGTTCGTTTCGATTCCTAAAAATATTGGAAGGGGAATCCGAGCTGGAAAACACAAATTTTGCGATTTCCAGCCAATCCTAGGAGTCCTATTAATACCGAGTTTGATTACAAAGAACTGAAAATGATGTCGGAGTCCTTTTCAGCAATTTTCACTGATTTTTTTTTTTCCAAAAAGAAAGTGGGAATGAACAACTTTATGAACTACGCGTATTTCTTTTACTCAGTTTGTTAATTAATAAAACATCATTGGAAATTAGTATAATATCACCACATGTTAGGATACCGTCACAAGAGACGGACTCAATTGCATTAAAAAGAGGGGCAAGCACACCACCTTTTGAATAAGCACATTGGTTCCAACGGCTGTATTTTGACCAACATCTATCAAAACGTGGATATTCAAACTCACAACATTATAAACAAATAAAAATGGCGATAAAAACTGCTCAAAACCATCTTCATAACTGCAAAATGTATGTTTTGATCATATAGAAAATTCTAATAGATGATTGATAAGAAATGAAAAATTGGCAGGAAAGCAAATATAGTGAGGAGAGAATAGTTGCACTTTCACCTAAATTCAATTACAGGGGAATAGACATAGCAAATAAAATAAACTTTATCAAGCTAGATTGAAAATATCACTCAGAATATGGTCAAATATTGATCAGAAATAGCCTTCAAATACATCAAATAAATAATGTAGGTTGCTAATCTAATGCCTCTGACTGCAACAGATAAATGGGTTTTTAATACCTAATACAAGGAATTAAAACTGAAAATATTAACATTAACCAAAACTATGATATTTATTTAATAGTAAAATTTTGTTTTTTTACATGCATTCGATTTCAACAATCTAGCCATGGTAAAAAAATTAAAGAAATTTATTAATTATCTACTAAAGCTGTAATTTTTTCCCCTTTGCATGAATCTACCTTCCGTAACAAGAGAGACTTGTGGTAAACAAACTGAAAACAATAGCGTATGAGCTGCGTATTAATTGTTACCTTCACCGGACTTGTGTGACCAAATTGACGTTTCTCAGTTGAGAGAAACATTAAAAAAAATATGAAAAACGTGAAAACATGGGAATTGGGTTTGTTGGGAGAAAATCTCTCAGAAGCGGTTATGAGGGGATGGAGATGATGGGTTTGGCTCCTATAAAAGGAGGAGCATTCTCCTTGAGAAAATACAACAACACATAATCAAATTCAAACCCCTTACATGTTACCGGAGCCCCTACAAACAAAAATCTCTCCTTCTTTCTCTTCTTCCCTGCAGGCATTCACTGGTATCAGAGCGCTGACTGTTTCGTTCGGCGACCCTGCTGCGAACTGCCATTGATCTCTAAGTCGCGACGACCTCGATCATATCTCTCTACGACGACGGCGTCGAGCTTGGCTGTCTACAACGACGACGAGAAGCTTGGCCGCCTACGACGACGATTGTTTCGGTGTCTCCTTGTTCTCCAAATTGACAGATCTGACCTCGACGCCGGAGTACCCATCCTCGGCGAGCTCTCTGATTTAGATCGAGCAACAGAGAGGTAGATCGGCCGTCTCTTGTAATTTTGCGGATTCTAAAACCCTAGCTCGGGATTGGGTCTTGTAACCAAGTAGGGCTGTAAATTTGTGGGGCATTGGGCCTGTAGTTGAGTCTGGTGACTAGTGTTGTATGCTGCCATGCCTGATCCAAGTTGGGTTTTAGAGAAACTAACTTGTTGGGCATTGTAGTTGGGCCTTGTAGGGAGAAACAAGCTTGCGGTTGGATTTGAGATCTCAATGTGAGCGCGAAGAATATTATATCTGTAGAAGTCTCAGATTCTTCACACGGTGGATCTTCTCCAAAATCCAGTTCGACTTCGACAAGTGCTTATCCAATCAACACCACTAAGTGACAATCTCATTCAAATTGGAGCCTCTTTCATCAACTCGGAACAGTCAGATTCATTTTAATTTATTTAACTTTATTCTATTTTAGTATATCTGTCTATATGCCAACCTTATACATATTTTAAAATTGGATTTTAGTTTTAGTTCTCTACCGAATAGCTAGTAAACTTGTTCTATCAGAACTAGAAAAAATTTAATGACAGTAATTATGATATGTGGCATAGAAAAATAGGATATGCTCTTATTCATGACAATATCGATGATGTAATCGAAACCACTACTCCAACTCTTAATGATAAATCTACACCTGAATAAAAGAAAAGGTTCGAACAGTAGAAGTCGAAAGATAAAAAGGCAAAAAGCCTAATGATCATGTTCATGGAAGATAACTTAATCAAAGTTTTTAAAACTTATAAGACTTCCATGGACATGTGGAATGCTATAAAAGAGAAATACGACACCATCTCTAAAGTTAACATTCAACTCCTCTTGCATAAGTATAATTCTTGTCGTATGCAAGAGGGAGACAATATCGTAGAGCATATTAACAAGATGATTATCATGGCTAAGAACTTATCCACTGATGGGACCGAAATCCCAGAAAGAATGCAAGTGACAACCATTTTGAATAGTCTATCACATTCCCTTGTTGTGGCTGCCACCACATTGAGAATGAATATTGCCGTTAAATCTGTCACTGATCTTCCTATGCATCTAGCGATAGAACAAGACTTAATAGCCAGTAGGAAAGAACCAGAACTGAATATAGTGCAGCAAGAGCTGAATCATGTCCTCCAGAAGCATAATACTGGAAGATATAAAAACCCTGGTCCTAGTAAACCACAACCGCGAGGACCGAAATCGCAGCATTTCAAGAGAAAGAAAGTACCACGCGAAGCCTGCTACAATTATGGAAAGTTTTGGCATTTCAAGCCTAATTACCCGCAAGGTGAAAAACAGGAGAATAATGGAGGCTATAAGCATCCAAAACAAGGGGGTACTAGCAAAAGAGAATTCGTCGGTGTGATAGAATGCAATGTTATGATGACGGATATCGGCGGTTGTTGGATCGACTCCGGTGCGACCAGACATATCGCAAAGGACAAGAATAGAGTCACAAAATTCACTAAGCTGAAGAAAGGAGAACATGGAATCTATATGAGAAATAATACATATCTCGATGTAGAAGGTATTGATCGTATAGATTGGATCTTAGGGACAATATTCTTGTCCTCAAAGATGTGTTCTATGCATCAGGAATTCGACGCAATATGATATATGTTCCCAGCTTGATGAAGAAAGGACTGGAAGTTAGGTTCTATAATAACCGGGTTTCTATAGGGAAAAATAATAAAGTGTATGCTATGGGAAAATATGTGTCCGAGCGAATTATGCATTCTTCCAGTAGTTTGCAATAATTCTGATAATAAAATTTCAAATTTAAACTACTTGTCCTGTTATATTTCAGAGTCTGAATTGTGGTATTCTATACTAGGACATGCTAGTATTTCAAAAATAAAAGAAATTATCAGAATGAACTTACTTCCTGTACTATCTAATATTCAATTGCCACCATGTAAACATTGTTTAACTGGTAAAATGACTAGAAAACCTTTTATTGACGGACAAAAAGCTAATGAACATTTAGGGTTGATACACTCAGATATTTGTGGTCTCCTAAGTGTTAAAACTCATAGTAATAAAGAATATTTTAATATTTTATTATTTTTATAGATGATTATTCTAAATTTGCACACGTCTATCTTATATCTAGATAGTTAGAAGCTCTTGATTACTTTAAGAGATATAAGACAGAAGTTGAAAACCAACTTGGAATAAAAATTAAAATTTTGAGAACTGATAGAGGTGGAGAACATAACTCTAAAGAATTTGAGAGTTATTGTATTCAGCATGGAATTAAAAGGTATACAACAATGCCGTATACACCACAACAGAATGGTGTTGCTGAAAGAAAGAACAGAACATTACTGAATGTAGTTAGATGCATGTTGTCTCATTTTGGTCTCTCCAAAAACTTTTGGTAAGAAGCATTGTTAACTATAAACTACATTCTAAATAGAATTCCCACTAAATCAGTTGTATCTACACCTGATGAATTATGGAATGGATGGAAACCTAATTTGAGTCATCTTAGAAAGTGGGGATCTATAGCCCATTCTCATTCCGTATCAATTTAGAGATAAGTTGGATTTAAAAAAAATAAAATGTAGATTCATAAGGTATTCAGAAAAGTTAAAATGTTATAAGTGTTAGGTCTCATGTTTATGATCCTATGATCTAATCTTGTTTTGATGATTTACAAACAATCCCTAACATCGTTTGTCTAGTGTTTTATTTATTTATTAGGTATTCTAGACAAACATCGATGTTGGAGGTTGGATGGATTGCGTCTTAATGATGACATTCAATGGAGGTTGCCGGAATATCAGAATGAAGCCA
This sequence comes from Asparagus kiusianus, assembly GCA_022839385.1. NCBI lineage: Eukaryota > Viridiplantae > Streptophyta > Magnoliopsida > Asparagales > Asparagaceae > Asparagus > Asparagus kiusianus. The sequence continues at coordinate 40,560 of BQKN01000673.1, read as the reverse complement.
TTTACAATTCAAAGTCAAATTTAAGATCAAGCTTCATCCGCAACCAAGACGAGCTTTATTGAAGATCAATAACTTGGGTATAATGTTTTAGGTTTATACTTTGTGTGTTGATACTTAAAGCTCAAACATTATACACACATACACATTTTCGTTTTATAGCTTTTGAGTTTAAATC
>BQKN01000673.1:14363-28279 GCA_022839385.1 Asparagus kiusianus | reverse complement strand
TATATATAAACAAAACTTGTGTTGTGTATATATATATATATAACTATATATATACAAGGAAACCAATATAATTTGTGTGTATATATGATTTAGCTTAAAGTACTAACACACATAATATAAACCTAAACTAATGTTACCCAAGTTTGATCTTGATCTTTATTGTAGCTCAACTTGGTAAACTATGCGGAAGAAGATTGAACTTGGATATTCAAATTGAATTACAAGGCTTCACTCCATAATTCCGCCAACCTCCATTGGATATGATTGTTGAAGCACAATTCCATCCATCCTCCAACATGTTGTTTGTCTACAATAAATAAATAAACATAAATACTAGACAAATAACATTAGAAGTAAGTTGTTTGTTAAACATCATCAAAACAAGAAGGCCAACAGTGCTAAGTCTAGAGCCACCACTCCAAAACCACCCACTCACTGCGCACATATGTATAGCAAAATTTATAAGTGTACTATTTACGACCGTAAAGGCCACCTTGCAAAATTTTGCTATGATGCACTAAAACCCAAAAATACTAAATTTATTTCTTCATGGGCATCCCATAAAGTTTCCTCATCACACACACATGCACATGCACCTATTGTTAATCACAAGCATGATAGTATATTTAAATGTGAATATTATGGTAGATTTGACTATTTGGCAAAGTTTTGTTTTGATTTAAGAAAATGTTTAAACTTACCAAATTTATCCACGTTCGTTTAATAATGTTTCACATTCGCAAAGAGTTTCAAACAAATTACCTTTGTTTGCAAATGATTCTCGTGCACAACCACAAGGTCAACAAAAATAAATATGCCTCTTTCATTGCACATATTGCAATCGAAAGGGTTATTTGCATGAATATTGTTATGACCGTGTCCGTGCACAAAATGTGTTCAAATGAGATTATAACCCTAGGGCTTTGGACTTTATTGATAGGGGTCATGTTTCCTAAACTTTTCCGCACCAATAGTGCTTAGGTATCAAAACGTTTTTGATTTTAAAGAACAAACTCTTAGAATTTTCATTTTTCATGTTCTTTAACAGATGATTTTTTGAATTTTTTTAAAACAAAGTTTTGATGATCTTTTATAAAAGAAAATATTTTCATTTGTACGATTCCTTTTTAAAATATTTATAGTTTCTCAAAAATTAGTTTTGAATTTGTATAAGAGGTTTATGTTTGAGTAACCCCCTGGATTTATTAATCTTTCATTGGTATTTTTTTCATATCATGTTTACCGGGTAAAAAATATTTCTATATGGGTTAAAACAAGCTCATAGAGCTTGACATGGATGCTTTTTTTGCTTTCTTTACGAATATGAAAAAAATTGATATTGTTTTATTTTATCCTAAGCATAATTCTTTTTAACCTTATGGATAAAACATATAAATATTTTGACATGACTAGTTGCTTAATCACTTGTTCTTCAAAAATGATGATTTATAGATTAAGCACGTTTTGATGTTATTATGGTTTAGATTATGGTTTAGATTATGCTTTAGATCATGATTCATGATTTCATTTGATTGTTTTGATTTTCATTTGGACTTTCATGATTGTCATGATTTTCATGGTTCTCATGACTTGTTTTCATGTGAAAATATCTTTCATGATTCTCATGTTTTTTTCTTTCATTTGATTTTATAAATCTATACATATTATTTTTTGAGACACTTTTTTTATAATCATGATTTATGTTTGATGATTTATAATTTTTTAATTTGATATTTGATTTTCTTGAATATTTTTTAATATATTTGTATTTAAGACTCTTGTAACACTTGTCTAAATGATATATACATATGTGTTCACTTGGTCTTTTTGAATGTGAGTTGTGTTTAGCATGTTCCATATCTATGCTTGCTCATATATGTTAGCCTTAGTATTTCATTTCATACATTCTATGTGACATTTTGATAGGGGGAGCTTTTTTCCCTATATTTATTTTATACTCACCTATGCTAATTTGTAGGGGGAGCTTACGCTCTCTTATCTTTTATTATTTTTCCCATTTTGATGTTGACAAAGGGTGAGAAACAAGTCAATTGTGAGTATTTCTTTTATTGCTTCCAATTAGGTTTATGCATGAGGATCATAATTTGTATATTTATTGGATATCATGTATATTATATATATTTTTGTGTAGATTGTTTGCCATCATCAAAAAGTAGAAGATTGTTAGGTCTCATGTTTATGAGCCTACGGTCTAATCTTGTTTTGATAATTTACAAACAATCCCGAATATCATTTGTCTAGTGTTTGTATTTGTTTATTAGGTATTCTAGACAAATATTGATGTTGGAGGTTGGATGGATTGCGCCTAAACGATGACATTCAATGGATGTTGGTGGAATATCGGAATGAAGTCATTTGCAATTCAAAGTCAAATTCAAGATCAAGCTTCATCTGCAACCAAGACGAGCTTTATTGAAGATCAATAACTTGGGTATAATGTTTTAGGTTTATACTTTGTTTGTTGATACTTAAAACTCAAACATTATACACACATACACATTTTCGTTTTATAGCTTTTGAGTTTAAATCATATAAATATGAAACTAATAGTTATATACATATACATATATACTAGTTTCCAACTTATCGATTTTGTTTTGAAAAATAATGTGTTTAGCTATATAAATATGAAACACATGAATATAATTATATACACACATATTTGTTTCATGTTTATATGTGCTTAAAATGATTTCATTAATTAACAAGTTTAAAATCAATGAAATCATGTTTATTCGTAAAATTATGTGTTTATGGATTAAAGACTCAATTACATCATAATATATATTTTCCTAAGTCCATTAATCCATTCAAAATGATTATGCAAGTTAGTTTGTCAAAATTTCAAGTGTATTGAGTTTTCATGTTTTGGACAATTTTGCAAAATAATGAGTTTTCATAAATAAAAAATACAATTTGAAAAATTCTTTTTGTAACATGTTTATTTTTATGTTTATAAACATTTCCCAAAGTTTTATAATTTTTAGAATTTATTTGCTATTTTTTAAAGAGATTCAAAGTTTAATTTTACTATGCAGAAAAATCTCTGTGCACGTTATCAGTCGACTGATGAATAGTATCAGTCAATTGATAAAACGCGCTGGAAAAGCAAAAAGTTTCTGCTCAGTCGACTGATAAACTATCAGTCGACCGATGCAGGTTATCAGTCGACTGATGAGTTCATCAGTCGACCGATAGCGGATGAGCGGTCTGTAACAGTCAACTCATCAGTCGACTGATAAAAAATATCAGTCGACTGATGGCCTGTAACGACTAGTTTTTTCAGATACCTGATTTTTTGGGTTTTTATCTTTTTGCTTGATTTTTGGGGTTTGTTTTGTGAACCTATATATACCCCTTACCCTCAAACTTCTGAACTTACTTAAGAAAGTTTCAAAAACAAGTTTACAAGAGTTTAAGGGTGTTTTGAGTTTGTTTGTTTCAAGTGTTTATGTGAAGTGGTTTTCACAAGAGGAAGAGGAGATAATTCATTCTTGTTTAGGCTTCAATTTCTCATCTCCATCACTCTTGTTGTATAGAAATTTTTGCTAACTCAATTCTAGCTTTATATATTTATTTGTTGATTATCAATTTTATTAAGCTAGCTAGTTTTTATATTGAGTTTGCATTTTATTATACTTATTGTTTACACACACAACTCACTTGAGCTTTTAGCATCTTCACATATAGTATAATTATTGGGTTGTGGGGTTGTAACATTGAGAGTGAGCTTAATTAAGTTCTCATCTTGTTAGAGAACAAACTATTTGTATTTGTGAGACTATTTGTTGAGACCACATTGTAATACATAAGGACAACGGGAGAAGTAGTTGGTGAGAGACGGGGTCAATTCTAAGAGGAGAGTGACATTGGTAGTAAAGCCTAGAGAGAGGTGGTAAATCCAAGGATTTGAGGAAGTTGACACGGGCTACGTCAACACGAAGAGGATATATTGTGTGATTACAATTGTATGAGTTGTGAAAGTTTTCAGTGAGCTAGAAAACCGATTATGTGTGTAAGGACCATGAATTTTTGATATTAGTTAAAATAATTTCTTGGTATTTTAAAATAGTTAATTATTTTTTTTAAAAGAGTATTTATATTTTTCTTGAATTTCTACAATTTTCTATGATTTAAAGTCTAAGTTTTATATTTATTTAAATGATTTCAATATTTATAAATTTATTTAGTGCAGTAAATATTTTTAGAATTTATTCGTTGTGTTACCGATACTATTACGTATTATTTTGAATAATACATGGTATTATTATTATTATTACGTATATTTTCGTATAATACATTGTATTATTAATTACGTATTATTTGTGTAATTTATTGTATTATTTCTACAATTATGTATCAACTGTCGTATTAGCACAACTGGTATGTTTTATCGCGTAGATAATTATCCCATAATTATTTGATTTTAAATATAATTAATTATATTTTTATTAATTATTCTTGTTTAATTATGTAATTTCTTGCGTTATTTCTACTGTTGCGTATTATCGATTATAATACTACAACTTGTACGTTTTAATGAGTAGATAATTTTCACATAATTATTTATTTTATTTTGTAATTATTGTTATTTTTAATTAAATTTTGAAAACCCTATATATATATATATATATATATATATATATATATATATGTGTGTGTGTGTGTGTGTGTGTGTGTGTGTGTGTGTGTATTATAATTTCTTCTATTTTTTATCTTCTCTTCTTCCCCAAAACAACCAGCCGCTCTCTCCCTGACCCCCGAGCCCGACAGCCAAAGCTCGCCTCCCTCTCGCCCCGCGATCACAGCCTCCCCACCACAAACAGACCTAGCCACCTCTCCAGTCCTCTGTCGCCTCAACCCGCGGCCGCTCCCCTCTGAACTCTGCCAGTCGCCCCTCACCGTCTCCCCTCCACCGATGCTCCCTCCGCTCTCTCCCCTCAGTCCCCCACGCCATGGCTGCCGCTGCCAACACCCACAGTCAGCCTCGAGCTCCTCTCTTGACAACCATGCTCCAGATCCGATGCCCACTTCGCAGCCCACACCTTGGCCCATCTACCCAACCCTCTGTTACCGCCCTAAGCAGTCGCGCTCGAACCCTAAACCACCTCCATCTCTGGCTCCCCTTGACCACAGACGTCGACCGCCAGTCTCAGTCCTACTCCCCGCTTGCCTCTCTCCCTCTCCAGCTTTCCGACGCCGTGCTGCCATCGCACACCACCTATTCGACAATATGCCAACGCACATCCAGTTGCAGAGCCACCCCTTTCTAGCCACCAGTGAGCCCGTCGAAGCCCCGAGACATTCCAACGACAATACCCGAGGCAAGATCCCGTTACTCAGCTTGTCGTTCTTTACATTTTCAGATCTGCTATGAGTTGTCTGTATATATTAGTTTGTAATATAATTACCTACGTGGATTGTTTGATGAAGAATATTAAAATATATTATAGTAATATGATAGATAGTATTTTTAGAATAATTAGAAGGAATTAAAAGAATTTAGTTCGACAAAAAAATTATTTTTAGATAATTATAATAATTTAAAAGAATTTATTTTGGAAAATAAATTAGTTTAGATTAATTGTTAAGTGAAATAATTTAAAATGAATTAATTTAGAAAAAGATTGTTTTTTTGAATTATGTAGATGTTGTTTATGATTTATAATTCTTATTTTGATTATCTGAATGCTATGATATTATTGCACATGATTAGTTGCATTGATTGTTCCATGTTGTGATTGAGAATCATTAGGGGTTTATGACTATAGTGACCTGTGTGACATGAATAAGATCTAGAGGCTTGTGTGCTGTTGATTTAGAAAAACGAGAGGAGTTGGGATATTTGTGATTGTGGTTATATCCCGGGCTCGCGCTAGTGAAGTTTGTGTAGTCACCGGGGTGGGTCCGAGGAGTTGTGATATGTGGTATTGTTGATTATTTCCAGGCTCACACCAGCGATATTCCTGTGTAGCGCTGGGGTGGGTCTGAGGTGTCGCGATATATGATTGTTGATTATTTCCAGGCTCGCACCAGTGATATTCCTGTGTAGCTCTAGGGTGGGTCTGAGGTACAGTGATATGTGATTATTGATTATTTTCAGGCTCACACCAGTAAAATTCCTGTGTAGCAATGGGGTGGGTCTGAGAGGGGCAGTGAAACGTTGTGCGTAGATGATTTTGTGAACAACCGGTTATCCGAGAATATGAACTTTGACTCTATGTGAGATGTGAACCAGTAACCTGTTATAGGATGACTATTTACATGACCTCGTTTCTTAGCTAGGTATGATTTCTTGTGAGATGTAGTCCAGTTGTGTTTCTTTTCATACATAGATCAGGATTAATATTTAATTATTTACAATTCGAGACATATGGTATATACATGAGGGTTTCTTTGTTTGGATTATTTCGCTCGACATACTACGTCTTGAGTTATAGATTTTTAAGTATTAATTCCATCTAGTTGTATGACCTTGTGACTTGTATGATTGTTTTGATCACTAGCTGCATGACCTCGTTACCTGATCGATTTTGGATGATTTATGTTTATCATGTTTTAGTAGTGTTTTCGCATGTTGATTTTGTGGAATTTTTAGTTGCACGTCCTTTTATCATTTCTATTATCGTATCATTTTCCGCTTTGGGTTTTCGTTCGTTCTATTTCTTTTGTGGGATCTTGCAGTGTGCCATGCACGCTGACGTACACCTGTTTTCTCTGGTGTACGTTAGACTCAGAAGAAGAATAGGTTCTACTTGGAGATGCGCTAGAGCCGAGTATTCTCAGCAAGAGTGTCTAGCGGACATAGCAGAAGAAGGAGTCGAAGCCTATTCTTTTCTTTTATTATCAGTTGGCCTTAGTTGCTTTTGTAGCATTTCTTTTCCGCCTGATCATTGTATTTTATTTTTTCCAGTATTCTCTTGTTCAGATTTGTATAAGGGCATGTTTGACTCGTATTTTTTATATCTTGGATGATATTCATTTGTGATATGTATTATTTTATTCTGAGTTTGTCTATTATATTCTTATTCATTGTGATCGGGGACCTGTGACTTCGTATTGTATTTAATTCTAGATGCTTAGCGTATTGGATTGAGAAGAAAAGAAAAAAAATAATAGTGTATATTTCTTCTCAATCTAATACGTCGCGGGCTTGTTCACGTTCCAATTCCCGGGTATTTTTGGGAAGTGGGGCATGACAATGTGAGTTGTAAACGTTTTCGGTGAACGTCAAAAACCGGTTGTGATAGTGGAGATTCTCCTCGAGAGTGAGGAACGAAGACGTAGGTCAGGAGTGACCGAACTCCGTGATCACATTGTGTGTTTGAGTTTGCCTTGGCGCATTATTTGTGCTCATTGTTTATTACATTCTATATCGTCATTGTCTCATGTTTATATCGCCCTTAATTTAATTGCATATCCTTGCTCATATATCTTGCTATATATCATAATTGCTAGGATAATATTAATAACTTTTAATTTGGCATTAATATCGGATTAGATTAGAAAATATCCTATTCACCCCCTCTTGGGAAATTTTATTAAGTTCTATAATAAAGAAAAATGGGTCATTGAAAGCAGAGATGCTACATTTCTAGAGAATCTAGAGGAAGAGGAACAAGTTCGAGAGGAAACATAACCTCTAACTGTAATAGATGATGACTAGAGTTATTCCAAATGGATGTTAAAACTGCATTCCTTAATGAAGAGTTGAAGGAAGCAATATATATGCAACAACTTAAAGGTTTTCAGATAAAAGGACAGGAACATAAAGTTTACAAATTAATAAAATCTCTATATGGTTTAAAACAGTCTTCTAGACAATGGTATCTCAAATTTCATGATGCAGACACTACACTTGGTTTTATTCAAAGTAAATTAGATAATTGTGTATATATCTTGAAAAGTGAGAGCAAATTTACTATATTATCCTTATATGTGGATGATATATTGCTCGCTGGAAATGACATAGAAATATTGAATAAAATCAAGGCAGATCTCAGCGAAAAGTTTGAGATGAAAGACATAGGAGATGCATTATATATTCTTAGAATTCAAACAATTCGAGATAAAAATTCTATAAATTTAAGTTTAAACCAAGAAAAATATTTATGATCAGTTCTTAAAAGGTTTGGAATGGAGAATTCTAATCTGGCGCGAACTCCGTTGGTCATGGGAAATAGATTATGTAAAGAGCAAAGTCCTGGAGAGGGGCAAAAGCCATTAGATGTTCCTTATGTTCAAGCAATTAGAAGCTTAATGTATGCAATGTTGTGCACCAGATCTGATATAGCTTATGTTGTAAGTCTAGTTAGTCGATATAAAAGTAATCCAGGACTAGCACATTGGGAAGCTGTTAAAAGGATTATGAAGTATATCAAAAGTACATTGACTCATAGATTAGTTTATCAAGCCAATTCGCTTGATCTCCTCGGTTATTCCAATGCTGATTTCGGAGGTGATAAATATGATGGAAAGTCCACTTCAGGACACTTATTCAACTTTGGAGGAGGAGCTGTTACTTAGAGTAGCAAGAAACAATAGTGTGTTGCTAGATATACATAAGAAGCTGAATATATAGTCTGCAGTATGGAAACTACACATGCTGTCTGAATAAGATGGTTTTTATTGATCTAGATCTCAATTTGTTAGAAGGACCTATTGATATTTATTGTGATAATCAAGCAGATATTAGCTTAATCAATAGTGTCGCGAATAGCTCCAAAGAAAAACATATTGAGATCCAATATCATTATGTTCGAGATATTATAGAAAATGAAGAAGTCAAAGTGACTTATATCCCTACTACAGATATGATTGCTGATCCTTTGACAAAAGAAATACCAGCAAAATCTTTTATCAAACATGTAAGTTTGATGGGACTTAGGAATAAATAAGCCCAAATAAAATTTTATGAATAATGAAATAAGAGTTACTCTCTATGAATAGTGGGAGTAATGGTAAGAAAAAATATCTAATCTCACGGATAGTGGGAGGCATATCACTTGGTTGATTTGGTCAAGTGGGAGTTGAGAAAAACGTGGAAAACATGAGAACTGGGGTTTGTTGAGAGATGTTACCTTGACTCGGTCTTGTGTGACCAAATCAACGTTCCTCGGTTGAGAGAAACGTGAAAAAAATTTGTGAAAAACATGAAAACGTGGAAATTAGGTTTGTTGAGAGAATCTCTCAGGCGCGGTTATAAGGGGTGGAGATTATGAGTTTGGCCCTTATAAAAAGAGGAGCATTCTCCTTGAGAAAATACAACAACATAGAATCAAATTCAAACCCCTTACGTGTTATCGGAGCCCCCTCAAACAAAAATACTCGTTCTTTCTCTTCTTCCCTGTTCTTTCTCTTCTTCCCTATTGTTTCCGCTGAAAGTTGCTTTCATTGTTGATTTCATTATAATTTAGCTGTTTACAAAGAATTCAAACAACACAATAAATAAAAAAGAAAAGAATTACAACTCTCTCAAAAATAATACAAGATCCATTTATCGTCTCTCGCTCGCGTGGGTTTTTGGCCGGTGACGCGGACGTTAATATCCGTAGACCACTTGACGATCAGATCAGATCCGAAACTTCATCGATTCGCGAAGGAATCAAGAAGCAGAAGTGCTTATCTCAGCAACAGCGAGATAATTGTTCTTCTTAAGATTACCGCAATGGGGTAATCTTAAGGAACGGACATGGGGGAACTATAGATCTGATGAACTCCTCCTTCCTGAGCTGAAGAATTTGATCAATCTCCTCCTCTCTTCTGAAATTCACGCACCTTTAGTCTTCAGTCCGGCAGGGCTTCGCCAATGCTTGAGAATTCAAGATCTCCCCAAAATAAAGGTCATGGGAATGTATTTATAGGCTCTGGTGAATCCAGACGGTTAATATTGAAAAACTACACAAAACAGCCAAAATCCGCGTTCTAGGCATTGCAGACACTTCTGAGTGTCTTGCAGCACTTCTGATGTATTGCAGACACTTCTGATGTATTGCAGACACTTCTAGATATTGCAGGCACTTATGAGTGTCTTGCAGACACTTCTGATGTATTACAGACACTTCTGAGTATTACAGACACTTCATAGTATCTTGTAGAGATTTCTAATGTATTGCAGACACTTCTGATGTATTGCAGACACTTCTGATGATTGCAGGCACTTCTAATGCATGCAGACACTTTTGATGTATTGCAGACACTTCTGAGTGTCTTGCAGACACTTTTGATGTATTGCAGACACTTCATAGTATTGCAGACACTTCATAATGTCTTGTAGACACCTCTGGGTATTGCAGATACTTCATAGTGTCTTGCAGACACTTCTGGGTGTCTCGACGAGGCCGAGACACTTATGAGTGACTCGGCCTAGCCGAGACACTCTTGGGTGTATCGGCCTAACCGAGACACTCTTGGGTGTATCGGCTTGGCCGAGACACTTATGAGTGTCTCGGCTTGGCCGAGACACTCTAATGTGTCTTGATTTGGTTCGAGGCTTGGTTTAGCGTGTCTTGCTCGTTTCCGCCGTATTTCCTTCGTCCGAACTCAGAATCATACGATTAAAGATACGTTGGAAAGCTGACGATAAGATCTACAGGCTCCCATGATTTAATCATATGTGAAATAAATGGGACATGAGGGGTACTCCACCTTTCGTAAGCGATACGTGGCCCCCTGATCAGCTCGTATCCTCGTTATTCTGAAACTCGGTTGCTTCACATAGTTTGTTGACTCACTTCATGCATTTGTCGATGTTGATCAAACTTCTATGACTCGGATAGTGATGTTCATCATCTCCCCCAGCTTCGAGCTTTTCGTGGAGACCTATAGGTGATTTTCGATGCCTACACCTACAGGCAATCATTAATCCCTTGCTTGAATGGAAGTAGGACGTAAATGAACTAAAATAATCAGCTCTGAATCTTAATTAATAACCATATTTTCTCTTGCACATTAGGTGTTCCCCCATATAGAATCTAAATACAGAACATCTTTAAAAGTTCGCAACCGTCTGTTCCTAATTTTCTATTTTTTTTCTCTTATGTTTCTTGAGATACCTTCCAATATCCAGTCCTTAGGCATTACTAAACAGAAATTTTTTTAAAAGCATTATTCTTGCCTGCAAATCTCAGAACAGACATGAAATTATCAATAGCTTAAATCACCCATGGAAAAGGATTATTAAATTAAACGTGGCGTTCACATAACACTAAAAATATGTAATAAATTTGTGATATAATTTGCATGCATCCATTATTCATCTTATCCACAAAATGAAAATAATAAGATCAAGAAAATGAAAGACTCCTCTTTTAGTGATAAAAATCACAATTTTATATTTTAGATCCAACACATAATCTCCGTAGAATTATAAATCACCAGAAAGTTTTAGATCGATGTGATTAGGTTTTATACCTTTCAAATAAGGTTGATTTAATAATTCAAGTGTGAGAAAGAAGACAAATCAAATCCAAGCAACTCAAAAAAAAAGTTGAAATCCGCCAACCGTGTGGTCAAATTTCTTGTATAATAGAACAAACCGACAGCAAATCAACAAATCTTTTAGGGTTTTTGATGAAAATCAATAATTATTTTTCCTTTATTTGGTTGATTCTTTGAGGGGATGTGATCTAGGTTTTGATGAACAGATAGAACTCCAACAGAGGAAGAATGAAAGAGAGATAGCGGGTGAGATATAACGAGAGAGGTAAAGAGGCGATACTCTTACCCATTTTACAAAACTTCTCGTTAGAAAACCCAATCAACACTTTTTCCCAATATTTAATATGAAAACCCCACTGTCCAGTCATTTTTAGCTCAATTTCGCTCAAATAGCTCGGAAGTAGGTATTCCTTAAAAAATGAGGTTGTAGGGAGTTTTTGGAAAGTGTTTCCATTTTTACTTGAGACAACCAAACAAAAGTATAGGAATCCATTTTGAGCTATGTTTCTTATTTTCTGCCACGCCTTCTGACGTTGTCAAACCCTTTCCAAGTTTTTCTTTTCTATTCCTCATAACCAAACAGGCCCTAAGCTGAATACTAGAAACATGATCATGGAAAAAATAAGGAGATAGTCATGTACTTTAGCTTTGTGACTAAAGGACATATTGTATTGAATTTACACTATGAAAGTCTTTGTCGATCACCACGTGCACAGTCAAATAATATATGTTACCATGCACAGTCATACAATGCCCCGATTTATGCTCTGCTCGTGATTTTTTTTTTGAAATTTCAGCCTAACATAAAATCAACCCATTTTGTTTAAAAAAATTGAACCTAGTGTGTCTCTTGTCGGGTTGAAGAGTTAATAGCTACTTGTTTGGGAAACTTCTTTATAGTTTTGTATATGAGGTTTTCCATAATGACCGTTGTTATATATGTTTTTTTCAAGACACAACACTTTTAAGGTTTAAATGAATAATGTTTTTAGAGAAAATTGATAGTAGCCCATTTTACTTAATATGATTAGCAAAAAATAGTCTAGCGACAAAACCGATGAACCTCATCATTCATACATATTTAAGTTTATTTTGCAAAATGAGATATAACTCATTCTTATTTTCAAAAAGAAAAACTAGATATTTTTCACAATAATTAGCATATTTGCACATACAAAGACATGTAAAATTAAGACTAAGTTTTCTTCTGAACAGGTCTTTCTCTTCATTGTTAGTCATATTGTAAGAACTCAATGTTTGTAATTTAGTTCTATGTATCATTGTAGGAAATATGATTTAGCAAGAAAATAGAGACAAGTAATCTCACTACAAAACTTGAGTTATATTTTTTATGTATTACATCATATATTTCAAAAGTTCAAATAAAGTAATAAAGATATTATAATATTTAGTAGAATAAATATGAAAAAAGTTCACAGTTAGTGGCATCCAATGAGTAATTGTATGATATATTTATGTTTAAAGGAAACAGAGTTCATGCAATAGCTATTTCCTATAGATGGTTTTACGGGTGTAAGTGATAAAGCTATATGTTTTGTTTCCATCTTTAGATGATATTTTATACAACTTTTTTTCTAGTCATAATTAGAAGTTTAGTGCTCATGAATAAAGAATTTGTTAACAGGTCCTTTAAAATATATTAACGATTAATGCTTTTATTACAACAAAGAGATGATATTTATTTTCAAACAAAGATATAGTTTAATATATTAATAAAAATAAAGATAGAAAAGAAAAAAACTAGAAAATAAAAAAATGGGGGCCGTGGGCTGACCCACGATCCAAACCGCATTGGGCCGAATCGAACCCGGCCTGGATCCATGAGGGCCGCTAGCCGGGCTAGGTCTAGTCCTAAGCCTAGGGTTAGAGAAGTAGGCCCGATCCGAACGCATATGGATCATGAGCCAGGTTGGGTTTAGTCCTAGGCCCGTGGTCAGAGAAGTAGTCCTGACTCATTCTGATACAGTCGGGCCCGAGTCAGGCCCGACCCATCTTAAGCCCGACCTAACCGATTCGCAGGCATGAACCGGCCCGACCCATCCATATACTGTATGGTTGCCTTTTTTGAAACTCTGTATTATGCTAGGTTGGATATGCTATCTATAGCATACGCTTTTAATTCATGGAATCCAAAATATTAACAGTTAATTTAAACATATAGTTCTTTTGTCAGCATGTATTTATAGCACATACTTGATTATTCCTCATAGCTTTCGTACTGAATCTTCCAAGTTTGAACTAATTGCACTGGTTCATTTATTAGGACCCAAAAAAAACTAACGATTCATTTTTGGTAAAAATCAAAATTAAGAATAGAGTATAGCCACTCCCAAATACAAAGTTAATGATTCAAACCCTAAACCGGTTCATTATACCATTAATATACTGTATTTCACAAAAACCCCAAAAACTTCCCTTTCGACAAACTTTTTGTG
>BQKN01000672.1:775409-789394 GCA_022839385.1 Asparagus kiusianus | reverse complement strand
GTGTTGCCGAGGGGTGAATCAGTCTTGATGACCATATCTAGATTCGGACCATTGTCACTTGTCCTTTTTGGAATAGGCGTGATTGGCATAGTGTAACAACTAGCCTCCAATTGACGTTCTTGAATCTGCAACTCTTTTATTTGTTGCATGGCCATTTCCGCTTCAAACCTGGGACCTTCTTTTCGCTTAGCCAGGGCCTCTTCCAGTAGCTTATTTACCCGTTTGGCCCTAATCATAAGCGATCCATAAGGTTGCCCGATGTTAGAAGCTGCGTTATCAAACGCTGCTGCTGGGCAAGAGTCTGAATCAGTATCCGTCGTCCCTTCTTCTAGAGAAAGCTTCTTTGGCACCCTTCGGTAGTCCTTCCGGCTGATGGCTCCCGTTCGCAACCGCGTCATGTATGGGGATGCCTCGGCAGGCGGATCCGGGCTGAAGTATTGGGATAATCCCCTTCTGAATTTCTTTGTGTCCTGCACATACTCTTTTCGGGTTTTTTCCATACCCCCAGCTCTATAGTACAGCTCGTTAGTTTGGTAACTGGAGCAACCTATAGAGCGTTGGCATGTGTTCCCCTGTATGACACCATCCTCATCAAATGAGCGTGGTTTCATTTGGGGATGTGCTGCTTTGTTAGCCTTCTCAAAAGTGGCCCGTTCAAATTTACGTTTCTGTGAACATAGAAATTGAACGGGCTTTTTTACTTCGACTCGCAACCCGATGCGGTCAGTTATAGGGGTTTCCCCTTTATCATCTTTCTTGGGGGAGTTGATTCGACCCCCAGTCTGATTTGCAACTTGGGGACCTTTCAATGGTCCCAGTCTTTCCTTGATGGGTACTCTACCTCGATTCACTGATAAGGGACCGAGGCGACCCTTCAAAGGAAAGCTGGGTTTTGAGTGATCCCCTTTGTTACCTGGCTCCGTTGAAGGTACCGGATCTGGTTTTGGAGGAATTTGGGCGGCAACTCCACCTTCTTGTGTTTGAGGCACTGGTTCTGGCTTTAGCAACCACGCCCACGAGCTTTTGGCACCAACCTCTTCATTCATTTCTGTTTTGGAGGAGGAGTGAATTGTCCGGAGTTGCTGCTCTTGGCGATATCTGGATTTTAGGTCCACGTTGTAGCGGACCCCATCCATTGATTCAGCGACTTCGGCTCGTTGTAGAGCAAGGCGTTGACGCCGTCTTTGGCGGGCCCTCTTTGACAGAACTGGAGTTGCATCTTCCATCGCCTTTGTGTAGGGAAAGAGAGCTGGAGTTGAAACACCGACCATGCTGATCGACACGGGGCCGTTGCTTGGTGCGGGTGTAGCAACAGCGACGGGATCTTGGGTCTTTGAGTTGGAGATCCCGCGAGCCCTTCGGGGAGATTGAGTCTTCCTGCGCCGGTTTGGAGAGGCGGATCTGGAGGAGGAGGAAGAGAGGTACTCTTCAAACTTCTGTTGGTCGAACTCGTATTCGACCTCTTCATTCACCCGGATCTTGAAGGCCGGTTGCGTCACGACGATCTCGGCGGCGAGATCGTTGGCTCCCACTGTGGTCGCCAGCTTGTTTTCGTCGAAAGTTGCTGTTTTCATTGATTGAAATCTGTTACAAACAAATTGAAAACAAAGGATTACAACCCTCTCGAAAATAAACGCAAGTCCCGTTTATCGGTGCTTGCTTGCGTGGGTCTTTGGCCTGTGACGGGGATGTAGATATCCGTGGACCGCCGATCGATCAAGATCCGTTCCGGGAGAATCCGGCAGAGTTTCGTTTACCCGCGTGGGATATGGAAACTCTGAACTTCGTCGATCTGCGTGAGATCTCTGAAGTGAAGCTTATGTCTCGGTAAAACGAGGCACTAACTCTTCTTAGTGTCACCGCTAAGGGGGCAACACTAAGGAAAAGAAGGAGGTGGTGAATGAAGACGGTCGACTCCTCGCTCCGGCAGGGCTTCGCCGCTGTGCTCCTGAATTTCAGATCTCAAGGCTATGCTCAAGACCTGAAATTTCCTCTCCAAGCTCTCTAAAATCCAGCCTTTGTAAATGGAGGAATAGGGGGTCTATTTATAGGCCACAACCAAGGAGGGGGGGCTGCCTTGAGGACACCCCTAGGGGGGTGTCTTGGCCCTTGGCCGAGACACCCTTTGGGGGTGTCTCGGCCAAGGACCGAGACACCCTTCGGGGATGTCTCGGTTTGGCCCGAGGTTGTCCGTAATGCCCCTTTGGTTGTTTCCTCTGTATATTCTTCCCCCGAGCTCGGATTTGAATGATTCCGGGTGCGTTGGAAAGCCGGCGAGGAGCTTTACAAGATCCGATGATTGGATCAACTGTAGGATGATCGGGACATGGCAGGCGTTGGTCCGATTGTGGTGATCACGGTGTTCCGGTCAGTCCGTATCACTGTTGTTCTGAGGTTCTGTCGGCTCACGTAATCCGTCGGTTTACTTCAGGCGCTTACCGACGTCATTTGAACTCTTGTGAACCGGGTAGTGACGTTCAATCGTCGCTCGTTAACACTGAGCTGTGTGCGGGGACCTATCGGCAATTTTTGATGCCTACATTAAGCAACTGAGAATGTTGTTTATTCTTCCTCAAGGTCTTTTTCTGACAGATTTCCTCTTCTTTGTGTAGGGCCTTCTTCTCGGCTCCATGCTCTTGTGAAAGAGTTGCTATCAGACGACGATCCTGAGAAGATCGTTCTCTGCATAGAACTTCGCTCCTTCTTCTCCTTCATGAATGCTATGATTGGCAAGCTCTTCCACGGTGGAATCCTTCTTCGCCAATTCAAGCCTTTCCTTGATTCCAAGGTCAATTTGATAAGGGGAGCAGGATATCCAGATTTGGCACAGGCTATAGTTGACGACCTCGATTGCCTAGAGCATGAGCTTCAGATGTTTCGTGAGCTCCGAGATGCAGGCGCTTCCTCATTTATTGCTGCTGAGCTGGATACCTGCTTACAGTCACTGCGCGAGACTCAGATTCTTGCTGAGCTTGAGATTCAGATGCAGCGAGACCGAGTAGATCGAGTTGAGACCGGCCTTGCTACTAGATTATCTTCACTTGCCGAGCTCGACTCTTCCATTATCTCTTATGAGACCAAGATAGACCGGCTCAGAAGAGAACTCCACGAAGAAGAGGAGACTTTGGGTATTCTTCAGATGACGAAGGCACAGGATCAGCAGACCTGCACGGCTTTGTCTGATGAGTTGAAGTCCTTGAAGCAGAAGCTAGTCGAGACAGAGGAGACTGCTGTGAAGACTTCGACAGCCACCGAGGAGTCCATTAGAGCTGAACTTAGTCAAGCTTATGATGAGAAGCTGTCTAAGATCAGTCAGTAAATTTTTGGTCATGGGCTTGATGTATGATTTCGTTTGCTGTGTACTTTGACTTTTTATTCTCTTAGTGAAACTGGTTTTTTCATCTTTATCTTTATTATGATTTGTCATTCCGTTTGAAATGATTGACCATAACACTCATAGGATTTTTGGCAAACCCTCAGCCATCAACGGGTTTGATGAGCCTTTACCGACTACCGTTTGAGTCGGGCTAACATGCAGATTGTTTAAATCCGTTCGCATGTAACGTTGCACTCAGAGATTGAATTCTCTGAGACTTCGTGCTATGATGTCGAATACATAGACTTAGCCATTGTTACGGGAATAGGCTACCCGGCGACACATGTTAGGTGTTGGTTTTAGGATTTTTGGCTAACCCCCAGCCTTCAACGGATTTGATTAGCCTTTACCGACTACCGTTTGAGTCGGGCTAGCATGCGGATTGTCTAAATCCGTTCCGCACATGACGTTAAGCTAAAAGAGTTAACT
This sequence comes from Asparagus kiusianus, assembly GCA_022839385.1. NCBI lineage: Eukaryota > Viridiplantae > Streptophyta > Magnoliopsida > Asparagales > Asparagaceae > Asparagus > Asparagus kiusianus. The sequence goes on along the minus strand of BQKN01000672.1, from coordinate 785,589 downwards.
CTTTTAGTGCTACGACATTGAATACGTAGACTTCGTCTTTCTCTTGTGAAAAGACTAAACAGCAACGTGTATGAGACGTTGACTTAGGATTTTTGGCAAATCCTCAGCCTTTAACGGATTTGATTTGCTCTTACCAACTACCGTTTGAGTCGGGCTTACATGCGGATTGTTTTAATCCGTTCCGCATGTGACGTTGCGCTAAAGGAATGAACTCCCTTAGACTTCGTGCTACAACTTCGAATATGTAGACTTTGCCATTGTTATGGGAATAGGCTACCCAGCAACGTGTATTAGACGTTGGCTTATCCCTACTTAGGCTTTGGGATAAAGGTCCCCAGAGTCAGGCTCTGGTATCTTTTTCTACGGATAAAGACCAAACCGACGACGCGTGTTAGGCATCGGCATATCCTTTCTTAGGATTCAGGATGAAATTCCCCATACGTGTAAGGCATGGATTCTGGTGTTATTAATAACAACCTGCCACAATGTTGAATATGTGGGCGGGTGTTCTTTTTAACTGTTAAGAACTAACTGGCAGCGCATGTTAAGCGCAGACTTATCCTTACTTAGGTTTCAGGATAAAATACCCCAGAATCGAACTCTGGGGTCTTCTTCTTCGGAGAAAGACTAAACCGGCAGCGCGTGTTAAGCGCAGACTTATCCCTGCTTAGGATTCGGGATAAACTTCCTAGGATGAATCCTAAGTTTATAAGAGTTGGTGTGGGAAAGGAAGAATTTTATATTCTATTCCCCAAACAAGGAAGGAAGAATTTTATATTCTGTTCCTTGATTCTGGAAAGGAAGAATTTTATATTCTATTTCCAGTGCAAGAAAGAAACTAGAAGTGGGATCTCCACTCCGAGAATCTGGAAGATCTAGATAAACTTACCTTTTATAGGATTGGTTATCTGATCGAAAGATGAGTCCTTCGTTTATCGAAGAGAAATTTCAACTTCAGTCATGACCATGAGAAGGTTTAACCAAAGAGAAAAGAAAGGGAGATCTTTCGTTTATCGAAAGGGGACTCCGAACTGAAAGTGGACTTCTTGTTCATGGAAAGAGTCAAGAGGTCCAGAAGAACATTTTTTTTTGTGGACTCACTGTCAATTGGACTTGATCAGTGAGGGATTTTGGTGGTGAAAATGAATTTGGGTTATCCTCTAGAATATTAAGTGTAATATTCTTCAAGGAACTTCCCGATAAATGAGTTATTCTGAATGTACTATGGATAGTACTTTTTTAGGAACTTCCCATTTATTGGCATTAATTGCCTGACGCCCTCTAAAGAAATTAGGCGGTAAGCGCCGTTTGAATAGACTGTGTCTATTACAAACGGTCCTTCCCACTTGGGTTCGAATTTACCTTTCTTCTTGGAATTGAGGATTATTGGTCGGCGAGCAGCGAGGACCAGATCTCCTTCCTTAAAGCTTCTTTGGCGGACTCTTTTGTCAAAAGCCCTAGATATCCTGGCTTGATAGAACTCAATGTGTTGTTGAGCTTCCAAGCGCCTTTCATCTAACCTCTCGAGTTCTTCGAGACGTTTTTGATGCTGCTCTTCGGCCGTCATCTCCGTTGTGAGAGCGATCCGAAGGGATGGGATTTGAATTTCCAACGGTAGCACAGCTTCACATCCGTACACCAACGAATATGGGGTGGCTCCCGTGGGTGTGCGAATAGTGGTGCGATAAGCCCAGAGCGCTTCGCCGAGTTTATCGTCCCAATCTCGCTTATTGGTTTTCACGAGTTTTGACAGGATCTTGATGATCGTCTTGTTGAAAGCCTCAGCTAAACCATTAGCAGCGGGATAATAAGCCGTTGACGAAACATCTTGATTCTTGAATTTGTCACAGAATCTGATGAAAGCGTTGCTTATGAATTGCGGACCGTTGTCATGAATGATCCGCCTCAGCACGCCGTGTCGATATATGACATGATGCTTGATGAAGTTGATGACGTTGTTCGTCTTCACTTCTTTAAACGGAATGGCTGCAGCCCACTTTGAAAAATAGTCGGCGATAGCGAGGATAAATCGATCACCTTTGACTGAAGGAGGAAAAATAGGACCGACAATGTCCATACCCCATGTCTCGAAGGGCCAGGACGTGGTTGACGTGTGTAACCGCTTCGGTGGTTGGTGCATATAATTTGTATGCACTTGACAAGCATGACATTCTCGGGCGTACTCGATCGCGTCACGAACCATTGTTGGCCAGAAATATCCCATTCTTCTGATTCGATCATAAAGTTTGGGACCGGGCTGATGTGCGCCACATTCTCCTTCGTGTGCTTCCTTAAGAACTTCTTTCGCTTCTTCGTTCGAAAGGCATCGGAGAAGCAAATCGTCATACCCCTGGCGATATAACGTACAGGTCTCGGTATTGTAAAAGAACCGTGGTGCTCTTCGGCGAATAGATTCTTTTTCCTTTACATCCTCCGGCAAAATACCATATTGGACGTAGTCAATGATGGGAAAGCGCCAATCTCGAGACTCAGACCCGATTTGGGTTGAGTTCACCTCTTTGGCGTTTACGTTTCTATCATCCTCCTCTTCGATATCCATATCGTATATGGGTATACAGAGTTGGTGTGATCTTACAGTGACTAGCAGTTCAGCTTCGGGCGGTTGCGCGAGTGATACTGCTAGTGCTGCCAGTGCATCCGCATAAGCATTCTGGAGACGAGGGATGTATTCAATATAAAATTCTTCAAAAGAATCCGCTATTCTGACGACCTCCTGGTGGTACGGAATCAGATCTGGGTTCCTGACTTCATACTCTCCACGAACTTGGTTGACTATCAATTGAGAATCCCCAAAAGCTTCGAGATATTCGACCCCCAGCTCCTTAGCAAAACTGAGTCCAATGAGGAGAGCGTTGTACTCGGCTACGTTATTGGAACATGGATTCGTCAGTGAATAAGCTCGAGGCATCACGTGCTTCCCCGGGGAAACTAAGACAACTCTAACTCCGGAGGAGACTCTAGAACATCCAGGGGTTATTGCCTTATTAACTGCTCTCGAAGCACCATCAAAGTATAATTGCCATACTTGTTGGTGTGATGTGGTGTTAACCTCATGGGTTTCATCTGGCAAGTCATCATATAATTCAACCGTATCTGTTGTCGGACTTGCCGCCAAAAGATCACAAATCGCTTGTCCTTTGACCGACTTCTGTTGTTTGAAGTGCAAATCATACTGGGACAAGAGAAGGGCCCACTTCGCTAACCGCCAATTCATCGAACCCGGTTGAGTCATGAATACCCGTACCGGATTAACATTAGCAATGACGTAAATCGTCTGGCCAACCAAGTAATGTCGCATCTTTTGTACTGCGAATACCAATGCGAGACATTCTTTCTTGATCATCGGATATCGAGACTCGGCGCCTATCAAGGTCCGACTTAGGTAATAAACTGCCTGTTCGTGACCATTATCATCGTCTTGTGCTAATAAAGCACTTATCGAATGGTTCATCGCCTTGATGTAAATCAAGAACGGTTTACCTGATTTTGGTGTAACAAGAACAGGAGGGTTCGTGAGATATGTCTTGATATCGTCGAGTGCTTTTTGGCAGGCGTCATCCCAAACAAATGACACGCCCTTCTTGTTTAGCTTAGAAAATGGTTGGCACTTCCCAGAATGATTTGAGATGAACCTCCGGATGTAAGCTAAATGCCCTTGCAATCCTCTGAGTTCTCTTAGATTTCTCGGGGGTTACAATTTATTTATCGCCTTCACCTTATCAGGGTCGATGTGTATACCTTTAGTGGTGACGACGAATGCCAGGAATTTTCCGCTGGACATTCCGAGGAAGGATTTTGTGGGATTCATTTTCAATTGATGACTCCGCATGAGATCAAACATCGTTTTCAAGTCTTTGATGTGATCTTCTTTGTTGCGGCTTTTTACCACCAAATCATCAACGTAGCATTCAACCGTTTTCCTGAGGTGTTTCTGGAAAATCTTAGTCATCGCTCGTTGGTATGTGGCGCCTGCATTCTTCAGACCGAAAGGCATCACCGTGTAGCAGAAGACACCGAGGGGCGTTCTGAATGCCGTATGTTTCTCGTCATCCGGGTGCATCTTAATTTGATTATACCCCAAAAAGCCGTCCATGAAGGACATTCTCTCGAATCCGCATGTATTGTCGATAATGACATCCGTGATTGGGAGAGGGAAATCGTCTTTTGGACATGCTTCATTCAGGTTCCTGAAGTCGATGCAAATCCTGATTTTGCCATTTTTCTTCATGACGGGAACGATGTTGGCTAACCAGTCCGGATGTTGTTCCTCTCGGATGAATCCTGAGTCGATCAACTTCTTAACCTCTGCCTCGATGGCTTCCATAATCTGCGGATGAAACCGTCTTTGCTATTGTTTGACAGGTTTGGCATCCGGCTTGATGTCGAGGCGGTGCATTGACACATTGGGGTCGAGCCCTGGCATGTCTTCATAGTTCCAAGCGAAGACGTTGATATATTCCCTGATAAGGGTAATTAATTCCTCCTTCTCATCTGGGGGAAGACTACCGCTGATGAATATGGGCTTTGGATTGGCCTCATCGCCCATATTAATTTGGACTACTTCGTCTTCGGTGGGTGGTTCTCTCTGTTCGAACCTATCACCATATTGCATGTTTAGGTGATGAACCCATGGGTCCTCCCATGTTGGCATTTGATCGTCGTCCTCCAACGTAGATGGATCAGCTGTAGTCATGTTCGACATTAAGGTCTTGAACATTTCTCCCAAACTTGTGTCGGAATCCCATCCTGAGGAATCTGCCGAGTACCCATCCTTGGCTTTAGCAATTTGATCGATAATTTGCCAACCACATTCATCATCGGACGAGGAAACGTAGCCTAAGCCTCTCTTGTGATGGTAATAGTCATCTGGTTTCCCTTTTGGTACATACGCCGCTTTGACTGGGATACGAGAACCTCGATCGAAGTACAAACCTTCTCCGAGTGTGAAATCATATCCTTGTTTTTCCATGAGCGTGCACGCTTCCGGACTATACTTAGATAAGTGCAGACCAGATTTGTCATCGTCTTCATCTTCTCTTAGGAAATGATCTGGCAACGGAAGATTTTCTCCTTTACCGTAAATCACTTCTTTTTGTCCCCCTATTTTGGCAGGAATAATCCGGGTTGTTCCGAAAGAATGCTGGAGGCGTTTCTTCATTACATAAGACGATCGGAGCGGCATACATAAATCTGGATTATCATATAATCCCTTTATCACATCATCAAGAGACAAGGAGTACTCTAAATCATGATTTATTTTAATATCGGCAAGTTGCCAGTTACAACCGCCATCTGACGATTGTTCATCGTCAAGATTGATTACAAATGGTACAATGTCATTTAAAACAAAACCGCCATTGTAATCAAATCCGGTCTCGGAATCAGCTTCTTCTCCGCTGTCCGTGCCCTGGACCAATGGTTCCGTATCGGATTCATTATCATAAAGGAGAGAATCAGTGAAGTAATTCTCATACCCTTTGAATAGTTGCTTATCCGCGACCACCGTCCTGACCCTTCCATCAGTGTCGACATATTTCAGACACTGATGTAAGGTGGAGGGAACTATAACATTACTATGGATCTAAGGCCGACCCAATAGTAAATTATAGGATGTCATAGCATCAATCACGTAGCACGTGACCTCCATTTTCAAATCGCCCATTTGGCACTTTATCCGGATCTTTCCCAAAGGTCTTGACCCGCTGGTGTTGAATCCGTAAATGACCGTGCCTGTAGACCCCAATTTGCTGACTGGAATGCCAAGGCTATGCATTAGGCGAAGTGGCATAATACTCACAGCGGAACCCGGATCGACTTGGATTGGGTTGACTTCGCTGGAGCCAATGTATCCGACGAAGTACAGGGGCCGATCGTGGTTTGAATTCTTTGTCTGCATGTCCTCTTTGGTGAAAGTGATGCAGGGAATATTCTTAGCTACCACATTGCACTGTTGAGCTAACATTTCCAATTCTTCAGGAGCTGGCTTGATCCGAGTGAGGAATGCTTCCGAATCGGCCAAGGCTTCTTGCAAGGCTTCTCTAGTCTTCTTAGACAGCCGCAGCAACTCATATAGCATTATCCGCGCTGGGATATTGGCTAGCTGAGCCATGATGTCGAAGACGCGCGGAGTTTTCGAACTCTCCGGTTTATCCTTTCCAATCGAACGACTGAAACGAGACTGCTTCGGATTTTGAACCTCCTCGGGCCTCTTTTCTTTCTGTTTATCTACCGGCTGTCGTCGAGCATCTTCCGCCGGTTTAGGAACCGTAATCACCCCCAGCTCTGTGAGAGTTTTGGCTGGTCCCCATTTTGTCACCCCCTGCTCAGCTAATTGATCACCAGGAGATGGATATTTGAAGTGATACTCATTTCCACTCCGGATCGCAAAGACTTCCTGTTCTTCGTCGAAAAGCGGGAAAGTGGGGATTCTTTCGTCATCTTCTCCTGGGATAGCAGAGACTCCGCAGCAAGACTTCCCTTTCCCTTTTGATTTCTTCTTGGATGACGATCCGACCCATTGTTCATCTTTGATCAGGTCGGGGTGAACCTAGAGAATTTCGCCGTTTGGGGCTGTGTGTGGCACAAGTCCCTTTTGGCGCTGTCCGTGCGGGTCATCATTCACCGTCTTCATCCCGACTTTGGTGATGCGCTTTGGCTCGAACCAAGTTGTAGGCACCGATCCAAAACTGATTGACACCACGTTTGCTCCCACATTCTTGGCCGGTTTCGGGGTTATGACTCCTACGTCGATCAATGCCTGGATCTTGTCCTTGAGGTGGTAGCAAGACTTCGTTGGGTGGTAGACCGCTCTGTGGTACGCGCAGTACTTCGGGTCCGTCACCTTGGTGGCCCCTTCATGATCCACGATCGCCGGCAACTGGATTTTGTTGTTCTCTAACAAGTACTTGAAGATGCCGGGAACTTCATCATCCTTGAAGGAGTAGACTTTGGGAAACCTCGGCTCCGAAGACTTTTGCTTCTGAGGCCGTTGATGCCAATGTGGCTGCGATTGTTGTGGCGCTCGTTGCTGCTGTTGTTGCTGAGGTTGCAATTGAAACGTTTGGTTAGCATCAATGGCATTAGCATGAGCTTTACCTTTTCCTTTCGGGTTGAAGTTCTGCTTTGGAGGATTTGTTGCCGGTGGGCCTCTCTCCGCCTTCTTTCTTTTGAGGAATCGCTTAGCTTGCTCCCCTTGAACCTTCAGATCCTTCCATGTCTTGGATGGTGCTGTGCCCATTGCCTCCAACACGTCCAGCGAAAGGTTGTTATGGCAGGTCTGGAGGATGAATTCCTTAGTGATCGGGTCCCGGCAATTCATCGCTTTGTTCCGGAACCTCTTGACGAAGGTGTCGACTAACTCCCCATCCTTCTGCTTTTCATCGAGCAACGATCCAATAGAGATCTCGGTGTCGTCGTCGAAGAAATTTGTGAGGAACTTAGTCTCCATGTCGTCCCAGCTGTTTATGCTACCTGGCTTGAGGTGGCGATACCAATCGAAGGCGGCTCCGCGAAGAGTGCCAACGAATGACCGCACCATCAGAGGCTCATTACCAGAGATTATCCCCAAGTGCGATTTGAAATAAATCAAATGCTGAGTGGGTGAACCCATCCCATTAAACGGCATGAAGTTAATTAGACTGAACTTCGCCGGATATGGGATTGATTCCCACTCTCTTGGGTATGGATAAGGAATGCCTGTCTTTTTCGTCTCTTGAGCGGAAATCAATGTATTGATTTTGCTCTCGAGGTTCTTAATTTTCAAGCTTTCACCCGAGTTTTCATCAGTGCGATTCGGAGGTGGAAGCGTGGTGTTGTGACTAGCATCCTCATTGACGCCCCCTGTATTAATGGGAGGATCATTGACATTGCGGGCTTCATCCGCATTCGCATTCTCCACTTCCTGAACAACTGGATTTCGGCGGCTTGGTTCGCCTTGCTGGTTCGTCAGTGCTTGGATCTGTTGATCATGCATCTCTCTCATGCTCTGCATGGCCATCTGCATTTCGAACCTAAAATTTTCCTATTGTTTGGCCATGGCCTCTTCGAGCATCTTGGTCACTTGCTCCGCGCTTATCATGAATGATTCGCGGGGTTGCCCTTCACTGGACATAGTATTGTCAGATGCAATTGCTGAGCCGGCATCTGATTCTTCGTCTCCCGAAGGTACTCTTGTCCGAACCCTACCATACGTTGCACGAATGATAGCTCCGGATTGCAGACGAGTCACACGTCGGGGTATTTCTGGAATCGCCTCGGGGTTATCTTGAGCCGATGTTCCTCTGTTGGTCATGTTGGCGGTGACCCTTGAATGTTCACCTTCTTCGACTGTCGTTCTTCTTCGTTGGAAACGCCTATGCCTTGGTTTTGGCGTTCCAGTACTGAGTCTTTCGAACACCGAAACTCTCTCGGGGACTGCCTTGACACAATTGCACTCAGATAGTACCGCCCAGGTATAACGTCATCGTCAACAGACGACAACGTTTCCTTCTGAGGATGAATTGCCTTCTTTGGGCCTTCCAGAGTCACACGCCTTGAAACGCGCCTTTGTGGGCGTGAATCTTCAGCGGGCTCCTGCACCTCGATGCGCAAAGTTATGCGCTTGGGTGCCACAATTTTTTCCAAATGTTGAGGGTTGCGGCGACCCCCAGCATGCTGAATCGTTTGGGACTTCTTCATTAGCCCCAACCGTTCTTGGACTGGTGCTTTGCCTCGTCCCTTGGGAAGTGGACCGAGGCGCTCCAACACCGACTTCCTCTTCTGGGATGGTCCTATGGGATCTCCCGGAACAGTTACGGAAATCACCGGCGATTTGGGTTGACTCGCCGGAGGCTGAACTTTCGGAGGCTGTAGTTGTTGCTCCTTGGTCTGAACTGCCGCTTCAGACTTCGGCTTCCAAACCTTGCGTGTTGATGGCGGCTTCTTGGCCACCTCCTTCTGTACCCTTCTACGGGCTTCCTCAACTTTGGCCCGTGCTTGCGCCGATAATGCGCGGCGTTTGTGGATGCGCTCCTCCAGCGTCGAGCGATTCCATTTGACACGGACCCACTCCATCGTTGATGGCTTGGAGGAACCACCCTTCATTTGTTGTTGAGGCTATTTGCCTCGTTTGCTCTTCAGATCCGCATGGTAGCGGACCCCGTCAACAGATTCTATAGCCTTTGCGAATTGCTTCGCAAGGCGTTGACGCTGTCTCTGGCGAGCACTCTTAGAGAGAGTCACCACGCCTTCAATGGCGGATTTGACCTGCCTGGAGGCCGGTGGGACTTCACCCGACGCAACTTCAGCGTCGATCTGGGTGAGGTTGTCGTTGGTGGCTTCAACTTCTTCGCACTAACGAACTTTTCTCCTGGAGGAGAACTTCTGGGATTTCTTGGACTTACGGGGGGAGGTTGATCCAGACGAGGACACGTACTCCTCGTACTTCTGCTGGTCGAACTCATACTCGACCTCCTCCACGACCGGGATCGAGATCCGCGGCTGCGACACTCCGATCTCGGCAGCGAGATCGGTGGCTCCCACTGTGGTCGCCAGATTGTTCGCGGGAAAAATTGATGCTTTCTTCATTGACGATTCCATTGTACTCTTCAATAACAACGTTTTGCGTTACAGAAAGATCCAGTCTTTTTATAAGATCCGGTTACAATGAAAATCAAACAAAAAAGAAATAAAAATTATAACTTTTCTCTTGTTTACCGAACAAATCACGAGCTCCTGTTATCCGGTCACTCGCTTGCGTGGGTTGTTTGCCTGCGCCGGGGTTATTTGCCGTGGACTACCGCGTGATCTTGATCCGAACCGATCTACGTAATATGACGGGTATTACTTCACCAAGGAAATAATAGCCGGAGGGATTGTTTCACCAAGGAAACAAACGCTCAAATCTCGGGATCAAAGACCAAGCTTTGATCCGGAGTGTAGCAACGTAGATCTGAGATCTCGATCCTCTCGAACTCCTGCCTTTTGTGATGCGGGTGCTCGCCAAGAATCAGATCCAAACGTCCAAGTCTTCAAGCCTTCAAAAACTCAAGCACGAGGTCTCAATCCGGCAGAGTTTCGGCTCTCCAAAAGTTCTTCCCAAAAGTCCTCCAAAATGATGAATCACCTGGCCTATTTATAGGCAACCAGATCTGTGCATTTGGCACAGATCTGGTCGGCCACC
>BQKN01000672.1:744475-775309 GCA_022839385.1 Asparagus kiusianus | reverse complement strand
GTGGTTTGGTTTTTGCCGAGCCCCCTTGGGGTGTTTTCCGTCGTTTCGGTTCTGTATTTGATTTGTCCGGACTTTGATTTGATAGTCCGGGTCTTCATTTGGCAGTAAATCCGCCTCGGTGTTTGAGTTCAAATCCATTTTGTTGTTGGATGACTCGTTGACTTTCCGAACCGTTGGATTGGTTCCATACGCGAACGCATTCCGTTGTTTACGTGCAATTCGTTGACCTTGTCGCCTCGTCACTCGAACGTCCGTTGATTTGTCGAATTATCATGCCGAGCTGTGCTAAGGGACCTATAGGTAATTTTATACGCCTACAGTAGATATACATCAAATCCTGATAAGAGTCATTGGGATGCTCTTGAAAGAATTTTAAGATATCTAAAAGGAACTTTGAACTATGGTTTACATTATAAAGGTTATCCATCTGTATTAGAAGGATACTCAGATACAAATTAGATTAGTGACTCCATAGATGTAAAATGTATCACTGGATTTGTGTTCCTTTTAGGAGGAGGAGCAATATCATGAAAATCAACTAAACAAACCGTAATGGCTCGAAGTACATTGGAATAAAATATAATAGCCCTTGATACTACTAGTATAGAAGCTGAATGGTTGAAAGATTTACTAACTGAAATTCCATTAATGCAAAAATCATTACCAGCTATTTCTATTCATTGTGATTGTCGGTCAGTGATTGATAAATTTTTCCAAGAGAATGCAAATGTGAAAATGAATCTACACTTGAAAGTGCGGCATAAATCCTTGAGGTAAAAAATGAAAAATCATGTAATAGCCTTAGAATTTGTATGATCAGAGAAAAATCTTGCAGATCATTTGACTAAAGGCTTACCTAGGGCAATGGTCCTAGAATCATCAAGGAGGATGAGGTTAAGCCCATAAGAAAAATCTCTACAGTGGCAACCTTACCTCGTAGAGGTTCAATGGGTAGAAACAAACTCGACAAGTGATTAATTGTGAGGAGAACTAAATTTATATGCTCCCTTCCCTAGGTTGTTCGGTGCTCATAAAAATCAAGTGAAAGGAAGAGTTTAACTCTTAATGAATCCAAGACCAATGAGGCAGGGTGCTTACCTGCTCGCACCCTTATTCGGGATTCACCTATATGTGTGTAGTTGTGAGGCTGCGACTATGGGATCAGGGTTGCTCCCTAGTAACACACATGAAAGATATCTGCGCAAGGCCCATAATAGCGCAACCCGCTTAGAATTGTTTAAAACTGTGCTATGTGTGCTTTATGTAGAAATCCGATAAATTGAACTTGTTCAAGGCGTAGTCGACCATGTTCTCATGGATCTATACAACTGTCACTAAGTGAAGGTTCAAACCAAAAGGTAACTCCACCTATTACATAATATAAGGGAACCTGCAATGTTATTTTCAAAGTTCTTTTACTATTATTTCTGAATTATTTTAAGTTTTACGTTTTGTGCGGTATCGTTAGAATTGTAACTTAAAACTTGACTTTGTAGTGGGAAAGTTTAGTCCCGCATTAGAAAGGTGATGGGAAGATAGGTTGTTTATAAGTCTTCCCTTTCTCTCCTAGTTTAGAAGGAAATATGAGTTATGCTCCATACCACACACGCACACGCCGAACCGAACCGGGCTCGGGTCGGGTCAGGAGCAGTGTGCCCATGACCTGTGGACTCGAATACAGTTCCGGATTGAGGGCCCCTTAACCTGCTTTATTTTGAATCTTTGTTTTTTGCTACTCGAAAGACGATATTAGTCAAAACGAACTAACGAGATGACAAGAGGAGTGACACATAACGAGACGACAGGACGAGTCGACACCTTCTGGCCAGCACAAATCTTTGTTTTTGCTACTCGAAAGATGATATTAGCCTATTTACATTGCTTATACAGTTAATAGACTTAGTAGATATGCATCATATCCTGATAAGAGTCATTGGGATGCGCTAGAAAGAATTTTAAGATATCTAAAGGGAACTACGAACTATGGTTTACATTATAAAGGTTATCCATCTGTATTAGAAGGATACTGAGATGCAATTTGGATTAGTGACTCAGTAGATGTAAAATCTACCACTAGATTTATGTTCCTTTTAGGAGGAGGAGCCATTTCATGGAAATCTACTAAACAAACTGTAATGTCTAGAAGTACAATGGAATCAGAAATGATAGCTCTTGATACTACTAGTATAGAAGCTGAATAGTTGAAAGATTTACTAACTGAAATACCATTAATGAAAAAACCATTACCACCTATTTCTATTCATTGTGATTGCAGCTCAGCGATTGATAAATGTCACCAAGAGAATGCAAATGTGAAAATGAATTGACACTTGAAAGTGCGGCATACATCCTTGAGGTATAAAATGAAAAATCATGTAATAGGCTTAGACTTTGTAAGATCAGAAAAAAATCTTTCAGATCATTTGACTAAAGGCTTTTCTAGGGCAGTGGTTCTAGAATCATCAAGGGGGATAGGGTTAAGCCCATAGGAAAAATCACTTCAGTGGCAATCTAACCTCGTAGAGGTTCAATGGGTAGAAAAAAACTAGACGAGTGATTAATTGTAAGGAGCACTAAATTTATTTGCCTCCATCCCTACGATGATCTGTGCTTATAAAAAGCAAGTGAAAGGATGAGTTTAACTATTAATGAATCCAAGACACATGAGGTAGGATGCTAATTACTTGCTCGCATCCTTATTAGGATTCACCTATATGTGTGTAGTTGTGAGGCCACGACTATGGGATCAAGGTTGCTTCCTAGTAACAAACATTAAAGATACCTGTGCAAGGCCGATATTAGTGCAACTCGCTTATAATTCTTCTAAATTGTACTATGTGTGCTTTATGTAGAAACCAGATAAATTGCACCGTTTGAAGCCGTAGTCCACTAAGCTCTCACGGATTTATACAACTTTCACTAAGTGAAGGTTCAAACCGAAAGGTACCTCCACCGATTACAAAGTATAAGGGAACCTACAATCTTATTTTCAAAGTTATTGTTTTACTCTTATTTCTGAATTATTTTAAGTTTTATGTTATGCGGGGTATTGTTGGAGTTGTAACTTAAATCTTGACTTTGTAGTGGGAAAGTTTAGTCCCACATTGGAAAGGAGATGGGAAGATAGGTTGTTTATAAGCCTTTCCTTTCTCTCCTATGTTTAGAATGAAATATGGGTTATGCTCCACAGCACACACGCATGCGCCGAACCGAACCTGGCTCGAGTAGGGCCGGGAGGAGCGCGCCCATGACCTGCAAACCTGAATGCAGCTCTGGATTGAGGAACCCTTAACCTGCTACATTTTGAATCTTTATTTTTTGCTACTCGAAAGATGATATTAGTCGAAATGAACTAACGAGACGACAAGAGGAGTGACACATAACGAGACGACAGGATGAGTCGACACCCTCTGGTCGGCACGAATCTTTCTTTTTTTCTACTCGAAAGACGATATTAGTTTATTTACATTGCTTATGCAGTTAATAGATTTAGTAGATTTACATCAAATCCTGATAAGAGTCATTCGGATGCTCTAGAATGAATTTTGAGATATTTAAAAGAAACTACGAACTATGGTTTACATTATAAAGGTTATCCATCTGTATTAGAAGGATACTCAGATGCAATTTGGATTAGTGATTCATTAGATGTAAAATCTATCACTCGATTTGTGTTCCTTTTAGGATGAGGAGGCATTTCATGATAATCTATTAAACAAATTGTAATGGCTAGAAGTACAATGGAATCAGAAATGATAGCTCTTGATACTACTAGTATAGAACCTGAATGGTTTAAAGATTTACTAACTAAAATTCCATTAATGTAAAAACCATTACCAGATGTTTCTATTCATTGTGATTGTAGGTCAGCGATTGATAAATATCACTAAGAGTATGCAAATGTGAAAATGAATCGACAATTGAAAGTGCGGCATATATCCTTGATGTATAAAATAAAAAATCATGTAATAGGCTTAGACTTTGTAAGATCAGAGAAAAATCTTGCAGATCATTTGACTAAAGGCTTATCTAGGGTAGTGGTCCTAGAATCATCAAGGGGGATGGGGTTAAGCCCATAAGAAAAAGTCACTTTAGTGGCAACCCTTTTAGACCCTAGAGAGGGGTGATTAGGGTCTTATGCTAATCTAATTCGACTTTCTACCAATTAAAACTAATTCAAATATTATTCTTACAAAATAGATATACAATATGATACGAGCAAAAATATGCAATATGAACAAAGGGAAATATCCTAGCAATAAGATATACTATGAGATATATACGTGGATAGATAAATAACATAAGGGTAAACAATCTAAACTAGATAGTGGGCAATATAAGTAACAAGCAATATACAAAGGCGATATAAGAATGAACTTAAAAATAAGTGCGCCAATATAATCACAAACAAACGATATGTTCATGGAGTTTGGTCCCCACGACCTACGTCTCCGCTTCTCACCTTGAGGAGATCTCCACTATCACAATCGGGTTTTCTATGCTCACCCAAAAAACGTTTATACCACACAATATAGGATATCAACGCTCATCGATCAACGTTCACAATCTCACAATGTAACTACACTCCACACCCTCTAAGTGTTGGTCTCTAGCTCGTGTCCTTCCTCAAATGATCGGAATTACCATCTCTCTAGGTTTTACTACCGACCCCACTCCTCTTGGAAGCGACCCTGTCTCTCACCACACACTCCTATCGGTGTACTAGTGTATTACAAAGTAAATCCTCACAATTAAAGCTCACAAATTAAATGATTATTCTCTAAACAAGGTGAGAACTCAATTAAGCATAACTCAATATTACAATCTCTCACAACCCTAAGTATACTATGAATGCAAATACAATAAGCTCAAGTGGGTGTGTGTAACAAAGAGATTTAATAAATCAAACTAAACTCAATATAAAAACTAGATTAATAAAATATAATCAAATAATATAAATTCAATGCTAGAAATTGAGTTTAGAAAACTTCTTCATAGATAACAAGAGAGAGGGAGAAGAGTTGAATGCTCAAACACAAAATAGATGATCTTCACTTGCTCTTGTGAAATTCTCTTCACAAACTAAACTTGTAAAAACTCTCTTAAACAAACAACAAACACCCTTAAACTTGTTTAAATAATTTTCTAAGTTACCCTCAGAAGTTAGAGGTGTTTCAACACACGAAACTTGATGATGATTTGTCCAACAATTTATCACTAATATATTCTCTAGTTTTGTTTTTATGTTTCTCTTTACAAGTATTTCAACACACGAAAATCAATCGTTAAAGATTCAAGTTCATATGTGTGGAGTTACCTAGGTATAAGAGTAGTTTACTTACATATATTGTATGTTTATATTTAAGCTCAATATATGTACACTTAACACGATTTTTGATATTTTCTATCATATAAATAATTTTTCATCAAACGTTGTTACAATATCTTTTATTTCATGTTTACAGCTCTTTCATACTTTATTATATACATATAATATATGCATGATATATATATATACTTGTTTATAAGTCATATCAAAATTTTCATGTTCTTAAAATACAGGTTTTACGAACTCTTTTAAAAAACAATGTGTTTTTGCAAACGAAAATTATTTTTCCAAAAATTCCTTTTCTAACATGTTCATTTTATCAATTAGAAAATTTTCCCAAAGTTTTATTATTTTTGGAATTGTGTTGCTATTTTTAAAGTATTTTCAAATCTGCCAAAAAACCTGTCATGTTGGCTGTATCAGTTTGTGGTCGACCGCCACGGTCGACCGCCAGCAGTAATTTTTCTAAGCATGGTTTTTGTATACCCGCAGTCTACCGTGACGGTCGACTGTGAACCATCCAGAGACATTCGCGGTCAACCGCCACGGTCAACCGCCAGCTTTAAAACCCTGTACTCAGTATTTTTGTGCCTCGCGGTCGACCGCGAGATTTCCACGGTCGACCGCCGATTTTATCATTGGTTTTTAACGGCTATATTCTGCAACAGTTCTCTATGGGCTTTTTGGTCATTTCAAGTTGGTTTTCGCTGAGTTCTTTAGTGGGTATAAATATCTCCTCGATGTGAGGAGCGGGGACGTAGGTCGTGGGGACCGAACCTCGTAAACATATCTTGTGTTTTGTGTTTGCTTAGCATATATTTCTTTTGTGCTCTTTCTTATCGTTCTTATTCATATCTATTTCTTGCAAGAACAAATTGATCAACTTAAGTGTATTTAGAATTTAATCAGGATTAGATTAGCATAAGACCCTAATAACCCCCTCCCCCTCTCTAGGGTCTAACAATTGGTATCAGAGTTTTGTGCTCTTTGATTTAAGGTCTAATCACGTTGAGTTAAAGATCCAAGTTATCGTATTTGTGCTAATCTAATTTTGATTGCTTTTTGCTTCTTGCATATTATCTTTATGGATATGTATGAATCATCTAGTTTAGGTTATGCTATTAATATTGCTCCTTGTTTGGATATTTTTCCCTATGCTCAATGACGTGTTAGATTCAAACTTTTTGTTTAATCTAAACAATTCGATTTATGGGAGATTATTGAGGATGCCTATGTTGTTCCCGTTTTGGAAAAATCCAAATGGAGTAAAAATGATAAAAGATTGTTTAATATGAACAAGCTTTTGTTAGAATATTTGCTTAATGCTTTTCACTCTTTATTTTCTAACAAATTTGCTAATTTTGATAGTGCTTACGCCTTATGGAAATTTATTGAAGCACTTGAAGGAGACTTGGAGGCTCTTCAACAAGCGTTGGAAAATCCCGCTTTGAGTTCTAAAGAAGCCTTATCTCCATGTACAATACCACTAGGTGATAACCCTAGTGAGGCATGCGAGCTTGAAAATGATAATATTATTACTTTTGATGAACTTGCTCTTGAGTTTGAAAAGTTACACAATTGCTATATTGATGTAATGAGTAAATATGCAAACATGAAATCCACTCATGATACACTAGCCACTAAGTTTAATTTTATTACAAATGAAAATATAATTCTTAAAGAATGCAATAAAATTTTGATAATTAAAAATGCTAGTTTGCTTCATGAAAAACGTGATGCCATGTTAGAAGTAGATAAGTTGAAATCTATGATGAAAAATCTTTTTTACCCTACTCCTTGTAGCAATGCTTGTATGCATAATGATGAGTTGAATCAAATGAGAAAACATATATCTACCTTAGATTGAACACTAAACACTTGTATTGCCAATAATAAAAATCTTATGGACTTATGTGCAAAGTTCAATGTTAATTCTTCTAAGAGACCTATTCACTATGCACATATGTATGACAAAATTCACAAATATTCTATTTGCGGTCTTAAAGGCCATTTAGCTCAATTTTGTCATAATGCACCAAAAATTGACAAGCCTATTCAAGATTGTGCATTCCACCAAGCTTCTTCGTCACATACACATGTACACACACATAGTGTAAATCATAAACATGCTCATGTGTACAAATGTGATTATTGTGGTCGTTTTGGTCATTTGGCCATGTTTTGTTTCGATTTGGAAAGAAATTCTCGTTTGCAAAATAATTACAAAGAAAAATCTATTTTTGCAAATGAACAACGTGCATTTTATTTCGGTCAATGCAAACCATTCAAACCTTTACATTGCACAAATTGCAATCGTATGGGTCATGTTTACGATTTTTGCTTTGATCATATCGGTGCACAAAATACGCCCAAGCGGGTTCATAACCCTAGGGCTTTTGATTTAAATGATAGGGGTCATGTCCTAAATTTTAGTGGTACCAAAATGATTTTGGGTACCAAAATGATTTTTATATCAATTTTTGTTTTGTTTATTTTGTTCATTTTGTTTTTTGAATAATTGGGTTTTGAGTTTAAATAATGAATTTTATTTTTTTAGTTAAAATAAAATATTTTTTCATGTTTTAATAACTAAAAACTTTATATATGTTCATATATCTTATAAAACAATTCTTATAAGTTTCAAATTGAATTTCTCTCAAAATCCAGATTTTATAAACTGCTTATACCTTTTCTTTCTCATGGTCGACCGTCACGGTCGACCGTCGAAGTTTCTGGAGATTGTCACGGTCGACCGCAGTGGTCGACCGCAAGGAATTTTTCTGCGTTGATTTCGTTTTGACTTCGGGTTTCGGTTTCATTTGGTTATTTCTTCTAAACCCGAATCTGCCACCACTGTTGATTTCATTTCTGCCCAGATCTGAGCCGTCCCTCCTTCTTCTCTAAGATCCGACTCCTTTAACTTACCTTATTTCAAAAAAAAATTCCTCAAATCTTCGTTCAACCCCACGGTCGCCCGCAGCGTTTTTCTTCGTTCGACCGCGGCTATTCTCCATCTCTTGATTGGGTAATCTCTCTCCTTTCAATTTCTTTTCTTGCTCTAGAGTTTCAACATTTCAATTCTAGGGTTTTGGTTTAGGGTTTATTCATTTGTACTTATTGTGCTTTATTTTCTTTTTAGGGTTTCAATTTCTATTAAAATTCACATCTTTTCAAAACCCTAATCGATCATGCCTCCTAAGAAAAGATCTAAACCTGAATCTAGTTCCTCATCTATTACTGCCTCTCATTATGAGGATTATCTTCTGTTTAAGCCCCTAGTTAAGAATTATAGGGAGCTATGCAAACTGAAAATCCTGCCCACTAGATATATCAAATTCGAACAACTAGCCATATATGACATTCACACAATTCTTCATGATTTTAGGTTGGCTAGACTGTTAGATGTGGAACGAAAAGTTCCTTATTATCCATTTTTGGTATATTTGTTTTATGCAAACTTATCTGTGTCATCTTCTGCTGATGGTCTCTAAACCATCACTACTTCTGTTAAAAACATCCAAATTTCTTTTTCTGCCGACGAGCTTGCGGGAATTCTTAAGATTCCAAAAAGCGACGTTGAGCTCATGTCTATCGATCACACCGATCAGGCTGTGAACGATATTTTGTTTAAACCCGATTGCACCTATTCTATGAACAACAAATCACTCAATCCCACCGCCAAAATCATAGCTTGTATTGTTGCTCATAATCTCATTCCTAAAACTGGTAGCTTTGATCATTTTACCCCGGATTAAGTTAATGTTGTTTATGCTATTTTTGCCAAAATAAAAGTGAATTGGGCAAATGTTTTTCTTAAAAACATCACATGCAAGCATCACAAATTTCTCCCTTTTAGCAGTTTCATCACCCTCATTCTTCAACACTTCGGTGTTGCTCTCAAAAATGAACCCAAAGTTGATCCGGGTAAGGAGTGCTTTGATAAAGTCTCTCTCTCCCGTATGCAACTTTCTGCCTCTTTATCTGATCCTACCAAGCTTTCATCTTCTCGGTCTAGAGCTTCCACCTCCTCCACTTCTGATATCTGTACCCGTTTCGATTGTCTCGAGACTCAGGTCTCAGCTATCCAGAGGGATGTTAGGACTATTCTATCCTATCAGCGTCAGTCTCTCGGGATTCCGGATTCCTCTTCCAGTTCTGAGTCTGGTTCTGAGGAGGGCCCTGCTGATGGATCTGATTCTAGCTTTGATGATGGATCTGCATCTGGCTCTGGCCCTGCTTCTGATGGTGATGGTGATGGTGATGATTGACTTTGCTGCTTATTGGAGTTTATTGGATTTTGTGCTTATGATGATCTTTATGTCTTGATGAAACAATACTTGACACTTTGCTTTTACTTTATGTTTTATTTTGAGTTGTAATAACTCTATGTTTGTGTGGAAAACTATGTGTCTTTGTGAAACATTTGTGTATGGTTTGTAGTATTATGGAACAAACTATGTTTGTGGAAAACTATGTAGTTTTTGGTGATTAAGTGATGATTTGTAATTTATTGTGTTAGTTTATCTTTTCTATGAACTATGTATGGTGAAAACAATATTCATGCTTTGGTTTGTGAAAATATGTTGCTAATGATGCGTTCTTTGGATTCTAATTGTTTATGGTTGTATATGGATGGATATGGTCTCCTATATATGATATTTATATGCAAATTGACAGGGGGAGCCTTTGTCCATACCTTGGTTATTATTTGTGCTTGAATGCTCCTATTTTTATTTTTTTCTTCCCTTTTTGATGTTGTCAAAGGGGGAGAAAATCTACACATGGTTTATTCATGCTCATGTGGTTTATTAATATTCATGTTGTATACATGATTGGTTTATATGTGGTTTATCAACATGTACTTCATAATAAATTGTTTGCCATCATCAAAAAGGGGGAGATTGTTGGCCCTATAGTTTTGATGATGATTTGTTAAATAATTTATCACTAATATATTCTCTAGTTTTGTTTTTATGTTTCTCTTTATAGGTATTTCAACACATGAAAATCAAGCGTTAAAGATTCAAGTTCATATGTGAGGAGTTATCTAGGTATAAGAGTGGTTTACTTACATACATTGTATGTTTATATTTAAGCTGAATATATGTACACTTAACATGATTTTTAACGTTTTCTATCATATAAATAATTTTTCATCAAACGTTATTACAATATCTTTTATTTCATGTTTACAGCTCTTTCATACTTTATTATATACATATAATTTATGCATGATATATATATACGTGTTTATAAGTCATATAAAAATTTTCATGTTCTTAAAATACAGGTTTTATGAACTCTTTTCAAAAAAAAGTGTATTTTTGCAAAAGAAAATTATTTTTCCAAAAATTCCTTTTCTAACATGTTCATTTTATCATTTAGAAACTTTTCCCTAAATTTTATTATTTTTTGAATTGTTTTGCTATTTTTAAAGTATTTTCAAATCTGCCTAAAAACCTGTCATATTGACTGTATCAGTTTGCGATCGACCCCCGCGGTCGATCGCCAGCAGCAAATTTTCTAAGCATGGTTTTTGTATGCCCGCGGTCGACCGAGACAGTCGACCGTGAACCATCGACCGTGAACCATCCAAAGACTTTCGCGGTCGATCGTCACGGTCGACCGCCAGCTTTAAAACCCTATACTCAATATTTTTGTGCATCGAGGTCAACCGCGAGATTTCAACGGTCGACCGCCGATTTCATCATTGGTTTTTAACGGCTACTTTCTGCAATGGTTCTCTATGGGCTTTTTGGTCATTTCAAGTTGGTTTTTAGTGAGTTCTTGAGTGGGTATAAATACCCTATTGCTCTTCTATTTCAGCAACTAAGAAAATCAAAGTGATTTGTTTTTACAATAAGTTTTAACAATGGTTTAATAAGCGTTTAAAGAGTTGTTAGGCTAATTTTCGATAATCTGCTTCAAGAGAAGTTTTCTACAACAAGAAGTGGCTTTCAAATCCTATTGGGATCATCATCCATTGTTATTCTTGTTTAAGAAGTTTTCTAAACTCTTATATAGCTTACTATTCCATTTTCATTTCATTAGCTATACTTATTGAGTTGTATTATTTTCATTCAGTGTTATCACACACATACATTTTGAGCGTAATATCTTCATACTATATAGTGTGGGTTGTTGGGTGTAATTTAGTGAGTGTGAGCTTCATTGTGTTCTTACTTGTTATTTGAGAACAAACCATTGTATTTAATCTTTATTTGTGAGTTTCATTTGTAATACACTTGTACATCGAGAGAAGTATGAGGCGAGAGACGGGGTCGAATCCAATAGGAGTGGCATCGGTTGACTAACCTAGGGAGAGGTTGCATCTGAGCACTTGAGGAGGAGGACATGGGCTAGGTTCCTACACTTAGTGTGTAAAATGTGATTGCTTAGTGATTGTGTAGTGTGAGAGTTTTCAGTGATCTTGTAAACCGATTGTGTAGAAGTTCCAGCTTCCAAATCGGATTGTGTTAGTGGATATCTCTTCGAGGTGAGGAGTGGGGACATAGGTCGTGGGGACCGAACCTCGTAAACATATCTTGTGTTTTGTGTTTGCTTAGCACATATTTCTTTTGTGCTCTTTCTTATCGTTCTTATTCATATCTATTTCTTGCAAGAACAAATTGATCAACTTAATTTTAATTGGAATTTAATCGGGATTAGATTAGCATAAGACCCTAATCACCCCCCCCTCTAGGGTCTAACAAGAGGGTATATGGTATATATTGGTACCCCAAGAAACCAAAGAAAAAGACCAAAAACCTAATGGGTCGACTCATAAAATTCATGAGTCGACTCATCATGCATGGGTCGACTCGTGAAGTCATAGGTCGACTCATCAGAAACAAAATACACTTTCCAGCACAGTTTATAAGTCAACTTATGACAGTCATGAGTCGACTTAACCTGTCTTGTTCGACTCATGATGTTATGAGTCGACTCATCAGAAACAAAATATAAACTACACAACAGTTTATGAGTCGACTCAACACCGTTCACGAGTCGACTCAAGACATGCACACAGCTTGTTTTAAACAGTACATGTCAACTTAAAATAGGGTTTAAAATATCAAATAAATTCCAAAATATATAAATTTTTGAAAAATGTCTATAAACATGTTAATGAACATGTTACAAAATGAATTTTTGGAATTTCACTTCACATTTTTCAAAACTTATCATTTTACAAAAATGTTCAAAACATAAAAAGTTGATATACATGAAATATAATGTTTTGATATAAACCAAGTTTTGAAACTTTGTAAATTGATTTTATAGACTTAATAAAAGATGTATATAACGATTGTTAAGTCTATAAACTAAGAACATAATATTTTTACAAATACAATAGAATATAAAATACATAAATGTGAAAATGAAAATATATATTGTTTCATATCTATATAGCTAAACCAAAATAACTTATCCACATATAAAACAAATAAGTATTATATATCTATTTGTTTACAAAAACTTTTTTAGATAAAACACATAAACCATTAAATTGTGTGTGTATAATATTGAGCTTAAGATTTTAACACACAAGTATAAACCTATACTACATATACCCAAGCTTTGATCTTGATCTTCACTAAGCTCTTCTTAGTAAACTTGCGGATAAAGCTTGAACTTGGATCTTCAACTTGAATTTAAATTTCATTGCTTCACTCCACTATTCCGCCAACCACCATTGGATATGATCGTGATAGCTTAATTCCATCCATCCTCTAGCATGTTGTTTGCCTAGAATAAATAAAAAAACACAAACACTAGACAAACAACATTAGTGCTAAATTGTCTGTTAAACATCATGAAATCAAAAGGACCCAACAATCTCTCCTTTTTTGATAATGACAAACAATTTACAAAAAGATATATATGCATGAAAGGAATTGAATATACAAATTATAATTATCATGCATATAAATAAAAAGAATATACTTACATTATTTCTCCCCTTTGACAACATCAAAAAGGAAAAACAAAAGAATGAAAAGAGAGAAAGCTCTCCTTACAAATAAGCATGGTGAGTATAAAACAAATATAAGGTTTGCTCCCCTATCAAAATGCCTTATGGAATATATGCAATGAAGTAGAAGGCAAATATGTGAGCAAGCATATACATTTTAAATATCACTCACATACAAAAAGGCAATGAGAACACAATTAGATATGTCATTATAAAATAGTGTCTCATGGTAAAAACCTATAAACCATATATATAATGGATTTATGAAAACAAGAGAATAGAAAACATGAGAATCATGAAAAAAGTTTTCGAATAAAAACAAATCACTCAAATAAAATCATAAATCGATATTTAAATCATAAAACAAAAATTTTCCAAAACCTAGAAAAATAAAAACATTAAAAATATTTGTTTAAAAAAATCAAATTTGTTTTGGTACCCAAGTGTTCTTGGTACCAAAAGGTTTAGGGACATGACTCCTATCATTTAAGCTCAAAACCCTAGGTTTATGAACCCGTTTGGGTGCATGTGGTGCACTAATACGATCATAACAATAATCTTGCAAATGACTCTTCCGATTGTAATATGTGCAATGAAAGAGATCAATTTGTTTTTGTGGACCATTAACTCGTGCACGGGAAACACTTGAAACATTTGCAAACATGGATGGTCTTTTAAAATTATTTGCAAATGTGAAACTCTCTTTAAATCAAAACAAAATTTGGCCAAATGAACAAATCTACCACAAAAATCATATTGATACACATTAGCATGCTTATTATGAGCTTTATGAGTATGAACATTTGAATGTGTATGTGTACAAGATGAAGAAACTAAATGGGATGCACAAGGAGATTAATAATTTTGTGTTTGTGTGTATCATAGCAAAATTTAGTAATATGGCCTTTTCGGCCGCAAACTGAACACTTGTAAACTTTGCTATATATGTGTGCATGGTGTATGGGATGTCTAGATATAGTAGCATGAGACTTAGCACACATATCTATAAGTTTCTTTTTATTATCAATGCATATTTTTAAGGTTGAATCTAAATAAGATATGTGATTCTTAACATGATCCAACTCATTATTATTAGGCACATAATCATTGACACTAGAAGTAGAACATATATAATCATTTTTAAATGAATTAAATTCATTCCTAATTGTTTCTACCTCTAGTATGGCCTCAACCTTAGCATGAGATAAGCTAGCAATGGATGAGGTCAATTTTTTATTTTTTAAATTTAACATATCATTATTTTCTTTAAGATTTTCATTTTCTTTAACAATGATATCAAACTTGGATACTTGCTTCTCATGATCTGATTTTAAATCTACATGCTTGCTTTTAAGATTAATAAAATTATTTTATAATTTCTTGTAGGCATGCGCTAATCTATCATATGCAAAAGAGAGTTCACTAATAGATAATTCATCATCGGAACCAGAATCGCTTACCACACTAGGGTTATCACCTACTGGACGTGTGCATAATGCTCCAATTAAACTTGAAGAGGAAGCCGCCAAAGCTTGTCGGATTGCCTCCAAGTTTCCTTAATACGCTTCTAAGAATTTCCATAATGTATAAGCGCTATCAAAAGATTCAAGCTTGTTAGTCATAGATGAATCAAATGCATTTAATAAAAATTCTAACACAAGATTGTTCTTAGTAAACATCTTTTTATCATTTTTACTCCACTTGGATTTCTCTAAAGTGGGCACAATATGACCACTATCAACAACTTCCCACAAATTAATATTTTTAGATTCAACAAATATTTTAAATCTAAAATACCATTGAGCATAAGAGAAAGCATTGAATTTAGGAGCAACACTAGGATCATAGCCTAAACAAGATACACCATGCATAACCATAATTAAAAATATATGCAAGCTAGACAAATACAATCAGAACTAGATTAGCATAAAAAGATAACTTGGATCTTTAATTCAAGGCGATTAAACCTTAAATCAAAGCACCAAGCTGTGATACCAATTGTTAGATTCTAGAGAGGGGTAATTAGGGTCTTAGGCTAATCCAATCCGATTTTATACCAATTAAAACTAATTTAAATATTATACAATATGATATGAGCAAGAATATACAATATGAACAAAGGGAAATATCCTAGCAATGAGATATACTATAAGATATATGCGAGGATATACAAATAACACAAGGGTAAACAATCTAAACTAGATAGTGGGCAATATAAGCAACAAGCAATATACAAAGGCGATATAAGATATGAATATAAAAATAAGTGCCTCAATGCAATCACAAACAAATGATATGTTCATTGATTTTGGTCCCCATGACCTACGTCTCTGCTCCTCACCTCGAGGAGATCTCCACTATCACAACCGGATTTTCTACATTCACCCAAATAACATTTACACCACACAATATCGGTTTTCAATGCTCACCGATCAACGTTCACAATCTCATAATGTAACTACACTCCATACTGTCTAAGTGTTGGTCTCTAGCATGTGTTCTTCCTCAAGTGCTTAGAATTACCACCTCTCTCTATGCTTTACTATCGACCCCACTCCTCTTGAAAGCGACCCCGTCTCTCACCACACACTCCTCTCGGTGTACTAGTGTATTACAAAGTGAATCCTCATAATTAAAGCTTACAAATCAAATGATATTCTCTGAACAATGTGAGAACTCAATTAAGCACAACTCAATGTTACAATCTCTCACAACACCAAGTATACTATGAATGCAAATACAATAAGCTCAAGTGGGTGTGTGTAACAAAGAGATTTAATAAATCAAACTAAACTCAATATAAACACTAGCTTAATAAAAGATAATCAAACAATATAAATTCAATGCTAGAAATTGAGTTTAGAAAACTTCTCTATAGATAACAAGAGAGAGGGAGAAGAGTTGAATGCTCAAACACCAAATAGATGATCTCCACTTGCTCTTGTGAAATTCTCTTCACAAACTAAACTTGTAAAAACTCTCTTAAACAAACAACAAACACACTTAAACTTGTTTAAACAATTTTCTTAGTTACCCTCAGAAGTTAGAGGGTATGGGGTATATATAGGTACCCTAAGAAACCAAAGGAAAAGACCAAAAACTCAAAAGAAAACAAAGCTGGAAAATTGTCGTTACTGTGCAACAGACACTTTATGGGTCGAAATAAAAATCATGTGTTGACTCATAACCTAGCTGTTATAGGCTAAAAACAGCTTATGGGTCGACTCATAAAATTCATGAGTCGACTCATCATGTATGGGTTGACTCAAGTCGAATCATGAGAAACAAAACACACTTTCCAGCATAGTTTATAAGGAGACTTATGATAGACATGAGTTAACTCAACCTATGTGGGTCGACTCATGATGTTATGAGTCGACACATCAGAAACAAAATGTAAACTACACAACAGTTTATCAGCCGACTCAACACTGTTCATGAGTCGACTCAAGATATGCACACAACCTTTTTAAACAGTACATGTCAACTTAAAACAGAGTTTAAAAATATCAAATAAATTCTAAAAAATATAAAACTTTGGAAAATGCTATAAACATGTTAATGAACATGTTACAAAAGGAATTTTTTGAATTTCACTTCTTATTTGTGAAAATTGTCATTTTACAAAATGTCCAAAACATGAAAAGGTGATATAAACACTACAACAAATTGAAATTTTCCCGACGCTTATTCCCAACGCATGGTTAAATACGTCGGCAAAAATCATATTTTTCCCGATGCTATTAGTTAGTGTCGGCAAAAAATCTATTTTTCCCGACGTTTATAATTAGCGTCACTAAAATTGTATATTATTAGCGAAGTTTTAACTTAGCATCGATAAAAGTTATAGATTTCTCGACGTTTTTTCATTTTCATCAGGAAAAGTATAGCTTTTTACTGACGTTTTAGGATTAGCGTCGCTAATAGTATGCATTTATCGCGACGTATTAGGCTAACGTTGCTAAAAGTGTTCTTTCCCAACGTATCTACTTGACGTCGCTAAAAGTTATATATTTTACGACGCTTCTTTATTTATCCGCATCGTCAACCCCCCCTCCCCTCAAAATTTTCAACACTCGTACAAGGGAGGGAAAATTCCCCCCTTTTATTTTATCGAAGAGCCAAAATCCCCACCCCTGCTCTCTCTCATCAGAAAATCGTCCCCAAACCCGTGCTTATTCTCTGCAGAGGTGCCGCTGAGGCGGTTCCTCCGGTTCCGTAGAATAGGGCCCCCCACTTGGGGGGCCCCAAATCGTTACGAGCGGAGAACGATACCTAGGGCGAGCAACTTTACCCTATTGTGTTTCTCCAAACCCCGCTTCTGTTTTCCCCAAACACACTCAAAATTCTCCAAACCCCACTTCTGTTTTCCCTATCGACACCACCAAAACTCGGCCCAGCTCCACGGCAGATCTCGTCACCGGCTCGCCGCTCGATCGGGTCGATCGCTTTCTAGATCTGGCACAAGGGTGGGGTTCTAGGATTCTACAAGGGGCTTTCGCCTATGATCCTTTGCCATCTGTTCTACAACCCGATGAGGGTTGTTCGGTATGAGCAGCTCAGGAGCATTGCTGGGGATTCTGTGATCAAGAAGGCGGTCGCTCGTGGTGCTTCTGGGGTTTTTGCTCAGGTACTATGCTGCCCTGGTTGCTTCGATCTGTTGAAGATTTCGGTACTGGGTGAATTTTCATTGGTCTGTAGTCATGTAGGTGTAGTGCTTGGAAAAATTAGTGGGGATTTCTCACATAATGCAAATGGACTTTTTTTATCATATGAGTATGGGTTTTATATAAACTCCAAATGGTACAAAAATTTCAAGATCCTTATTGGGTTTTGGTGTTACTGGAGTTGAATAGGAGTTGATAGATTTTCCTTTGCTTGTGCTTGAGATAGATGATGAATGAGAGAGGAGATGGGTGATGGGCTGATAGGCTTTCTCTGCCACCACTAATTATGTTTTAATTGTCATGTTTGTTTTGCCTACTAAGTGTTTGTTGATATACCTATGTTTCTACTGCCTAGTAGAAGTTGCAAATGTTAATTGGCGTAACAATTATTTATCTTCTAACTTTTTTTAGATTTTTTGAGATTTTTTCCCCTCATGTATTTGATGGCAGCAAGGTGGTGAGGCTCGAGATCGTGCAGGTGCTGATGGTGATCTCGTAGAAGCAGAAGGCGGGTAACTTCCTGATGTTAACACCTCTCTTGGTTTATTAGAGAAAATGAAAGCTTTCACTTTTTATGAATTTACTGATGTATATGTAAATTTATGTACTTGAAAAAATAGTTTTTTCTTGGTTTATTAGAAGTTAAAGGATATGAACAATTATTGGTAAACTATAACTGGACTGAAGGATTAAGAATGAAAAGAAGTGCATGTTCAAAATTTAGATAAAGGAACTAGGCTGTTTCAGGTTTACTGACTTTGTTTTACCATGTTTCTTATAGTGTCTCTGAAACCTGAGCTTTTTAAAGGATTACGTTTTCACAGAGTCATAGGTAATTTAGTATTTAATTATTGAATGATTATGAATTCTTCGAGTGTTAGTGTATTGAATGATTATGATTTAATTTAAGGTTTAGCTTTAATATTGTAGTGTTTTGTAAGCTTTGACTTTAAAATTATTTATATAATCATAATCAATGTCTTTATGGGATCGACAGAACTTTCGTCTCAATCTTCTGTAATTGTTAAGGTTCCTATTTCACATTATGAATTCAGAGCGAATTTTCTTGATCCAAAGGTTAGTGCCAATCTATGTAAATTCTTTCTGGGTACACGATTCTCTGCTTGGTTTATCTGATATATACATTCTTCAGAATTCTCCTGTAGCAACTAGGTAAAAAAACTTATTCACTATATTTCGACAACTGATGCACTACGATCAAGATCATCACTTGATTACTCATGGGGTTTATAGGTAAATTATGTGATCATAATAGACCCTTAAATTTTCATGTGTCATTTTGTTAGTATACCCCGCATTGAATGGTATCAATGATCGATGTATGGGAAAGTGAATAATAGAAGTTATAGATCTCAAATCACTTTATTAAATTGTCATGTAAATTTTTTTTGTTGTTATATTTTTTAATAATATATTTTATATTGGTTATTAGACAAAATCTTATAAAGCGAAGATGGGTCGATCAAAGTTGCCCTACAATCATATATCTGGTTCCCGGTCATTTGCAGCAGCGATGTCACTAATTGTAAGTTTTACTTTATAAGTTTTAGTGTTTAAATAGACTATAAATAGTTATTAACAACCTTAATGATGAATTAATTATATTACAGAAATCAAGGCATGATGGGCAAGCTCCCTCTTTTCTAGAATTTTACAAAGAAACCCACCACCCAAAAAAAGGAAAGTATGGGTAAATGAGAAAGCACAAGATACCTATGTAGGCATGTCCAGTTTACTTTTCTTAAATCAATCTATACAAAAAACTTATTTCTATTCATTGATGATATGGATCTTACATCTTTAAAAATGACAGGAGTGATTAGTCAACAAGACTATGAAACAATCTCAGCCGGAAGTTTCGGGATTTCAGGATCAGGTTGTGGGTGAATTTGAGCCCTCTAGAAATTTCGGGATCAGGTTGTGGGTGTTACCAGCTTAGTCTTGGTTTCAAAGCTTCGCATAATTCTTATGCTCTTATGTTAGGGCGTTTTAATCTACCTTTCTCTTTGGTCTTTTTAGTTGAAGTGTGCAGTATCCTTATCCGGCTGATATGTCTAGCTGATGACTTTCAGACCGGAGGAGATTTCTTCAATCTTGGTCCTGGTCTTTGCTACAATTTGTAGGTTCTAATACATTGGCTCACAGATCTGCCTTTGTGTCAGACATTTTGCTTTCTTAGCAGTATCCTCATCCAATGGTTTGTGTCTTTTGCAAGAGTAGTCACTTTCATTCAATGGTCAATTTATACTAATAATAACTTTGGTTCAAATCCATGTAAGAACAAGTTTCTTTGCAAATAATCAAAATTTCCCCTAACTATATGCTTGTTGCCTGCCTTTTGCTTCCTCTGTTATTTTTTCCCCTGCATATGTAGCCGAATTTTGGACTTCTTCCCCCCCCCCCCCCCCCAATATGTTCAACCCTGCACTAGACACCCTCATGATTTCATCTAACACTAAAGTTTATTGTTTTAGTCCGTGTGAGGGATAAATATTTTCAATTGTTCTTTCTGGCTGTTGCTTTGAGAACAGGTGACCAAATGAACATCTTGCGCATCTATTTATGATGACATTTATTTTTTTTATTAAGACTAGTGAAACAACTACCATCAAATTGATCAGTTTTTCACCATACGAGTGAGTTAGATTGAGGTAGTTCCTATAGAAGCTATTTTATTCCTATAGAAGCATAGATAGCTGAAGGTGATGCTGATAATAAAGAACAAATGTTGAAGAAGAAAATACTAGTTAGAGATGGATGGGTTAGGGTGTCTATAATTTCCTTTTTGTATAATTTTCAAATGCCTCTAGTCTCTTTCTGCATGATCTTTTCTATGATTTTGCTTGAAAATCTTGCCTCTATTTTAAACTGTATAGAAGACTGTTTAATCAAAGAATTAATATCTCTAACATCTCTAACAGGAAATAATCAAAGAAATGTTGGAAAGGCTACCACACATAAAAGAGCTTATGGATATGTATTGTGGCACTGATAGAGTGACTACAAAGTAACAACTGCAGGAGTTAGATAGAGTCGTAAAAACTCTACCAGAGAATATACCTTCATCTATGAAGAGGTTCACTGATCGTGTCGTTCTTTCACTTCAAGTTTTCTTTTTCTCAACTTAGTTTAGTTTCCTGTAAATCTTAAAACGTGTCATTCTCTAAAATGGAAAACACTGAATATGGTAAACTGGAATATTTAAACAGGCCTTTGAGTGTTGACTTGGAAATGGAAATGAATGTAATTATTTTGTAATTGGAGAAAATTCTTTTTTTATCATAATATGTAACTTGTTTGGTGTATAATTTGATGTTTGGTTTCTTTATTGATGTGAATGGGAGTAAATTTTTTGTGGATGTTCAGGTTCAGTGTAGGCTTGTAGTTGACAGAAAAGATATTACTTTTGGCAATGCAAATTAGTGTTCACAAAATTATACTTTTTACCTTTGCTAAAAAATATACTTTTGCCGACACTATCTTGTGTCGGCAAAAGTATAGCTTTTAGCGACGCTAGCTTGCGTCGCCAAAAGTATAGCTTTTAGCGACGCTATCTTGTGTCGTCAAAAGTAGAGCTTTTATCGACGTAGAGTTAAGCGTCGCTAAAAGCTATATTTTTTGTGATGCAAGATAGCATCTCTAAAAGCTATACTTTTGCCAGCGTATAGCTTTTGTCGACACTGCATGCGTCGCCAAAAGTACACTTTTGCCGACACATAATATTATGCGTCGCTAAAAGATATACTTTTCCCGACACATTACGCATCGCCAAAAGTGTACTTTTGGTGACGTAGTGTATTTGCGTTGCCAAATACTTTCCTTGACGTACCTTTTTTGCGACACGTTAGCGGCACTGCATTTTGCGTCAAGAAAGATTTTTCTTGACATTTTTTAATCTTTTGTTGACGTTTTTGTTTCGTCGGTAATGTTGTATTTTGTTGTAGTGAAATGAAATGAAATGTTTTGACATAAACTAAGTTTT
Source organism: Asparagus kiusianus (assembly GCA_022839385.1). Taxonomy (NCBI): domain Eukaryota; kingdom Viridiplantae; phylum Streptophyta; class Magnoliopsida; order Asparagales; family Asparagaceae; genus Asparagus; species Asparagus kiusianus. The sequence continues at coordinate 753,335 of BQKN01000672.1, read as the reverse complement.
GAAACTTTGTAAATTGATTTTATAGACTTAATAGAAGACGTATATAATGATTGTTAAGTCCGTAAACTAAGAACACAATAATTTCACAAATACAATAGAATATGAAACACATAAATGTGAAAATGAAGATATATATTATTTCATATATATATAGCTAAACCAAAATAACTTATCCACATATAAAAGAAATAAGTATTATATATCTATTTGTTTGCAAAAACTTTTATGGATAAAACATATAAACCATTAAATTGTGTGTGTATAATATTGAGCTTAAGATATTAACACACAACTATAAACCTATACTACATATACCCAAGCTATGATTTTGATCTTCAATAAGCTCTTCTTGGTAAACTTACGAATGAAGCTTGAACTTGGATCTTCAACTTGAATTGGAATTGTATTGCTGAATTGTATTGCTTCACTCCACTATTCCGCCAACCTCCATTGGATACGATCATGAAAGCTTGATTCTATCCATCCTCCAACACATTGTTTGCCTAGAATAAATACAAAAACACAAATACTAAACAAACAACATTAGTGATTGTTAATTAAACATCATCAAAACAAAAGGACCCAATAAACCCAACCTCGCAGAAGTTCAATGGGTAGGAAAAAATTGCACGAGTGATTAATTATAAGGATCACTGAATTTATTTTCTCCAATCTCTATGATGATCGTTGCTCATAAAAGCAAGTGAAAGCTTGAGTTTAACTCTTAATAAATCCAAGACCCATGAGGTAGGATGCTTACTTGCTCACATCCTTATTAGGATCCACCTATATGTGTGTAGTTGTGAGGCCATGACTATGGAATCAAGGCTGCTCCCTAGTAACGCAGATGAAAGATACCTCCGCAAGGCCGATAATAGCGTAACCCACTTAGAATTCTTCAAAACTGTATTATGTGTGTTTTATGTAGAAATCCGATAAATGGGAGTGGTTAAAGGCATAGTCCACAAAGCTCTCACGGATCTATACAAGTGTCACTAGGTGAAGGTTCAAACCGAAAGGTACCTCCACCTATTACATAGTATATGGAACCTGCAATCTTATTTTCAAAGATCTTCTTTTACTCTTATTTCTGAATTATTTGAAGTTTTAAGTTATGTGGAGGATTGTTGGAGTTATAACTTAAAACTTGACTTTGTAGTGGGAAAGTTAGTCCTACATTGGAAAGGAGATGGGAAGATAGGTTGTTTATAAGCCTTTCCTTTCTCTCCTATGCTTAGAATGAAATATGGGTCATGCTCCACACCACGCACGCGTGCACCGAACCAAACCGGGCTCGGGTTAGGTCAGGAAGCATGCGCCCACGACCTGCGGACACGAATACAGCTCCGGATTGAGGGGCCCTTAACCTGCTATATTTTGAAACTTTGTTTTTTGCCACTCAAAAGATGATATTAGTCGAGACGAACTAACAAGACGACAAGACGAGTCAACACCCTCTGGTCGACATGTAACGAGACGACAGGACTAGTCGACACCCTCTGGTCGATTTGAAAGGCGGTACACAAATGAACGAATAAGACAACAGGCCGAGTTGGCACCCTCTGGTTGACACAAAAGGCGGTATGAGTCGACACCTTGAGGGTTCGGAGTCGGGGCTAAGCATTAATCGGCAAGATTGGTGGATCTAAATGGGTGCGAGATTTTTGGATCTAAATAAGCGATAATTGTGGATATAAACGGTGCTATTCGTGGATCTAAACAGGCGATACATGTGGATCTAAACGGCGCTAATCGTTGATCTAAATAGGCAATAATTATAGATCTTAACAGTGATTTTCATCCTATATATGGACATGTAGTTACGAGGGCTAAAACACAGATTAACAATAAATCTATTCTCTTCTTATTCTCTTTTCGAAAATATCTTTCTGCTGTTACACTTTCACTGGCTCCCTGAAAGTCTTGAAGAGTTCGTAGAGCCTTCTTGAAGCTATCTCGTGCCAGTGAGAAGGATCACTAGAATGAGGGTCGTCATATCTCCAAGATCTATTATCGCATAACCCTGTACAAGAGGGGGCAATTAGATTCTTGGAATAGTGCTTTGCACGCTTCGATCATCAGGCCGTATTACTAAACTTTACTTATTTTATTTTGAATCAATTTTATTTCCATGCTATAATTTTAATCCGCCATTGTTTGGATTTTATTAACTGTTCAAATCTGATTATTCTGTTAAATTCGGTCTAAACATCAACCTTCTTCCTAACGATCCAAGAATCTTAATTTAGCTGTATAGAATATTATCATATTTAGTATGTTTAGTATTCTATTTCGTATTCTGTTTCTTATGTTAATGCAGTCTACATCTTTTAAAACTGACATACTACACTTGATTCTGTTGTTTGAATGTTTAAATAATATATGTTCCACTATAATAACAAAATTATTCATGCATCATCAGATTATGGCTACATCCAAAATCATGTTGGCCAAACTAGAGTCGTCTGATGGGAACAATTTCTGTCATTGGCAAAACCAAAAAAGATTTTGGTTAACAACTCTAAATTTAATAACTGTAATTGAGCCTGATGTATGTTGGAAAAAAATTGCAAGGAAGAGAATAAAAGAAACTTGAATTGAATTCCTTTAATTCCGATTACAACTTGATTACAAAAGAGAAGAGAACAAATTTGATTCTCTCCTTTGTTTTAAAATTGGGCTCTTCTCGGTAGCGATGAATTGCCTCCTTCGATTGCTCGCGTCGAATTTGCTCTCTGTTGACGATCTGACCGTCTCTTATCTCGTGGGAACGATGAACTTCTGTGGGAAGTTTTTATACGTAACTCTTTAATGAGTTTAAGAACTCTGAACGAGTTAGAACTCTGTAGATAGAGTTGTTGGAACCGAAAATTCGGTTAATGATCAAGCTGTTGTTCTGTTGCTGAAGAATCCTTTCAGATTTGATCTTCTGAGATTAATTCAAAAATCCTATCTCCAAGGATTTCACTGCTGCTGTTGAATCACCGAACCTGAGTGGTTGAGATCTTGAATCGCCTCCAAACCCGTGCGGTTTAGATACTGAGAATCCAATCTGCCAAAATCCAACCCTTTGCTTCGTTGGGTTTGTTGAGTTTTTATAGGAAGATTAGGGGTGTAACTGCCCCCTAAATCCGCTCCTACGTGGGCGTGATTTCCTCAGATCGTGGGGAATCAGTTCTGAAACCGTTCGACTCGTGTTTGAACAAGTCAAACACTCAATCTGGCGTTCAGAACCCAACTTCGTGTCTTAGGATTGAGACGCGAGGTTGGGTGTTAGCTGAACATTGATGAACGCGAGGGTCGCTCGTGTTTTGGCTTGTTGCCTGCTTGGTGACGCGGGGGTCGGTGTGGGTTGAACCCCTACGAACGCGAGGGTCGCTCACGTTTGATTTGTGACTTGGAAACGCAGGGGTCGCCTGCACTTCCATAATTGTGACGCGGGGATGACTTCCGCGTTTTAGAAGAAGTTTGTTGACTTGTGACTTCTTATGTAAGGCGTTGCAAAGACCATTATTCTGTAATCCTCGCTTTAGCTGTTGTGGAGTGTGAAAGTCGTCAGATTGTAACCTTCACTGCAGATTATGAAGCCTGCTGAATAAAGTTTCCATCAGTTGTCGGAAGTGTCGTTGAATTGTAACCCTTCTTGATCTATGTGAAAAGTCCTCCATTTGCAGTTTTTGTTTATCGACCCGAAAACTATTTGATTATAGCTTCCGTTGTAGGAGCTTTGACGGGAATCAACATCCATAGTGTCTTTCAGACGAATATTTGCCCACAGCTCTCTACCAAGAAACTCACCAACTAAGTCCAACCTTTTGTTTCTGAAATCATCCCACTGCTCATCAGCATCTCTAATAGTTGCTAATATAATATTGGTCATGTTGTTGTCGCAACCATCAAGATCAATCATCTCAGAAATGAGGTAGTGTTTGCGGTGATTGTGGAGTTGCGTATGCAGTGATTTAAAAGTCATTTAATTGTAACTTCCATTGTCGGGGCTTGTTTTAATTACCTATCCATTGTGATTTTTAGACAGCCTACAGAAACCCCTCCAAAGTTTTCGAAAGTTCGCGGTTGACTGGGACGAATTTTCAGAATACTTTGGACCCCAAAATCTTGTGAATTGATTGCTCACTTCGTCTGATCGAGCCAGATGATTTCAATGTTGTTGACTGTAATCTATCTGTGCTTCTCCAATAGACTCCCCTGCGGAGTCGCCTATTTCTCCCCGGCTTTGGTCGCCTTGATGATCGCTGCTAGCTCTTCTTTTAAAAAGCTGCAATTATAATGGTCCAATGCATAAACAGCTTATGCATTTGAGAATTGGAACGCGTGGGTGAGCCCAGCGTTTTGGAATTTCAACCGACCCGAACGCGAAGGTCGGTTTGGGCGGGATTCTGACCTCGAATCCTGTTTGTTATAATTTGACAGGCTGTCATAGCCGTCTATAAATTGACCGCTAAGGGTCAAATCAGAGTCATTCGGCTCTTCTTGAAATTCTAACGAAAGAGAAGAACTTCGTTCGATCTCCAGCGAGAACTGTTCATCTCCTCCGACGAGATCCCATGGCACCTAAGAAGCCCGTCGCTCCTCGTTCTTCTCAATCTGATGCCGCTGCGGCTCAAGGATCGGCACCGTCAGCGCCGGCCGACGGCGCTGCCGCTCAGGCGAACGTGCCGCCTCAGCTTCCTTTGATCGGTGGTAAGCATGGCCTTCGTGGTCGTTGAACTTGCTTCGGCAAGTTTTGATCTTTGGATCCAACGAGGAAACTCGTTTCAAATAACGCGGGGCTCGACTCCGTCGTTTGGTATTTTTAACGAGGGGTTCGACCTCCGCGTCTCAGATTCTTGACGCGAGGGTCTACCTACGCGTCTGATATTTTTGACGCTAGGGTCAACCTACGCGTCTGAGATTTTCTGACGTGAGGCTCGACCTTCGCGTCTGAGCTTTGCTGACGCCGGTGTTGACCTTCGCGTCTGAGTTTAACTGACGCGGGTGTCGATCTTCGCGTCTGAACTTTGCTTTTGACTTGTCTAATTTTTTCTTCGTTTTGCAGTGCATCATACCAGGGAACCACTTCCTTTTCGCCACCATTTCGGACATGTAGGTGGCGTGGACATGAATATGACATTCAACTCGCGCCAAGAACTCCCAGTCTTCCGATACAAGGATAAGAGTCGCGCGGAATTGGTCACACAAGCTTCTCCCGAAACTCATAGGATATTGATTACGGACGCTAAGTTTGAGCACATGAACCGTAAGCCAATAGTCAAACCTGGATTCCTCTTCGGGGACTTTGTTGACTTTGATGCCGACACCGCTTATGACGGGAACTATAAGTGGCTGCGGAAAATTGGAGACCGCAACCTTTTCTTGCCCAACATGGAGAGAATGTTCCCCATATCTTATTTCCAGTGTGCATCAGTCCCGAGGCACATGGATTGGCCCTTGGTTAAGGATCAAGACGGAGTTGCTCTTGGAACTTTGACTTTCCACGGGGTCCACTCGGCAGGTTATGGCCGGCAGGTGACTGCTTCACGACTAGGTTTATTTCCTAAGGAGTATCCCCTTGGCGAAGTGGCTAGTCCCACGAGGACTTTTGTTAAGAGGTTTGTGGAGAAGAGAGGGGAGTTTCCCACGCAAGGATTCAGAACTCATGGCTGGGTTCATTCTCCAGTGACAGGGTGGTGGACCCGGATGACCAAGTTCGTTTTTGACGAATTGGATGCGCCCCTCTCCCAGGCTGGTTTGAAAGTCCCTGTATGGGCCACCAAGTTTGGAATTGTCCAGAGCCACTTTCACTTCTTCTCTATACTGGAGAAGTATAACCCTGATACTTGCACTTTCTTCACTCCTGTGGGGGAGTTAGGCTTCGCTCTTCACGAGATGCACGAAGTCTCGGGTCTTCTTCTTGGAGATTTGCCATATGAAGAATTTGTTCCAGGATCGGCGGAACTCAAACTTTTAAAGAAGGCCAGCCCCGAAATTTATGCCACTTTATGGGAAGTCATGTGTCACTTCCACATCTGTATGCAGCTGACGGGGGCCCGCGGAAGTGACATTAAACAAGTGTCTTGGGCGGAATATTTATTCCAGAACTTGACCAGTAAGGGGGGCTTAGTGTCCCGATTATCGGCCAGCACATTGGAAGAAGTCCAAGCCCGGATTGACGATGCTACCTCTCACTACACAAATGAGGCCAAGGAAGATGTTTTCCCGACCCATACGGAATTTGAGAGTTTCCATTACCAAGCTCTGCTCCCTATCTCTGATACGGCGCTTTTGGCTGGGTATTTGATGCTGTGGCTCATCGTCCCTACCAGGCCGATGACGCTCTTGCTGTTGAGGTGATCTACCCCGCTGTTCTTTTAGCCCACGGGAAGCCTGTGAGACTCCTCAGTGCTATGGTGGGTTGTTTGCAATTTGGATTGCGGGAGCTGACCTCGGACTTCGTTGACACTACAGAGGTGGAGTCCGAGGGTCGCAAGGCTTTCAAGACTCCTAATCCTAGGGTGCCAATGCCATATACCTATTTGATGGCTTGGTACGTGCTCCACTGTCTTTCATTGATGAGTGCAGCCTCTGCCCCAGAAGATTCATTCATCCCATTCGTGCAAAGACTAGAGTCTGCGAAGTGGGAAGGGGGGTATATGGTTAGGATTCGCCAAATCTTGGCGTGAGATACCCACTTCCATATCTACCGCTGTTTCCTTGATTTCGAGGGCGGTATCTATGGCACAGAATATCAGGACGTAGCCGGTCCTAATGGATTAACTCAGCTAAGTGGAGGTGTTTTCCATTGGCTTCTCTCCATCCGGCCAGGATACTTAGTCTTCCGGCAAGGCGTCAACTGTTTCGTCGAGCCCTACCAACCTTATAGGTTTGCTCGCCAATTTGGTTACAATCAGTTGTACGTCGGTAACCTTCGTCCTCAACTATCGGTTGTGGGCAACTTGTATGAAGGAGCTAGGGCCTGGTATTATTCTGTAGCAGGTTGTACCAAGGCCATCTTCAGGCTTCCCCACAAGACTGCCAACTCCTACACCTCCATAAGCTTCTGTAATTGGTATTACGCCGTTTCTCAGACTCCCAATTACAACATAAATTCATCGTGCCTGAAAGACATTAGGCACATGTATTCTTTAAGGAGGGGGTCAAAGACATCCCGTTTGAGAGGGATTGATGAGTTCTTAGCCGTTGAGAACCAGCCTGTTGGGCAGGAAGAGGAACAAACAGCTGAGCCTGCTCCAGGAGAAGAACAACGTGTGGCTGAGCCTCCCACTACGAGAGCGACGGGGAAAAGAAAACTTTCTGCAGAAGAAGCCGGCAAGTATGATAAGCAAACCCGTCGGAAACTGCTGGTTGATTCTCCTCCCAAAGGCCAACCAAAACCCAAGTTGATGGCTGAAGCCATCCGGGCTGCTGTAGATGAAGGGCAATAGGAGTCGTCTGTAGCGGGCCTACCGCATAGAACCGGGCTTCGCTCTCAGGGGCCAGCCCTTTCAGGCGGTGCTTCTTCTTATCATCCTCCTGAGGACGAAGAGGATGAGTTAATGGCTGCAGATGCAGAATCCGCTCCAGTGATGGACTTTCCTAAGTCTCCGGCATTAGAACCAAGGGGTCTTGAAGAGAATCCATCTCCTTCCCCTTTAGCCTTAATACTGCCGGCTGAGGGTTTAAGTCCCAGTCCTACAACGGGACGTATGACCAAACCAGCTGCTGACACGAGTCTTCCTGAACCTTCAGCTACTCACGATGATGAGGAACGAGTTGATTATGAAGGCTCTTTGATCGGTGGTGAAGCTGACGAAGATAAAGATGATGAGGGTGCTGAAGTTGGCAACGTGCCAGGGGAGGATGTAGAAGATGAGGATCGTAATTCAATGGATGATGTAACCATTTTTGACGATGCTCCCAAGGTTCCGTCCGATAAGGCATCTGGTTATACTCCTTTTTATCTCACCGGTAAGCTAAGTTTGTTTCAACTTATCCCGCACGCTTTTTTCGCGTTCCGACTGTTTTTTCGTGCAGGTTCGCCAACCCCCGGGACTACTTCAGCTGCTCCTTTAGAGCAAGAACCTACGCCAGCATCGGTCCCTCTACAAGAGCAACATACACTTGGCTCACCCACAGCAACTACTCCGCCTGCAGCGTTACCTGAAACTACTGCTGCAACTTCTCTTCCGGAACAGTCGGTCGTGCAGGTGTCGGCTCCTTTGCAGGAGCAAACCTTACATGACTCTTCTGTGGTAGTTACTTCACCGAAAGCGGTGATGAAGATCTCACTCACCCCAACAGAGGCTGGGCCAAGCTCATCTCAAGCGAAGGCTCTGATGACTTTGACCTCAAGTCCTTCGCAACTGAATATTTCAATTGCTTCTGCTGCTTCGGCACCTGGAACGCCTGCTAGTCATCTTCTTAACGCACCAATCTCTACTGCTGAAGGGGTATCTTCGGGTGCAGTTTGCAGACTCGCTAATGCACCTAAATTCCTTCAAATATCTTTGGTGTATCTAAACACTCTTGTGAAGACGGTGGTTGAGTCCCTAATGAATGGTCAAGGGACTTTGAATTCCTTTCGACCTCTTCTAGAAGCAGGCTTAAACGGGGTCAGGTGTGTGGGCGAAATCCAATGGTTTGAGCGCTGCTCAGAAATTATCCTCCGTTTGGAGGAGAAATTACAACGCTTCGAGACCATGGGTCATAGTGACCTCCAGCCGCAAATTGTGTCAACTCTGGCTAATCTTCAAGTTGCCGAAGTGATACAATGGGAATCACTGGAGCGGGACTTAGCTGAAAAAGAGCGCCAGGTTACGGAGCTTCGTGAGCGTAACATTCAGAAGCGAGAAGAACTAGAACG